>CM049593.1:7973236-8280736 GCA_026979955.1 Megalurothrips usitatus
CGCGCGCCGCGCGCGATTCGAAGGAGTGATTCATCAAACGCTTATAATACGAATCCTGACGGGCGCGCGGCCAAACGGCGGCCAAACGGCGGCCGGCCGGCGAGTGGGCGGGGCCGCCGGTCTATGGGGCCCGGCCGAGCCGGCCTATGGGGCCGCGCGGCGGTGGGGGGGGGGGGGGGGGGCGCCGCGGGCAGGCTGCCGGGGTCACCACAGCGAGTGATACCCCCGGGAGCGGCCAGCGGCAAGCGGGGAGCGAAGCGGAGAGCAAAGCGGGGAGCAAAGCGGGGAGCAAAGCGGAGAGCAAAGCGGGAAGCAAAGCGGAGAGCAAAGCGGCATCGCAATCAAATGCCGCAATCAACGACAAAAACTAAACAAGCAAAAACAGACGGTGCATTAGTTGAAGAAGGTTCTTAAGCGGGGCGCGCCGCCGCCGCCTCTACGGGTGTATGCTGTTTCCGCAAACGGTGTACCTCCATACTCAATCGTAGAGGGACTCGTTTCCAGAGAGGGAGAGAGAGAGAGAGAGAGAGAGAGAGAGGGAGAGAGAGAGAAAGAGAGGAGAGCGAGCGAGAGGAGCAGCGAGTACAAGACATCGCCATATAACCGCCCACGGCCACTACCGTGTTTATACACCGACGCTCAAATATTTCCGAGAATATCGCCCCTTCTCTGCAACATTGAGGCAAATTGCGCGACTGACCAGACTGGCCGTGCCGCCGGCAAAGAAGAGAGAGAGAGAGAGAGAGAGAGAGAGAGAAAGAAAGAGGGGGGGGGGGGGGGGGGAGGGTGCCGGCCGCACACCGACGGCACACCGTAAAAACAAAAAATATGGGCATAAAAATTGTCAAAGGTGAGCGGCGTATGGTGCGGTCACGCCCCGCGCACACACGCGGCGACAGCGCTGGACGGTGCTGGACAGCGCCGGACAGCGCCTGCGGCCGGCCGAAATCAGACTATTTTTCAGTCGGCGCGCGCTGTGCGAGACACCTCCGGACGGTGCGGCCGCTCCCAAACACCACCCGCACGTGATTTAATGACCTTATTTTTCACCCGTCAAACCGTTTTTCAATTAAACCACGTCATTACAGGCGTGGCGTGCGTGTGCATGTGTTTGTGTGTTGTGCGTGTGTGTGCGTGCGTGCGTGTAACCCTTCCGATTTATCAAGGCGCTCGACGAGCACATCAGCATGACAGACATGCCCGGGTTCGTCTCCAAGCGACTCGGATTTAGAATTTTTTTTCCATCCGAATCGTTCAATGTTTCAATAAGATATTTTTTCCTTAACACTAAATTAATTTTTTTTTTTTGGAAGACTCACCTCGCTTTTGCATGTAGCTGAAGAGGTCGTCGAGAAACTCTTTCCTCTTGGGGTCGTCGTTGATTTCGTACAACTGCAACAAACCACGAGAGAAACACATTTTATTATTCGCAATAAACGAGGAGGACAACTGTAAAACAGCCCAAATCATCTCGCCCGCACATCCTCTTATTTTCCGTCTGGGAGGGGCTTGAAAGGGGCGCGAGGGGTCAGGACGCCACAGAAACCCCTTTCCCACCCCCTTCCCTGCCGCCGCCGCCGCAGCGCTTACGACTCCCATCAGGTGTTGGGCTCCCACCCCGAAGCACCGGCCGCCCCCGCCGCCCCCGCCGCCCCCGCCGCTCCAAATGGCCGCCAATTCCAAATCAATTTTCTCCGTGGTCCTCATCACCTGCTCTCTCAAGTTCCGGGCGGAGGGCGAATTTGTCTTCCTTCGGCTGCGCCGGGCTCGCCCGGTCCGCGGCCCCCGCGGCCCCCGCGGCCCCCGTCCTAATCGCCTGCGCAGCCTGTACGGTTCGCTGGGCCGGCCTCCTCCGCCTCCTCCTCCTCCTCGGCCCCTCCGTCTTCACACCGGAAACTCGATTTGTCTAGCGCCACAAGGCCTCTCCCGCCCGCCGGCGCCCGCTAGATCCATTCCCATTTGCGGCCGCGTTGTTACGGAAAAGGAAAATTAAAAACCAATCACCACCGCGCGCTGCCCCCACCACCTTACCCAGAGGTATTCACGAAAAAACTGATACGAAGACAATCAAATGGGTCCGCAGACAGGTCCGCGTCACATGAGCCCCGCTGGTCGAGTTGTGGCACTGATCGATACCCGACCCCCTTTTCTTTCTCTCTCTCTCTCTCTCTCTCTCTCTCTCTCTCTCTGTCTGTCTCTCTCTCTCTCTCTCTCTCGTGCCGGCTGGGCTGGTGAGCCCCTTGGCACAGCGAGAGTTGACCGAGCGCTGTTATTCCCGATTATTACGTGTTATCGGGGACGCCGATCGGCGCGCGGCTATTGGCGGCGACGAAGGCGAGGGGGAAGGGAAGGGGGGGGGGAGCCAAATTACTCGTAGTCAAAATGGCCGCCGCCGCCGCCGCCCTCTGCGATGAAACTACAGCAACATCAGGCAGCGGGACAGCAACAACAACAACAACAACTTGCGGCAGCCATGACGGGCGACCAGCCGCACCGCAGGCACCGCAGGCAGCGCCGCAGGCACCGCAGGAGCGCTGCTTGTACCGTTTTCATTCAAATCCGACACCGTTATAGACAGCGTCGTTATGACAGAAAAGAAAAAACAACAAACACGGTTCCATAATCGTCGCAGGACAAGTGCGAAGAAATGATCATTTTGTCGACGATTCGGTAGCGAGCGCGGCGGAGACAAAAGACAGGACACCGCCACGTTCGTATCCATACATACAAAAAAATAAAAATACGGAAGGATGAAAAAAAAAAGGAATAGAGAAAAGGTGTCCCCATTGAAAGAGGGATTAACATCTTGATCTGGCGGGGGAGGGAGGGAGGGAGGGAGGGACGGAGGGAGGGCAGCCCGCGGGGGACGCGGACAAAGACGCCTATGATATACATAACACAAACAGCATTCAGGCGTCAGATGTCCGGCGATAGGCAGTTCGGAGCGCGGCCGGGCGGGGTCATCTGTTGCATGTCAAAGGGCCGCGCCGGCCTGACACACGCGGAAGCGTCATCAAAACCATCGTTGTCATCGTCAACGTCGTCTACCGGGAGCCCCGGGCCGCCTGCCGGAGGTCCTCCGGGCCACCCGCCGCCTCCACCGGCCCCCGCCGACCGCCCCGTCCCCGGAGACAATCATACGGGGGCTTGGGCACGAACCGCACGGCCCGGCCAAATCCTCTGCTAAACCCATCGCGGGCCGGCAGAAGAGAGGCACCCTGGCTCGTGAGTGAGAGAGAGAGAGAGACGAGACGCCCCCATTTGACTACCGCAGTGCGAGAGAGACGCCGATAGCCGGCCATCCCCGTAGGGCATCTCTCTCACACCACCACCAGCGAAGGCGTCACCGTCCTTCTCTCTCTCTCCGACTGGAGGCACCGGAACCGGCACTCGATACACACGTGTCGTTGCGACACAGCGCCTCGCTAATCAGGCGGCCGGCAGGCGGGCAGCGGGCTTCGTGACATTCCCACACACGGGCGGCCGTTGGAGCGTGAACGGCATGCGGGTTCTATCGCGGGCAATCCAGTCCGGCGTGAGACGAGCGGGGCCGGCGGGGCGCGAGCCCAGCCGAGCCGAGGGGCGCGGCACCGAGCCGAGCCGCCCGACAGAATCAACTCAGCAGTGGGACGTGTCCTGCAGAATCGAGGGGAATCCGCAGCAAACGCAGACGCGATAAGATTAACCTCGAGTGCGGCCCCGGACCACACGACACGATCCTGACAACGACACGGCCCGCCTCCGCGGGGAAGGAGATGTCACGACCACCATCAACCCCAGACAGCCCACCGCACCCCGGCCGGGACCGGCCACCCCGGCGATCGAGGAAACAAACACCCCCCGACTGAGACAAATCGTTTTCTAATGTCAATATTAAACGACGGCGACGCAGCAACAGCAGCAGTGGGGGCAAGTGGGCGGCCTGCACAAGGACTCAATAATCCGGAGATCAAGATCCGGCCGCCCAGGCCTTTTGTGTGCGGCTGCCTGCCAGCCCCGGCTGCCCGCCAGCCCCGTCCGCCAGCCCCGCCAGCCCCGCCTGAGCCACAACAGATTACGCTATGTTTACGGGAGCTGCGCATCCATTCGCACACGTCCCATTCAACGGCCAGGTCAGGGGAGGTCTTTTGTGGCGAGGCGCTGGTGCGGGCCACTCGACCTCAGAGCCTCATCACCTCGTCGCCGCCGCGGTGCGTGCCGGGGGAGCCGGGGGTGCCGGGGGAGCCGGGGGAGCCGGGGGAGCCGGGGGAGCCGGGGGAGCCGGGGGAGCCGGGGGAGCCGGGGGAGCCGGGGGAGCCGGGGGAGCGGAGCATCACAGCGGAGCGTCCCCGGAGCGTCCCCGCGGGCCGGCACGGCGGCGCAGGGCCCCCTATCGGGCGTGCGCGTGCATCCGGCCGGGGCCTCCGGGCCTCATGATGCCGCCGGCAAACACGATGCACCTCCTTAGCAAACCGAATAATGGCGGCCGCGGCGCTCTCCGGTGCTGGCGGGGCCGGCGGTGCCGCGTTAGCGCGCCGGTGCTAATGCCTCCACACAACTTGACCCGCTTCCCTTCCCCCCCCCCTCTCTCTCTCTCTCTCTCTCGCTCTCCGCCCCTTCCCATCCTTCCCTCTGTCCTTCCCGTGGCGGGGGCCCCCGCCGATGGATGGACTCGATGTGTCATGGTAATCAGCGGGGCGGTGCGGCAGTGTTGGTACCTCCTCGACAACCATCTTTTCTGTTGAATTTCAGAGTGGCTCTCCTATAGAGCCGGGCGCGGCGGCGGCGGCGGAGCCAGCGAGTAGCAGTCGGTTCCCGACCCGCCGCCATGTGAGCGATACAGTACACACCCGGCGGTGGGCGGACGGAGGATACGGCACATCATCGGCGTCTGCCCCCCCCCCCCCCCCCCCACTGCCCCCACCACGCCGATCTCAGTCCCTCGGAGTGATTGATACGCGCTCAACACAAACACATCAGCAGCCGTGGGCCCCGGGTATTAATCTGGGCAGCGCCGGGCCGAGGAGAGTTAATCGACTGGCGTGACACCCGGCCCCCCGCGGCCCCCGCGGCCCCCGCGGCACCGCCAGAGTAAGCGGGCGCCGCTCGCTCCGCCTGCGAATACCATTCGGTCTGCTAGAGAGCACCGCCGGGTCAGTTTCACCGAGCCGCGTGTGGCGAATGCGCCGACCCGCCGCGGTGTGCCGTCCTGTGGCGTCCTCCCACGGCCCGGACCGGCCGGGGCAGCAAATTGGATGCCGTCAAGACAAGGGCCATTAGCCAGCCAGGACTCGATTAATTAATCGGAGCTGTCGACGCGCGCGGCCGGGCGGCCGGGGCCGGGGGGATAGCTATCACACGGCGCCTCGCGGGAAGGGCGGGGCGGGCTGCACTGCTGGGCACGGCAAGGCACTGCAAGGCACTGCGCCCCGGTGGCGGCCGCGGCCGGAGTGTCGGGGTGTCGACGGCGCGGCGGAGGTGCGCGAGAGACGTCCTGGACGGCCTCCCTCAGACGGCGCAGACCCCAGGCACGTGTGCGTCACCGTCACGTGGTGCCTGAACGGGGCCGCTCATGCCCTCCGCAGAGACGGCGGCCAGGCAGCCGATCAGAGCCGGCAGCCAGGCACGCCGGACCCGAGGCGGTATTGGTCGTTAAGCGACCGCATCCCCGATCACATTAAGGCACGCGAGGCCTTATCTCCCGGTCCACATCGCGGCCCGCCACGCCCCGCCACGCCCCGCCACGACACTCGGCGCACGCCTTGACAAAGCACCCTCGCTGCCCGCGAAGGCCCCCGGGGGCCCTCCACTCATCGCCCCGGTGCCGTGATGTAGGGCACGCCTTCGCGTCGCGCCTTTTCAATTTTGATTCCCGCCGTTCCCCTCCAGGACCTCTGCTACACGTCGGTTGATAAGACCGCGCGCTCACGTCCCAACGCGAACCCGACTAACCAAACTCATAATGCACTCTCGGCCCACGGGAAAAAAACTCAGATTTCCTCCGGCGCGGCCCGTTTATGAATGTGGCGTGTGTCCCCCTCTCCTCCCCTCTCCTCCCCTCCCGAAGCTCGTGGTCAAAAGCCGCGGCGCGAGGCGGCGGCGGGGCCCCAAAGAGACAGCGTAATATAAATAGGACCGGCAGGCGGAGAGCCCATCGTGGGTGGATGCGTGTGAATATTGAGTCGGGATCGATCATTTATCACGCCGTGCGACGCGCTGACCACGACGCCTGCGCGCTCTCGCTCGCTCTCTCCTGCTCGCCTCTCTCTCTCTCTCTCTCTCTCTCTCTCTCTCTCTCTCTCGCTCACTCACTTCCTACTCCTCCCCTCCCCCCCCCCTCACCTGCGTGTGTGTGTGTTTGTACTCGCAAAAATTCTCCCACTTCGTAAGGCATATACAGACGAAAACGAAGGAGACTGCTTGGCGGCGAGGACACTCCGGGGCCTTACCGCTGCGGGTCTCACCGATGCGACAAACTGCAATTATTGCCTCCCGCGTCATAAACCACCGCGGGCCCCGGCGGGCCCCGGCGCTCCATAACTCACAGCCGGGCACGCGCGATTTGCGATTGCATCCCCGGGCTTCATTCATTCATCGTCCATTCATTCATGCATCGGTCCGTGCGCCCATTCATTCCGCTCGTGCGATGACGATGCCAACGACGCAACGCCCCATTCGACCAAATAACGAATGTATCGACAACTTAATCAAAGTTCTAATCGGACCTCCAACAAACGCCGTCCACACACACACACTCAACTCACACGTGCGCGCACGCACGCACACACACACACACGGACGCGACGTGCGTTTAATTTACCGACGGTATAAATAATGCCACGCGAGAAAATAAAAGTAAATGGAAAATGTCGTTGTCCAACGGCATCATCGTCCACATCATTATCAGCATCATCATCGAAAGATATCCTCCCGCGCTGAGCACCTTTAGTCTCCCCCCCCCCCCCCCTCTCTCTCTCTCTCTCTCTCTCTCTCTCTCTCTCTCTCTCTCTCCTCCCCCTCTTCCTTCTCCGTCGGAGTATGTAGGCCCCTATGAGTCACGCACACCGCGCTCTGGTGAGAAAAAGCGCACGGAATATCGGAAACACACACACACACACACACACACAGAGTTAGCCCTCTCTAATGACTGGTTCGGGAACGGGGCGGGGAGGTGAAAGGTGAGGGAGGGAGGGAGATAGAGAGTTACAAATTGAACAGGTCAGGCTGGGCGCGCGCCCGTATTCGGTCTGCTGCTGCTGCTGCTGCTGCTGCTGCTGTTGTGGCGCCGCGACTGATAAAAAATGGAGCAACAAATTGTTTCTCGCTCCCTCCTCCTCCTCCTCCTCCTCTTTACCCCGCCTTTCCCTCCTACTCCCCTCCGTACTTACACCCGTTCCCCGCCCTCCCCGTACCGAGCAGCGTTTTCCGCGCCGGCACAGGAAACTAACAAATGTCCTGAGCGAGGGTGCTTCGGGCTCGCGGCCCAGGTGTATAACCCGCGCGCGGCGGCCCGATATAAAACGGGAAACGCGGCCGAGCGGGGTAAATTTAGCTTCATATCAGAGTGCATGAGTGCCGCGCGGGCCGGGCGGGGTAGCGGGGGCCGTGGGGGCCGCGGGGGCCCGCCGACCTCCCCGGCGGGGTCCGGCTCACACTAGGGCCACGCTGACGGGGCCGTGGCGTGGCCGTGGCGTGGCCGTGCCGTGGGTGGCTCAGGATTATTCCGGCACACGTAGTATCTCTTCATTCATTCATTCATTCATTCATCCCATTCATACACGCCGCTGAATGGCGGCACGCGGCGGCGCTGCACACACGCATGCGGCTCTCCAACTGTTGTTGGCGACCTGGCCGTCCTTTCTCATGTGTGCGTGTGTGTGTGTGTGTGTTGTGCGTGTGCGTGTTTTGTGTGTGTTTGAAAGTGGGTTAGGTGCCCCCCGCGGGTTAGACGCGGAGCAGACCTCCCCGCCCCATTTGTACACCCCACCCTCACAACCAGGTGCAACAACGTGCGAAAATTCGTCGCAGTGGGAGTGGCTTTGGCGCTGCCGCCGTCGTGGGGACCCCAGCGGGGACCCCAGCAGGGACCCGTCCCGCCTCTATCAGCCGCTGCCCGCAACAGGTGGGGGCCGGCGGGGGCCGCGCCCGCTGTGTGCCACTTCTGCCCCCACCTCCCCTGCTGCCCTGCTGTTTGCATTATTAGTGAGACGGAACTGAAAGGAGGGGACGCACGCGGGGGGGGGGGGGGGGGGGGCAGCGGTAGTGCACTGGCCGGCACAGAGCGCGATACAACAACACTCTGTGTGCGCGGCGGGCGGGCCTTCGGAACGTGACAACTAATAGGAATGCCACGAAGCGCCCGCCGCCGCGGCCCCCACCCCTCCGGCGGCCCCGCGGCCCCGCAGCCCCGCGGGCACGGCAGCGGGAGCCTGAAGAGTTTACAGGCCGCCTCACACCCGGCTCATGCCCCCCCCCCCCCCCCCCCATGCTATCGGCGGCAGTGTTGTTGTCATCACGGATTACTAAGCAGGCGGGATGGGGACCGCCCGCCGCGGGCTCGCCTCGCCTCGCCTCGGCCCGCGCCCCGCCACCGCTGCGCCGAGCGCGCCCGTGTTAACAAGTGTCGGCCCCCCCCCCTCCGCCCCCGGTCCATTCCAAATCGCCACATCACACCACCGAGTATTCGCCCGCAAGTGTTCCAGCCGCCCGCGCCCGGCCGGGTAGGCAGCCACGGCCGCCGCACGCGCGCGCGCAGTGCGGGCTGCCTACCCGGGCGGCCGCAGGCGCTGTGCCGGCGCCAGGAGTTCCGCTCTGCGTTTACGGACGACCCCCGACGATGGCCAGCTTCAGGCCGATCGACGGCCAGGCCGCCAGAGCAGAAGTAGCGAAGAGTCCCCGCCCCGGCAGGCCGCCCGGCCTCGCGGTGCCACGGGGCCGCCGGCAGTCGGCAGCCCGCCCAGACCGCCGCAACTGGTGGGGCCGGACGCCGCCAGGCCGCTCCGATGAAAACACTTCCAATTAGCAGTAAAACTATACACTCCGCCCTCGCCGAAAAATCCCGCAAAGCGGCGGGGCGTGGCGGGCCGCGTCCGGGGCGGCGCAGGCGGCGGACGCCCCGCACCGACGCCGGCCGACGCCGATGGCACGCCGACGGCCTCGGACGCAGTGCGGAAAGGGAGCGAGGCGAGGCGAGGCGAGGCGGCTCCAAAGCGCAAGAGCGCTGCTCCCCTCCTGTCCATCATCGTCCGTACTTCCTCTCAAATCCACTGGCGCAGCCATCCGCTGGAGAGGGGAGGGGGGAGGCGGGGGAGGGGAGGGCGCCGACCCGGAGGAAATAAAGGTCGTAACTGTGGGACCCGTCGGCTGCTGTGGAGAGGAGTCCGCAGAGGCGTCGCGTCGCCGGCAAATTTGCTTTCTGGGAATCAAGACAGCAGGCTGCTGGTGGCGGGGGCGGAGGGGGGGGGGGGGGGGGGGGGGGGGGGGGGGGGGGGGGGGGGCGCCTTTTACAGCGCCGCTGCAGCGATGAGCATCGGCGGGAGACGGACGCCCTCAAAAGCGATCAGACGGGAAACTCGAGTCGCCGACGGACGGACGCCCCGAGCCGCGCGGCCGCGCCGCCATCGGCTGTGACGCGGCAGTCGCCGACGGCAGACACCGCGGGCCACCGGCAACACGATGTCCTCCGCTTGGCGGCGTTTATAAAGTCAGATATTATATCGCATAAATGAAACTACCTACCCCGCCCCCATCCCCTCTTGAAAAAAATATATAAAAATACTCATTTTTGCTTTTACGCGTCAATCGTCGTCGCCGCGTCGTCAAAACGGCCGCCGCACGGTTCCCGGAATAATGAAGCCAACCCGACGGGGGGAGTGTTGGTGGACGAGGTGACACGTCACCGGACACGGCGCGGCACGGCATGCCTGCAGGCATTTGTCTTGTCACCTCGGCACACGGATCCGCCCCCGCCACCACATCCCCACTCCCACTCCACAGCGTAGCAATTAATTGCCGAAATCGCCCCCACAGTCGCCGCTCCCCCGCCGCCTGCATCACGACCCGCTCTCGCGGCGCGGCCTCCTCCCCCGCCGGCCGCGCGGCCACAGAGGGACGCACCGCACCGCAGCGGCCGCGACCCGCGGCGCGCGCGACCGCAGCAATCGCACCGCGGCCGATCATCGGCTCAGATTCAATCAAGAGAGCTGCTGCTGAGCTGCGGCCGCCGGGACGCCGCTCGTAACCCCGCAGCCATTCAGGGCCGCCGCCGCCGCCGCCGCCGCCTCAGCAACGCGCCCGCGATGTGAGGCGTAAGACCGCCGCTGCGACGGCTCTCCGGCCGCAGACGGAGCTACGAAGACAAGCGCCCGGCCGCTCAGTTTTCCCGTACAACCGATAATCTTTCCCCGTCGACGGAGCAGCTTATTACATCCAGTCCCCCGGATTCCTCGGCGATATCTGGACTTCCGCGCCGCATTCGGCCCCGTTAATTCGTATTTATTCGTGTCGTCACGAGAGGGCCCCCGGCGGCCGGCTCCCCGGGGGGCGCAGCGCACGCCACGGCGCCGCGACACGCCCCTCCGATGTTCCGGTCCGGCACCTGTCCGCGGCCCCCGCGGCCCCCGCGGCTAGCCGGCGGAGGGTAACGCATCGCAGCGGCAGCAGCGGCAGTGCCGCGCAGGAAACACGGTGGGCGCCGGCCGCTGTGCGTGCCAATGATAGAATGCCATGTGGCCACTTTCCGATTCGAAACTCTCCGCCCGGCCCGCCGCTCCGCGTCTCCGTCCCCGGCGACACCGTCCCTCCCGCGGGACGCCGCCAGGACGTCGTCGGGACGTCGCCGGGACGCCCATCCGTCGATCCGCTGGGCCGCCGACAAGACTAATCGCCAGCGAGGGCCAGCATCCATACTCATGAGGGGGTTCCAAATAACCGGCCCGCTGCTGGGCGGGCTGGCGGGCGGCCTGGCGGCCGGAGGCTCCCACCGGCACCGCGGCGACAGTCG
The DNA here is from genome assembly GCA_026979955.1 of Megalurothrips usitatus. NCBI lineage: Eukaryota > Metazoa > Arthropoda > Insecta > Thysanoptera > Thripidae > Megalurothrips > Megalurothrips usitatus. The sequence goes on from CM049593.1 coordinate 7,984,218, forward strand.
ACAGTCCCAGGACAAGGTCAGCCAAACCCACCCCAAACCCACCCCAGTCCCCCCCCCCCCCCCGCCACCCCCCCGCTGGCCGCCACTGCGGCGGGGCGCCGGGGGCGGGCCGTTTAGTAACGACGATTTGATATACGAAGGCACTGTCCACACAGAGATTACCTGTCGGGGGGCGTTTGTTATTGAGTGATAGGCGGGCATCACCGTGATGGATCCCTTGATACGGATACAGCCTCCCGGCCCGGCCGGCCGGCTGCCAGCGCCCGGCCTCCGCTGCCTCCGCACGACCGGCAACAGCCCCTTCATCACCGTGTAATGTTCCGAGAGAAGAAGGATTGACTCGGCCCCGGGGTCGGGGGTCCGGGGGTCCCGGGGTGCCGGGGTCCCGGCCGGCCGGGCCCCGACGGAGGGCGACGCCGAGGCCGTGGCGCCTGCGGCTGTCACCAGACAATCAAAACCTCCGGCCGACCGATTCCGGCTTCCAACAGAGATCTCGTGCCGATAGCAGCACCCGGAGGTACTGCTCTGCGGCGGGGTAGCGTGGAGGTGGGCCTTGTCTTACCGAAATGATGTCCGCTCCGATGCGCGACGGCACTCCTGCACCCACCTGCAACAGCGAGGAGGAAACACGCCAGTTAGAGAGAGAGAGAGAGAGAGACAGAGACAGAGAGAGAGAGAGAGAGAGAGAGCAGGGAGCGCGTCGACACGGGGGTGGTGGTGTGGAGTGTGCAGGGCGAACCTCCCCGAGAGCTGCGCTGCCCGCGAGGACCGGAGCGACACGGCGATGCAGCACACACACACACACACACACACGCACACAGGGCCGGAGCCGTGTGTTCAACGCCCCCGCTCCGCTCCGCCGGGCTCCGCGCGCCGCTGTCAGGAGGAATGCCGAGTCTCTGACGAGACGGCGGGGCGGTCTGATATATCGACACGTGCCCCGGCGGGCCCCGGCGGGCCCCGCGCGGCCCAGATACGGCCGTCCGGGCCCCGCCAGGCACCCAGGTAATTAACCGGCCGACATTAAGTACAAAGCGATGATCCCCACAAACGAGCTCGGCTCGCTCTTCAAATCCAATCAAACCTCCGGCAGCGGCGGGGAAGACATTACGCCGCGGCCGGGGCGGCCGGGGCGGCCGGGGCAGCAGTTCAGCACGGCTCACGGCGGCGGAGGCTCGCGGTCCTGGCCGCAGCGGCAGAGCGCGACACGGAGGACCCCACATTCCCACATCGAAAATTCACACGACAAAAATCCTTTCCCAGGGGAAATTTTTTAAAAAATACGCCATATGACAAAAAACGCGTCGACATAGGTTTTTTCACAACCTCGCCTCACTTCTCTGCACAGCCCGACTCGAGCATATTAAGCTCTCTGGGATGACCTGATTAAGGGAGAAGACAGGACGGTAAATCACAAAAGCATCCTGTTTCTGGAGAGACGCGCTCTGGAAGCGGCGCGGCGCGGCACGGCAGCAGCAGCAGCATCCCACTAGACTAGTAGCATCCCCCTCATCAGCACGCCCGGCCTCGCTGTCTCACTCCCCCCTACACACACACACTATCACTCGCTCTCTCTCTCTCCCTCCCTCCCCCTCTCATCCCAGAAAGCTCCCCAAATTGCCCGGCAGCAGTGGTAGCGGCAGGATGCACATGTGATTTCTATCCAGGCGAAAACCCCCAGCCTCCCTCCCACCCACCCGCCCCTGCGCCCCGCCGCCGCCCCGCCCCGACAGCCCCGCCCCGCCCCGACTCCGGCACAGACACAGATTTATTAATTTTTCGACGACAGCACAAGCAAGGCCCTTCGGCAAAGCCGGAGCTGTGGGAGGGGGGGGGGGGGGGAGATGCCCCTTCCGGTGCGGACACACACACACACACACACACACAGAGTGTCTGCTGCCGGACGGCCGAGCCGTGCTTGGCGACGCTAGTACGCGGTGGAGACGGACCACCGGCGAAAGGGTACGACACACGTACGAAACACAGACGCAAGGCACGGCACTGCGACACCGAGTACATGGCCTCCCCTACCCCGCCCCGCCCCTCCCCGACCCCCCGGGCCGGGCCGGGATGGGCCAGGCTTTGAGGCGTCCCCGCCCCGCCCCCCACATCTGCATGCTGCATGCACGCGCATCGTTAGGGCGTCGTGGCCCCTGATTAATTATCCGCAGTTCGCACGCACGTCAGTATTCGCAGAGCAAGTAGCCCAGGCAAAAGAGGGTGAGGAGGCGAGGGTGTGGAGTCTCATAATACTAGTAAAGGAAAATTCTGGGTTTTAAAACACTGCTGATATCTAAGAAAAGAGCGCATTTTGGAAGGGTACAGACTTCCTTCAGTCTGCAGGCAGAGACCTTCCTCACACACAAGACCCACAGGACGAGGCCGCCCCCCGCCGCACGGCGGCGGCACGCTGTGTCGGGGGGGCGCACACAGCGACGCTATGAGAAATTCATCTTCGGCCGCGGCGACAGGGCGGACAAGTGGCGGTGGACGACGGCCGGCCGCCGGCCCCCGCGCGCGCACACAGTACCGTGCGCGGCGGCCCCGCGGCGTGGCCAAAGGCGTTTAAGCCGCCGGCCCCGCGGCCCCCGCGGTATCCGTCACGTCATGAATGCCTTTGACGCGGCTGCTGCCGGGTCCTGCCGGGTCCTGGACGCCGCCGGCCGGCCGGGACTCATTGAAAGCCCTCGGCCCGTCCAGCGGCACCTGCCGGCCGGCATCGCTCACACTCACAGCTTCCGGCCCGACTTGTCATCGGACCATCCATCGCCTCGCAGTCGGTGTCGGCGTCGGCGTCCCCGCGGCCGCGGCCGCAGCAGCAGCGCACCCCGCGGGCATCAATCAGGGACAAACGTATCGAGAGGGGAAGGAGGGGAAGGGGGGAGCCCTGGTCCCGCCCCTGCCTCCGACTCCCACACGGGAGTGCCTAGCGTTCCAGGGCAGCGGCCGGGCCGCGCGGTCATAGACGCTCCGGGTCGTGTTGGCCGGGAGGGCCGCGGGCCGCCGTGGGCACCGCTGCTGCCGCGGCCCGCGGTGCAGCGGCCGACATAACTCGCTCCGACTTATGGGGCGACAGAGGAATTAACTCGCGACGCCCTGGAAAATAAACACGACGCCATATTTTTTTCCCCGCGCCCCTGCCGCGCAGCGCTCTGGGCAGAGCGGGGCTGGGCGGGCCGCAGGGCCCCGCAAGGGCCCCGCAAGGGCCGCAGGGGCCCCGCGGGCGCGGCTGCAATAGGCTCGATAATAGTGTCGCGTACGAAAATGGAGCGAAGCATAGAAGGGAGAAAGAGAGAGAAACATAAGGAGAAAGAGAGAGCGGCGCTGGTGAAAAGAGAAAGATAGGCCCTTCCCTCCGCGCCCGCGCCACCTCCCACCGCCGCGACGCCCCGGCTTAATAGACCCGCCAGGCACTTTGGTGATTTATACAGCACAGAGTGTCACTCGTCCGACAACGACTAATTTGAATATTATGGCGCGTTATAATTTCATCAGCGCCGTCCAAACCACTTAGGACCCGCGGCGTGGCGGCGCGGCCGTCCGGTCCCCCGGCGGCCCCGCCTCCTCCCCTCCTCTGCCGTTAGGGGCCCCCGAGGCACACATCGCAAAGGACGCCCTGTCGATCCAATTACTTAAAAATAGACTCGCGCACGTGAACATTTTGACATTTCGACCTTATGAGAGTCAGACTGCGAGAGAGAGAGAGAGAGAGAGAGAGAGAGAGAGAGAGAGAGAGAGAGAGAGAGATGACTGGTCGGTCTCTCTTTCCTTCTTTCTCCCCGATGCCGCCACCACTACACGCAGTACACAATCGGGTTCCCAGGACGACATCGGCGACGTGCCATCAGACTTCCGGGGGGCGATGCGGCGCGGCGACCGCCTTCTTCGCTATCTGTGGCGCACCGGCGAGTGCCCCGCGCCGCCTGCACCGCCTGCACCGCCTGCACCCGGGCTCCGTCCTCATGGGAACGCCGTGCCGCGCCGCGCCGCGCCGGGTGCTTCACACGGGGCACGAACAATGCCGCGGGGCCGCGGGCAGCCGTCATCATCGGCAGCCTGTTGCCTATCGGCCCCGCATCTCCCCGCCGTGACGTCACCGCCGGCTTCAGAAGGAAACGGAGAAACTTTCCTCCAAATGTCCTCAACCCACTTAATTTTTATTTTTGTTCTGTGTATTTTATTAAAATGACAAATTCGGTAGTGCGCTGATGAAATATTGGCGCGGCCGACAGCGATGAGTCGCGTTAAATAATTTTTTTTGGCACCCCTCTGGAACAGCCGCACCGGACTGTCCGGACCGTGTCACCCGCGGCACCTGTGGCGTCTCTACGCTGGAGGGGGGCGTGGCTGGCAAGCGGCGCTACCGTCGGCTCCGACAGGCAGCCGGCCGGCTGACGGACGGCGGAGGATCCTGTGGAGCACGCCGGCAGGGCAGGGCAGGGCAGGGCAGGGCGGGGCAGGGCAGGGCAGGGCAGGGCAGGGCAGGGCAGGGCAGGGCAGGGCAGGGCAGGGCAGGGCAGGGCAGGGCAGGGCAGGGCAGGGCAGGGCAGGGCAGGGCAGGGCAGGGCAGGGCAGGGCAGGGCAGGGCAGGGCAGGGCAGGGCAGGGCAGGGCAGGGCAGGGCAGGGCAGGGCAGGGCAGGGCGCCTAGCCACTCCGTACGGTAAGCTCCGGGTAAGGAGGCCGCCGCCGACTCCCGCATGCTATGCATTGTGTGAGCCGAACGGACCGGTTCCCACAGTGGCTATCGCGGAGCTCTGCGGGCCGGGGGCGGCCGGGGGCGGCCGGGGGCAGGCGGGGTGGTGAGCGGGGGGCGGCCGGGGGGCGTCAGCGGGGGCGATAGCGCCGCACCGCCGCGCCGCCCGGGGCGCACCGCACGGCCATCGGGGCGCACGGGATCAGAAAGTCATTAGGCCGGGCCGCCGGCCAGGAGGACTCTCGTTAGCAGAAACGTTGTGACGACGGTGACGTCGGGGACGGTGAGGGGCCCCGACGGTACCCCCCGCAGCTCGGCAGCCCCCCCCCCCCCACTAACACGATGAATAACAATCCGAGCGGACCCCCGTAAGTGTAATTCTGGGGAATCGAATAGGTCAATTTGTGTGATTAGTGAGAGCGGGGCCGGGCCTCGCCTCTCCCTCGCCTCGCCTCGCCTCGCCGCACGCTATGCCGGCAGCAGCCCCGGCCGGCTCGGAGTACATACATTCGTCGGAAACGATCTCGTCAACCGTGCGTAATAAAACTTGACGAATTTCACAAGAAATAAATCATCGCTCGCTCGCCCGCGTTCCCGCCTCGCGCGCCGGGCTCCGCCGCGTTATGACGGCCCCCGCCTCGTACAGCCCCCTAAAAAAAAACTCGATTTCATCTCGCCATTTTTCGGAGAGATTTTTCCTGACTCATGCCGTCATGTTTGATGAGAGGACAACTCAAAAACCCTGCGGGAGGCAAACTGACATCGCCCAAAAAAATAATAAAATCGGGAGAGAACTACAGAGCTTTGTTCAGGGGCCACACAATCTTCCCATCCCAGAGCCGGCAAACGCGGTTATGTTTTCGGCGGTGCACCAGAGCGCGGCCCTCACGCACCCGTTTAACGATTGCAATGAGCGGCGCCAACGACTCCCCGGCCGGCGGCGACTGTTTTCCAGATCACCGCGTCGCGCCGCGGCACATTTCAGAAGAGCGGCCGCGGCGGAACGGACGAAATGGGATGGGGCCTAGGAGGGAATTTGGGGTGTCCGGCGCGGGCCGTCGGGCGGCACAGGCCGACCGACGGCGGCCTCCGCGGCCTCGGCGGCTCCGGCCCCGCCCCGCCCCGCCCCGCCCCGCAGTCCCGCCTCACGCGATCCCCGCGGACGGAGAGAAAGTAGATTACATGCACAACATTTTTGCCGGACAAAAGTAGTGTCTGCGAGCGGTGCTCTGCCGTGCTCTGCCAGGCAAGCCCGCAGCGCACTCTATAACTCCGTCTCTCTCTGTCCCGGCCAGAGTGTGTGTGAGAGAGATGGGACTATAGTGTGTACGGCGGGCTTGTCCACCTCTCCCCTGGCGCCGGGGTGACGTATGGGACACCTTTCCTGCGACTCGTCGCGCTGCACAGACAGCACCACGGTACAGCGTGTGTAATCAAAACCCGCAGGGGGAAAAAAAGAGAAATAAAAAAATAATATAACGATATCAAATACGCCGAACGGCAACAAAACGAAACGTAACGGGTGGTGACGTGACGGCAGTCGGCCCGTTCCTAGAACACATTACACACATCTCCCCGGCGCGGCAGCCGCGGCCGTGTGTCCCACTGAGGTGTTCTGTTCCTCCTCAATCCAGTTTTTATAATGACGGACTGCCGAGAGTATTTAGATTGGGCCGCAATTATTCAAATTACAGATATTCCTTTTTCTTCTCTCCGAGCGGCGGCGGCGGCGGCGGCGGCGGCACGGCGCGGAACACCGGCAGCATCGGAAGGAGTGGGCGGGCGGGGAGGGGAGGGGGGGGGGGGGGGGGGGGGGGGGAGGGGGTATTTATCGCCCGCTTTCATAAGACGCGCGATTGCTGAATGTCGTGTAATGATACGAACACGCCATCGCGGACGGCCGGGACAGGACGGGACGCACACTTTCCCGGACGACCACCCAGATCCCGCCGCGGCTACAAGCTGCAGCACTTCCTGCACAGCGGCCGCACGGTCCCCCCATCAGCGAGAGGCACTGCGGGGCCGTCGTGGAGCGGTGCGGCTCCGGGACGGGCGCCGGCCACCACCGACCCACTGGAGAGGCCCCGACACCCCGCCGACGCCCGCCGGCCACGGAGGACCCGATCTGCATAAGTGAATCCCCCCACGAGCGAAGGCCGGGTTGCGTTACATTCGGCCGCCGCCAAATCAGGCCTAGTAAGTACGAGCGAAGGGGGAGAGGGGAGGCGAGGGCCATGAGTAATGGAAGGGGACGCCGCCGGCCAGCCGACTGCCGGCCGGCCGGCCGCAGAGGGGGCGCGGCGGAGTGGAGAAAGGGCCAATTTTCGCACCTGCATCGGGGGCCGCGTGCGAATCGGCTCCCTTTGTGTTGCGGCCGCGGACGTGCGGAGTGCGTGCGGAGTGCGTGCGGACATCGGCCGGGCATCAGCAGCGCATCGGCGAGCCATCGGCACTGCCAGGCATCAGAGCCGCCCCGCCGCCGACAAGCCAGCCCCGCCGCTGCGCGTATGGCGCTGCAGCGGAGCCAAATTAGACGACGGCGAGGACGGAGCTCAAAGGGGCCGATGTGCAGCGGCTGCTGACGGCCAGGGCCTCTGACGGCCAGGGCCTCTGACGGCCAGGGCCTCTGACGGCCAGGGCCTCGGCCACCTTCCGGCCCGGTCGACCTCCCCGAGCCCCGCGGGGAGCGGAGACAATGCGGCCGTAAAGACCGACGACGACAACAGTAACGCCTGCCTGATATCAGTGGCCCCGCGGCCCCCGTGCGGTCTGCGCGGCCCCCCTGGGCCCCGAGGGCCCCGTGGGGGGCATCTGCCTGCCGACGGCGGCCGACTCACCACGAAGGCTCATGCATGGAGCCCGGGGCCGTAAATGTCACTACTCGGTGTTGCACCGTGTGTGCGAGAGCGTGCACCGGCATGAGGGGGGGGGGGGGGGGGCGAGCCGGTGCTATCGAGGATCGACGGCTGCCAGTCGGAGGGAGCGCCCGGCCGGCCAGACGCCCGAGGTATGGATCGAGATCCGATCCAAGCCCGGCTCCAACACCGCGACACGAGGGATGGACACTGACGCCAGCGGCCGCCTTACTCTTCGCGATAAATTAAAACAAACATAATTGCCACCCCCCCCCCCCCTTTTCTCCCCGGTGTCGTTCCGACTCGAGACACACTGCTCGTTTGCTTCTGCCCGCCCTTTCAGACACGAAGTACTTCCGGCCGCGGCCCAGCCAATCAGAGCGCCCCAAGGGCCCCGCTGCTCCCGCGAATGAAGCAACGAGCGGGCGCCATTTTTCCACAATGTTGTTTCCCATCAGGCCGCATCCGGCCGCGCGCCGTAAGCGGATGGGAGCCGGGGCGGCCGGCCGCGCTAAAAACGCCCACAAACTGCATCGCCAGTCCGCCTGCTTCGTTTGGCCCCGTTCCCCCGGCCGGGAAAAATCCGCCGGCGAAAACACAATAGCTTCCCCCTCTTATTTTCTCCAGATTTATTTGCATCCTCGCCGTCGGCGGGGTGGGATGGGGAGGGGAGGGGGAGGTGGGCTGGAAACCGAGTCAAACCGAAGCCGAGAGTCGAGTCCGGGTCGAAAGGGGGGGGGGGGGGAGGGGGGGGGGGGGGGGAGGGGGGCGTCATCGCCGGCATCGCACCTAAGGGGTTCAAATTACTCCGCCGACGTCAAAAGAGGAGGGAGGGAAAAGCAAAAAAATAAAATGGCTGCCAAATTATACGACGATGCGGGGCCAATCATTACAACATAATCCATAACGGCGAAAAAAAAATTGTTCGGGAAATTGAACAGCAAACAACAAAAACAACAAGAACGGCGGGCACCGACCGAACAACAACCGGCCGGTCTGCGGCGGTGAAAATTGCGACACAGCGGGACGGGTCTGAGCCCGGCAGGGACCCACCCTCCCCGGCCCGGCTCCCGCCTCCCTAACCTCCCAAAACCCGCTCTATTTTAGAGAGTATAAAGGCCGCTCTAATCCGCGTGCCCGTCGTGAATTGCTGTAAAAACCGCGTCCTCTCCGCCTTTCCCCTCCTTGGCGGACTTCACACCGCAAATCCAGGCGCACAAACGGGGACCACTGGGGGACCACTGGGGACCACCCGCGGGGAGGCGAGGAACTGTCAATTGGAAAGGGGCGGGAGGAGGAGGGGAGGTGAAGGGGTGTGGCGGGGCTGGTGCGGCCACATGGCGAGCAAGGCGGTAGGCAATTCCACCCCCTCCCTCCATCCATCCATCCAGCAGCGGCTTCTACGGAAGTCGCCGTCAGACCCTCACACACACACACACACACACACACACGTGACGATATCTGCAGTGAGGCTGTGGTGGTAAGTGAGCGACTTCTCGGAATGAGACGCCCCCCCCCCCCCCCGACAGCGTCGCCTCGGCCCCTAGCCGGGAGGGGGCGGCGACGCTCACAAGCAGCACAGGAGGCGGCCGGGGGCAGATGCCAACGACATTAATATTTTTGCATCCCTTCCTAGACACGACTGCCGGGCTTAGCCGTCCTCCGGCAGCTTGTCGCCGCCCCTCTCCTTCCTTCCACTCCTCGCAAACGGATCATCTTTCACAGACGTGCCCTATCGGCGGCCCCGGACACACGCGCCCCCGCTGCCGCCGCCGCCGCCTCCCCCGCCCCCTCAGCCCTGGATATCAAACCGAGAAACCCCCCTGCGCCGCATGTGCGGCTCACTGCAGCACAGCGGCCGCGGCTAACACACGAGGCGCGTGGGGCAGAAGTAAACCCAACGCTCCGGAGCAGTAAGTGAATGTTGCACACGGTACGGTACTGTACACGGGCACGAAAATAAAACGCTCCACGCAAGAGGTTCCTGCTTTCAGCATTTACGAAATAAAAACACAGGAAAATAAAACAAAAAAAGGGAAAACCCGAAAGAAGAAAAAAATGCGGTGGACCGCAAGATACGAAGCAAAAACATGGCAAATAATAAGACAGGGCGGGCGCTGCGCGCAAAGCCTTTGAACGTTGCCGGGGTGATCCTGGTAGCGGCGAGTGTCCGGAGGGTCGGAGGGTCGGAGGGCCGGAGGGTCGGAGGGCCGGAGGGCCGGAGGCGGCGTCAGCAAGCAGCGGACCACGGCGCCTGACGCCTGACGGACGCGGGGTAGGCAGCCCCGGGCGCGCCGCCGCTCGGCGGGACAGCGACAGCGACAGCGACAGCGACAGCGCGCCTGCAGCCTGCCGGCTGCCGCTGCCGCCTCCGCGGTCGGCAAAGGTCAACCCGGCCTGCCGTTCGCAGCGCGCTGCCCTGCGCGGGGCCCCCGAGGGCTCGCCAAGGGCAGCCAGAGGGCAGGCGATATGAGAAATGAATCCATACACCTCCCGACTTTACGACGATAGTCGCAAACCGATATGTATTTATCGAAATTACATGGTAGGCGGAGGAGCGAGAGGCTCTCCGCCGACGCCATGACGGCGGCGGCGGCACGGCGGCGGCGCGGCGGCGGCGGCGCGCAGAGCTCTCCTGGCCTCGGGGCAGAGCGGCGGCCGCGGGGGGAGGCGGGGAGAGGAGGGGGAGGGAAGCGCTTTATTAAGTACAACAAAACGCTCATTGAGCGCCGGTGCCAGTAGGGAGGGCGGGGCCGGCGGGGCGGGCGGGGCGGGCAGGCGAAAGCGCTGGCGGGGGCAGCGGGGGGAGAAGGGCCTCGCCAACATATGCAGCCGCATCATGTTATTACGTCCTCGATACAGAATTTGTCGGCGCGGCGCAGAAGCGAACAGAGAGAGACAGAGAGACACGAGGGGGAGGGAGAAAGAGAGAGAGCGTGCGGGGCGGGCCTGAGCGGGGGAGAGAGGCGGATGAAAAGGAAGACGAGGGGAGAAAAAAGACGAGAACCTCCCCGACATAACTATACGCGAAAAGATGTCGAGGGCAAAGTGAAGGGCGCGGGCTGTGGGGAGGGCGGCGGGGGTATCGCAAGGGAGTGCGGGGCGGGGGGAGGGAAGGGAAGATGATTGGATCGAGAGAGGCCGTGGGGGCCGATGGGATGGCCGAAGGGAATCGGACGGTCCGAGACAGACAGGTGGCCGGGCGGGGCGCGGGAGGGGCGGGGAGGGGGAGGGGGGGGAGGGGGAGGGCGCTGGAGCGGTGCGCGGCGCAGACAGACGGAGCCGCCGGGGGCCGCCGGGGGCCGCTGCGGGGAAAGGATTACATCCTGAGCCGCTTAGCCATTTTCAACATGACGAAATCAAGAGAGAGAGAGAGAGAGAGAGAGAGAGAGAGAGAGAGAGAGAGAGAGGCGGGGCCCGGCGAGCAGACTGCAGAGCGGGCCGGGCGAGCGGAGCCAGCGGAGCCGAGCCGGAACGTCCATCAGGACACGAGATTGGATCAAAGTGGGAGGGACAAAGAGAGGGAGGGAGGGAGAAGGGAGTGCGAGCGAGCGAGAGAGAGCGGTAGACGCCAAGCAATATGGCGGGCGGGGGCAGCGAGCGTGGCCCGGCCCGCCCAATCAGATCAGCTCCGCGAACACTCCCCGCCTTCATCTGCATAATCAGACGCGATGCCGCCGCCGCCGCCTCGCCTCGGCGAGCACGAGGTCGCCAACCCGCCGCCGCGGCCGGTCGGGGGGCCGTCCGCAAAAGACTACACGCGATCCGCGCGGCGGACTCACTCACCCCCTGGGAGAAGGGCGGGCCGCCGCCGCCACCACCACCACCGCCACTGCCGCCGCCGCCGCCGTCACTCACCTGCGGGCACAGGGACACACACGGGGGGCGTTAACATACGGCCACAGGGCGGGCGGCGCGGGGCGTTCCCATTCGCCCGAATCGAAGCAAACACACAGATCCATCGGGGAGGAGGGCGCGGGAGGTGAGGGGGGGGGGGGGCGGGAGGACGCGAGGCAGTGCGCGGCCGTGCGTACCGGCGGCGCACGCGTGCATGCGATGACGTCGTCGCCGCCGCCCCCTGCCGGCAGGAGGAGGCGGTGCTGGCGGCGCAGTGCGGTGCAGTGCGGGCAGTGCAGGCGGTGCCCGGTACGCCACCGCCACCGCCGCCACGCACTGCAACATTAGGTCTTTATTTGAAAGGCTGCGAGCTCGGCTCGGCTCGGCTCGGCGGCGGCGGCTCGGCACTGCCCCTGCTTCGGTGCACCGCGTGCACGGCCTGCGTGCGAGCGGAGGGGGGGGGGGGGGGTCATGCCGGCCTGTGTGCCCCGGGGCTGCATGCGCGGGGCTGGTCTGTGCGAAGTGAAGCCGTACGTGCTATAGTATGTACGTATACGAACGTAGCGGACGTGTACACACACACACACATGCGCGCACGGATTGTTCTCACGTTTCCCCACTTTAGTCCCTTTTCCTTGCAGCAGCGCCGTGTCGTGTGCCGCTTCCTCGCCCCGCCAGAGATATACTCTCCACGAACACAAACGTGTTGAAAATAAATAGTGGTGCTCACAGCCGGCCCCGTTCCTATTTATGGTATCACCTTCCCGCGCCGCCTCGCGCCGCCCCATTCGCTCCGCTCCGGGGCCCACGGCGGGCCGAGCACTGCCACGCACCGCCGAGCCCCCCGCCCGCCACCCTCCGGCCCGGGCGCGTCAGAAACAAAGGGATAAAAATCATTTTTACATATTTCCATCCCCAACGCTATTTATTCCATCCGTATGGTGTGTTTAATCGGGCCGGGCGGGCGGGGGCCGGAGTGCACCTGAGGCGGGGCCGGGCGGGACGGCCAGACGTCAACCCTATTAAATACCGGCATTAGTCAACACTCCGGGGCGAGGCTAGGCGCGGCCCGGCCCGGCCCCGGCTACCATACCGGGCCGCGTCCCAAGCGGCCACCTCACCTCTACCCGCCATGCCATAAGCTACCCCACCTACAGTCCCTCTCGGACGCAGCCCTGTGTGTGAACGCATCCACACAGCAGACGAGTGGTACACATACCACGCCGCGCCGCGCCCGCCCATCCGAGCGGGCGAGCGACCCCTGCTCCCATCTCGGAGGTGGGAGCTGAGCAAAGAAACCGAGCCGTGGGCCACGGGCTGCTCCCGGGTAGGAGCGGAGGGATAGCAAGCGGTCGCCGACCCTCCCCGCCGGGTGCCCATGAGCGCACGGCCGCAGTGCCACTGCCCGGGCCGGGCCGCTTCCCTGGAATTGGCGTGCACCTGTAAGGGTGTGAACGTGCCCGGGCCCGGCCGGGGCGCCCTGGTCCGTGCCCGTCGGTGCCCGTCGGGGCCCGTGCCCCCGGCGGCTCGGCGACCACCCAGCCGACAGCTGAGCCCGCGGCTCTAGCAGGAAGCCCTGCGCGGCGCGAGGCGGCCGCGTGCCGCCAGTGCAGTGTGTGAGCCCCGAGAGAGTCCGTCGGTGCCGAAGAAGCGAGCCGGACCCTGGTACAAAATAATGATTTTCCAAAGAAAAGAAAATGATCCGAAAACTGTGACCCCCACGTCTGCCTCCGTGCTCAGCCCTGCCATGCCGCCCGGGTGACGATTGATAACCAAACACGGGCGCAGGTAGTGCCGGCGCAGGTAGTACACGGTCCGCCCATCCCCTGGCCGGCACGGAGCTCCCCCGCATGCTAATCGCCCTCGACTCCCACGACGTGTGATACACCGGCAGGAGGCCCCACCATCACAGGCAGCAAGTAGCCGGGCCGGGGTTAATAATCGCAGAAGTAAGGAAAAGTGGAACATTCCGCGCACTGTGAGAACGGACCCGCGGGTCAGGTCGGGCTGGACACGCCGAGGCGAAACGAGGCGCGGAGTGACCACCCGGGCCGCTGCCGAAGCCCCGCCCGGGTCAGGTCAGGTCAGGCCGGGCCGCGGGATGCCACCCAAACGAGCGGGGCCCAAAGTGTTTGCCTGTGACAGCGCCAATCAAGGCCGGCCACATTAAAACGCCGCCGCGAGCTAACGGGCCGCGGCCCGGCGCCTTCGCGTGTCCCGCGTGCCGTGCCGCGCTGCTGCCGGCTCGCGATCGCGCCCGCGGGGTCCAGCGGCGGTCCAAACGCGGCCGACGAGGCCGACATTAACCATTTTCGATCATTTTCGCGTCTAAATGTCAGGGAGGAGCGAACGACGCGAGAAGAGGCGGACACGGAACGGGGGGCGGGAGGGGGCGGAGGGGCGGGGGTTGGAACGTCACTTGCCTGCCGCACCTGTTTAAACTGCTCCTCGAAGCTCCACGTCTGCTGCGACGAGGTGGAGGACTCCGAAGAGTGCGAGGACGCCGACGAGGCCGAGTGCCGGTGCTGGTCCCGGTGCTGGTCGCGGTGCTGCGCCGCCGCGCCGCCCGTGGCGGCCGTCGCGCTGGGGGTAGCGCCCGGGGGCGGCAGGAAGGCGGCGGCGGCGGCCGCGGCCGCGGCGGCGGGGTGCGGGAAGGGGAAGGGCAGCGAAAAGGCGGGGCCCGTGGCCAGCCCCGTGGTGGGCGTCAGCCCGGGCGGCGGCTGCGGCGCGCTGGACGGCCTGCACAGCTCCCGCTCCAGCGACGACCGCCCGCTGCCGCCGTTGTTGTTGTTATTGTTATTGTTGTTGTTGTTGTTCTGGAACAGAAGAGGTCGCGCTTGAAACATTCACCAGGGCGGAATACACCAACTCATGCGCCGGGCGGGGGGCCGCGCGGGCCGCGCCCCCAACGTGTGCCGGGCTCGCCTAGCCGTGCCGCCGTGCCCCCCCCCCCCCCCCCCACCCCTTCCCCCAACGGTTCACCGCCGAACGGACGCAGTCGCCGCAGCGAGGCGGAATTTATAATTTTATCGCCCCCGCCGCTTCGCTGCTTCGCCGCCGTGCAAATGCTGATTGTGTTCGGCTGCCGGGGTAGGGAGGGAGGGGGGTAGACTGCCAAGGCCTCCCCTCCCCTCCTCCCGCCGGCGCGGCTCCTGCCTGCCGTCCTATCCGCGCGTTCAAGTCTCCCCGCGGCACCGACCGCGCTGCCCTCACCCTCACCTGCTTGTGGTCCTCCGGCCTGTCTTCGTGGTCCTGGTCCGGCTCGCCGTCGCCCGACACGTCGCCGGCCTCCTCCGGGTCGCCGTTGGAGTGGGGGCTGCTGGCGTCGCCGGGGCCGGACGAGGCGCCGCCGGCCGCCGCCGCGCCCGCGAGGCCGCCCGCCAGCCCGGCGGCCAGCCCGCCCAGCACGGGCAGCCGCCGGAGGACGTCGTCGGTGTCCTCGTCGCCCATCTCGGGGTCGCTCGCCTCCTCCTCGTTGTTGGACTGCAAGCAGAGAAACGCCGCCGACATTAGCACCCGTCCGCCTCCCAAACAACTCGCGGACACCGTCACGGCGCGGAGGCCGCGTCAAACACGAGGCCCGGCGGAGGGCCGGCCGGCCCGTGAGGGTGCACTACCAGCGGCGCATCGGAGACCCGCGCCCCGCTGACCCCTCCGCCCGCATACCTATCGGGGCAGATCGCTGTCACTATCGCTGACGGGCAGGAGGGAGGGGCCCGCCGGGGGTGTGAGTGGGAGAGAGAGGGGGGGTGGTGGGAGAGAGAGAGAGAGAGAGAGAGAGAGAGAGAGAGAGAGAGAGAGAGAGAGAGAGAGAGAGAGAAGGGCGCCGCTTTGGTGGGATTCGATGGCCGGCGCACTCTGCCAATATTGTGCTAACGGGCAAGTCTGCTCGACCCGCCGCGGCACGCCCCTTGTCGCACGCGCACTCACTCACTCCCGCCGCGGATATGCGTGGTTCTCTCCCTCTCTCTCTCTCTCTCTCTCTCTCTCTCTCTCTCTCTCTCTCTCTCTACCCGCCGCGGCGTGAGGTGCGAGAGAGACGGACAGACGACACATAACGACTTTCTAATTCGGCCGCGCGACACCCATCCCTGGCCGGGCGCCGCACGGCTTTCTACTGCATGACTTAAATATGACAACACGAGACGCCACGCGGAGGGCCGGGAGTGGAGCGGGGCGCCCCCGCACGCTAAACATGTCGGAGACAGTGTAGTCTTTAAACACCACCAAATCTGGCGCGTACAAATTTTATTTTCAGATTTTGGTAGTTTTAAATCCGGCACCGCAGCAGGGTCGTCAGGAGGACAAAACCCCGTCGGCCAACAACAACAACAACGCCAAAAAAAACCACGCCAACAACAACAAGCCGACCATTGTTTGACAATTGCTATAATACAATGTTGATAATTAAAAGGGCGTAAAACACAATGCTCACGGCGTTGGCCATTAGCGTAATTGTGGCGCTGCGATTATTGTGAGGAGACGTCCGGCCGGCCGCATTTCACGTAATCACCCGCCATGTAAGTGGCCCTAAATGAATACGGGCGGACGCGTGGCGACGCGGCGGCGGCGGCGCGGCGGCCGTTCCACCCGAGCCCCCCCCCCCCCCCCCCCCCACCTCCGGCCAGGCGACCGCCCCACCGGCGGAAATGGATTTCAGATAAGTGGACGAATCGACACAAAAAGACAAGGCGGCGGCGCGCGTTGTTTTGCGCGCGTCAGGAGTCTCCGGCGCCCCTCACGCCGTCCCGGGGCGCCACCCTCTCAGTGCTGGGCCCGCCCGCCCTGGCCGGTGTTCGAACCCCGTCCAAAACACGCAGCCCCCCCCCCCCCCCCCCCGCCCGCGCTCGCGGCCCAGCCGGCCTCGGTCGGCGGCCATTTTCCTTTTTTGCCGCATTACGGGCCGCTTCCGCCGCGCCGGCCGCTCGCTCCGTTCGGCGCCGTTGGAATTGCCCCCGTTGTGGTCGGCCAATCGCGTTGCGCGCGCCGCCGCCGCCGCCGCCACAACAGCAGCGCCGCCCTCTTTTAAAACCGTTTTCAATAAACTCCCTTTTTCGTAGAGAATATTCATAAATGGGAACGAGCAGGGCCGCCGGCGCCGCCGTTACAGCCGCCCTCCGCCGCCACGATGCGGGGCGACGCGCCTCCCGCAAAACCTCCTCGCGCTGACGCCTGCCGCGGCCTCTGAGCGCCGGGGCGGCGGGCCGGCCCGCGGGACACGCGTGCGCGCGCAGCCCGGGGCTGCGTACCCGGCGCGGCGCCGTCCGCAAAATCGGCCCGGAGCGAAAACGCGCCAACAAGCTGCGGTCACGCAATTCGTGTACCTATACATGTATTTCTTTTTTCGTAAACGATCCGTCTGCCCCTGGGACGGCGGCCGGCACATACGCCGCCGCCACCGCCATGCGCCTGCCTGCCACCTGCCGGCCGGTAGAGCGACGCCGGCGGCAGGACGCGCAGACCCGGCCGCTGCGGGGGAAAGGAGAAAGGAGAGGCGCAAGAAAGAGAGGGGAGAGGGCAGCGGCGGAGCGAGCTTTGGGGAGAAAGAAGTGGATCCGTGCGCACCTAGCCGAGCCGCAGGCCGCGGCGCGCAGGGCGGCCGGGTCAGCCGCAAACACCGGCCCGCCGGGCCACGCCGCGCCACGCCGCGCCACGCCGCGCCACGCCGCGCCACGCCCGCTCCGACAATATTGGTTTAAGTTTTTATACCGGCATAGCGCGGCGAGGCGGTGGCGTGGCGGGGCGTGGCACGCGGGGCCCGCAGCAAACGAGAGGAGGTTTAGGCCCCCCGGGGAAGGGGGGGGGGGGGGCGATCCGAATGGTTGTGCGCGGCCGAACGCTGTGAGCACACACCGCGCAGCCGGCGCCAACCCTCGCAGCCCGCCAGCTCCGGGACAGTCATAAGCACTATTCACAGAGCGCCCGTCCGCACGTCACTCCGGTCGCCATTTTAATTCTTTTCTGTTTTTTTTTCTTGTCGCATACCGGCTGCCTATATCCGATGCGGCGCTATCTGTGACCCCGTCCGGCCCCGGGCGGCCCCCGGCAGACCCCCGACAGACCCCGCACCGCCGGCGCACGCGGCTGCGCCGCGGCCAGCTCGATTGATAAACTTTAACGACCGTCGAGGAAGAGAGAGGGAAAAAAATCCGAGAGCTGCGCGATACTGTTTTCCCTCTTTCTCTGTCGCTCCGCGGACCGGCAAGAGAGACAGAGAGAGACGCAGAGAGAGAGAGAGAGAGAGGCGCGGTGTGTTTGGCGCGCGCCGCGGACGCAGCCCTGCACGCCTCGGCGGCGCGCGGGCTTTACCTTGCCGTTAGCAACGTATTATTTTTATTAACTTTCGTGACGTCAATTCCCCGGAATACGTCGCGATATGTCGGGCCGATTGAAATACCGCCGCCGCCTCGCCGCCGCCGCCGCCGCAGTCAAATCAATACCGATTCGATCCGCGCGCAACACCGCGCCGCTCACGGCCGGAGCAAAGTGGCGCATCGTAAAAACGCCGATGTCTCATTTCTTGAATTCCCGTCGTAAAAACTTTTTCATCTTACATTGATGTTTCTCGTCCCGCGCGCCCGATCCTCACCACTGCATGATACAGAACTCGTGTTCCCCGGCGCGCGCGACGCCGCTCCTCCTCACCAACAAGACACCCGCCGCGCTGCACACCGGCTCCCCGCCACACGTGCTGCCCGCACACCTCCCCGGACGGCGAGCGCTAATATCGTAACAAAGTCTGCGCCACCGCGCCCCACACAAAGTCCCTCCCACCGGCGGGAAAAAAAAAACAATATCGAAACGCGCTTCGAGATGGTGGCGGTGGCGGTGGCTGGTAACGCCTAACACCACCGCAGCGCACGGCGACCTTACCGCCTGGTTAACTCTCGCTACACACTCCCACTGCCGCCTGCCGCCGCCGCCGCGCCGCCGCTTCCACACACGCACGCACACACACTACATGAACACTAAACTTCAAGAAATCGGCCACGCGGCGGCGCTGCCCGTAAAATCATAAATGCCATAAAATCCGGGCGAGAGCCTGCCGGAGCCCGGGCCGCCGTGGGCCGCCGTGGGCCGCCGCGCCACACCCCGCCGCGCAAGTCTGTATTACACCGCTCCATACGTCAAGTTACATTACAGTGCCTGCCAGCGCGGGGCCGGGGGCTGCCGGGGGCCGCCGGGGGCTCCGCTCGGCAGACGACGCGCAGCAGACGACAGTCGCTACCGGAGCCGGCCGCGATCAGCGCGACGTAATAACGACATGAAGAGACCTTTTATTTTCTTTTATACCGCTTCCTCGCGAGCGCAATAAAATGTACTGCATATATTTTGTTGAATGCAAAGCGCGCGCGGCGGGCAGCGGCGGGCAGCGGCAGGGAGCGTGACTCGGCAGGGGGAGGACGTAAAGCGGGCCTAGTGTGCCGGTGACCATAGCACGTGACCAACGCGGCCCGTGACCGACACGTGACCGACGCGTGACCGACACGTGACCGACGACCGACACGTGACCGACGCGTGACCGACACGTGACCGACACGTGACCGACACGTGACCGACACGTGACCGACGCGTGACCGACACGTGACCGACACGTGACCGATTCGTGACGGACGCGTGACCGACACGTGACCGACACGTGACCGACGCGTGGCGAACAAGTGGGCGAGGGAGAATTCGGTTCCATTCCCAAGGCAGGGCGCCGCGCAGGGTAGGCAGCCCGGCCGCACGGCCGCTCAGCGGGGCGGCCTACGGCTGTCACGGCGGGCGGCGGCGGCGGCGGCCGGAGCGTCTCCGGGGACACCTCAGCGCCGCGACAGGCAGACAGACGGACATGCAGCCGGCCGTCGGGCGGGCGGACG
Source organism: Megalurothrips usitatus (assembly GCA_026979955.1). Classification (NCBI taxonomy): domain Eukaryota; kingdom Metazoa; phylum Arthropoda; class Insecta; order Thysanoptera; family Thripidae; genus Megalurothrips; species Megalurothrips usitatus. The sequence continues at coordinate 8,003,466 of CM049593.1, forward strand.
GGCGGGCGACAGCACATAGGACCCTGACACACATAAACGCATTTCCATATAACAAAGCGTCACTACTACGCTTGTCTGGCCCACTTATTACCATAAGTGATTAGATGTCTATACGTCCGTCCGGCCCGGGAGGTGCTGGTGGGGGGGGGGGGGGGGGGCATCAAGCGGGACGGAGAGCACGGCAGGGGACACCGACACCTAGCCGCGAGGAGTTGTCGACTCCAAGACGAGCGCGAGCAAAATAAAAATCCTCGAGGCGATACTGAGCGAAAGAGGGTGCGAGGTGAGTGATTCCGCGGCAATCTCCGCGCAGTTAGCCCCGAAGCGGTATCGGCGACATCCTTCCCGTCAGCTCCGCCCCCCCCCTCCCCTCCCCTCCCCCGGGGGATACATTTAAAACTGGGGGGAAAAGGCGCGCGCACACACGGCGAGCCCGCGGGCGAAGCGTGCAGAGGAAACTGTAAAGTGTCCTCCAGTATCTTTATGCCGCCGCGTCCGTATTCGCGCACGACACACACGCCCTATAAAGCGCGCCAACGGATGCCCCCCACACACACACGGACACACACACACACACACACACACATACGGATCGCATTCGGACGCCTCCTAGTCACCGCATAACCGACAAGGCGACATGCAGTTACTGCGTAGTGGCGAGCCCACGACAGCGACATGAGTCACCACCCGCCCTGTGAGAGCGAGAGAGAGAGAGAGAGAGAGAGAGAGAGAGAGAGAGACACCCCCGACGATTTCGGCGAAGTCCTCAACGTCCGCAATTAACTGCAATTTTGACGGATATGAAAAACTGAACTTTATTGGCTCGTTTTATACGGGTCGTCAAAAAAAGTGTGCCGATGTCTCGGTGTGTGTGTGTGGGGGGGGGGGGGGGAGGTTCACACAGAGGAGGTCGAAAAAGTTATTAAAGACGCCGGCGGCCAGCCGCACTCCGTGAAGTCCCTGCCGGCGGGCGGCAGCGGGGAACGGGATCAAAACAAACCGAGCCACAATGGGACTCGGACGATTACCGAAATAAAAGCAAAAGGAGGAGACAAAAGTGATCCACCGACAAAGTAGAGTGAGCAAGGCTTATTCTCTTCCCTTTCGGCCGAGAGGCGGGCGGGCGGCGGCGGCGGCGGCGGCGGCCTCACAGGCGCTGTAAATGTCGCGTTAAAATCATAATTATTACACTTTATTCGCGGGCTGTCAGCGGGACACACACACACACAGGTGTAGGCAGACAAAGTAACGTGTGTGGCGTGAGAAGGGGCCCCCGAGCACGGCAGAGTCGGCCGCGCGGCGCACGGCACGTCCACGGCACGGCACGGCACGGCACGGCACGGCACGGACAGCCGGACTCGACACTTCTTCCCTCAGACCGATGCCGACAACGCGGGCGCGCGGCTCGGGGCAGCGGGTGGCCTAACGCCCCCCGGACGGGCGCGGCACAGTTGCGGTGGACCCCGCCAGCTCCCAAGAAGTCCACGAGACAAGTCCCCACGAGACATGTCCGCGAGGCAAGTCCACGAGACGACGTCCAGACGAGACAAGTCCGCGAGACACGTGCTGGCCGGGCCCTCGGTCTCGGTGCAGACGAGGTCCACGAGCAAACATGGCCGGGCCCGTGATTTACAACACCTTTACGGCACTATTACACCTGCGAGATTTATGCCGCCATTACTGTTTGATTTCACCTGACGCGTCGCGCGGGAGGGGAGGGTGGCGGGGAGGCGGGGGGCCGGGCTAACTTTGTAATTGCGCGCCTCCACATTATCAATGGAGGGGGCGGGCCGCGGCCGGCGGCGGCAGCGCGGGGCACGGGGGTGTGGCGGGGACGCCGCGGCCACGCGCCACGCGCCGCACACGCGCCGCACACGCGCCGCGCACGCCCCCCGCGCGGTGCGCCAGTGGCGTGCCCAGACAGTCTGCGTCCGAGCCCGGAGTGAGACGGAATCGCACTGCGTGCCGGGCGAGCGAGAGAGATACAGGGAGGGGCGATTTGTTTACCTGCCGCCCCTCCCTCTGTCTCTCTCACTCACCCGGCACGCAGTGCGATTCCTTCTCACTCCGGACTCGGACGCAGACTCTCTAGGCACGCCACTGCGGTGCGCCTGTATAGGTGCGCAGCGCTCCCTTCACCTCGACACTTTTTGCAACACAAATAGAAGTTTCATTTCCCGAACGTGCGCGACGGCGGCAACACGGCGGCGACGCGACGCTCCCGCAGATAACGCCGCTGCAGAGGAAGGGGGCGGGGGGCGCTCACCTCAGCGCGCGTCTAGCGTCTAGCGTCTAGCGTCTAGCGTCTAGCGTCTAGCGTCTAGCGTCTAGCGTCTAGCGTCTAGCGTCTAGCACCGCACCGCGCTGACGGCGCGCCCCCCAAGGAGAGCCCGCGCGCGGCGCGGTGGGGGGACGGACGCGCACAGCGCCGCACACCGACGCGCACCTTCTTTTAACCTGGCCTCAATTCTCTCTCTCTCTCTCTCTCTCTCTCTCTCTCTCTCTCTCTCTCTCTCTCTCTCTCTCTCTCTCTCGTCTACGAGATTGATTTCAATGACATCCACACATGTAGAGACGGGCTCGGGGAGGACTAAGTGGGGACGGGGGGCGCACTGTACTCTCGGGGCAAACGTCAAACACACAAACGAACGCCAAGTGTCATCTGAATCTAAAGAGAAAAGGAGACCCCGACGCGGGGGGAAGGGAGGGAGGGGTGAGGGGGCGCAGAAAGAGAGAGACAGAGACTGAGATAGAGAGTGTGTGAGAGAGTGTGCGTGTGTGGGAGAGAGAGAGAGAGAGAGAGAGCGAGACAGGAGGAGGAGGAAGGGGGAGGTCGGATTGGAAAACGCTAACGCCGTGCCATCACGCCATATCCCAAAATAGTGACCCCCTTTACCCCTTCCCGGCCAATGCGTCATGCTTTTGTGACACTCTCAGCGGCGGCACAGCGCCCCAGCCGAGCCGCACCGAGCCGCGCCGCGAGTACACCGCGCAGGGCGGCCGGCAGGGAAGGGGGGCGCGGGGGCGCGCGGGGGCGGCGCGGCGGGGCGGCGCAGGGCCCACCGGCCGCGCACCGATTTCACAGTCGTGTGGCGCCGCGCCGCCGCCGCCAATCTTGTTGCCGCCGTCGCCGCCGACCTGGTGCACGCCTTAATTACAGCCGACGTCCCCCGCCACCTCGTGCCGCCCGCCGCCGCCGCCGCGTCCCGGTACCCGTCAGCCGCTGCCCCGCCGCCGCCGCCGCCGCCGCCGCCGTGCTAATGACTTTCATCAGCGCGATCGAGATGTCCGCACAATGGCGGCGTGTGCGATACACACACACACACGGCCCCACGGTGCCGACGGCGACGCTGTGCTTCCGCCCTGCCCGGCGGCACGGCCGTGCACTCGTACTGTACGACTCGGCCGCACTCCTTCTAGACGAGGGGGCTGATAGACACGACGCGTTTGCATATCACCGAAGGTCCTCCCCCCGCCCCTCCACTCCCCGCGGCCAGCTGCGTAATTTGGAGTCGTTTCGCCGCCGTCGCCGCCGAGATATCGGGGCCTCTTGTCGTCCCCACGGAGCGCGCTGTCCGGCGCGGCGTCAAACAAGGCCGGCTCACATCCACATCAACACACGGAGGACGGCGCCGTGTCTATTGTGCGCGGCATAAGAAGAGGCCGAGGGGGGGGGGCGGATCGGAGATACGCAGAGAGAGGATTTGCGTTATGCCGCGAGCAGGAGGGGGAGGGGGAGGGGGAGGGCCGGCCGCCGCGGGGTCAGAGGTCAGAGGTCCCCGCCGCGCCGCATACCGCCGCGACGGATCGCCGTTACTATTGCAGCGTGTCAAGGCCCCGCCGCATCCACATCCTGCATACGACGACGAGGACAGAAAAACGCTAAGCGGACGACACAACAACGACAGCGACGGCTTCGATCTATGCGTCTCTCGTCGCCTTGGCCGTCGTCGCGGCCGCCGCCAAGCGTTACGTGGCGTTTGTGCACGGGATCCCCCCCCCCCCAAGCGGCGGTGCGAAACAGCTGCCGGCCGCGCCGCCGCCCTGCTTGTTGGGGCCCGCGCCTCGGGCCGCGCCCCTGCGCCGCCGTGCAGCCGCCGCCAGCCCCGACACACACACACACGCACGCCACATCACCACATGCACGCAGCCTCCCCATTAAAATCCAGCTATAAAATATGAATCTGGCGGCGTCCAGATCTCTCCATTACACACTAACAGGCTGCTGCGGCTGCTGCGGCGGCGCGGCGCGCGGGGTTGGATCATCTAACAGCTTTTATGTTTAAAAATACCCCAGATCTGGATTCCGAGCTATAAAACGCCCATCTGCGAGATGCGCCCTCGCCACTTGGTACTAAACCGCCCCCCGCCCCGCCACGCCCCGCCACGCCCCGCCACGGCACGCCGCGCTCAGCCCCCCCCCCCCCCCCCCCGCAGCGCCGGGAGTCGACTGTCAACACCGCGCACGGCCACGACGGCGAGGTGTTTCCGTCACCGCATCCCGACGCGACGGCTCATTATACCACAATGTCTCTCTCCGAAGCCTTCCGCGCGAAGCGCCGACCGACCGGAAGCCCGGAGGGCCGGAGGGCCGGAGGGGCGCCACCTCGCCAACCTGGGAATAAGCTCTACTGTACAACAGTTATGCGCAGCGCGCAGCACAGGGGAGGACGGCCGCAGACTCACCGGGACGCCTTTCGCTCTATCGAGACACCATCGGAAGGAGCCACTCACCTGGAAAAACAAAAGGCGCACAGTCGGTAAAAATGCGAAACAAAAGTGTCGGTGTCGACACGCGAGCCGCAGGACCTGGCAACGGAACGCGACAAGGAAACTCCTCCGAGGGCGGCGATCGCATCCGATCGTCCGAAAATATCCCCCCGCATTATCGGGCGCGCGGCCCGCTTCCACGGAAACAGCGGCGCGGGGAGCTCTGATATCCTTCCTTCCCCGACTACAAACATGTGGCACATGTGTGCTCTGTCTGGGGGCCGGCGGGGGCCGGCGGGGGCTTGTTCGTTACGTTTGGGTGCAAGCGGGCGGCAGCGGCAGCGGCGGCGGCGGCTCCTAAGCCGGCGCATACTCGGCCCGAAATAGCAAAAACACATCAGCAACTTCCCATTTGATTCCAAAGTCCCGCTCCCCTCCCCTCCCCTCCCCTCCCGTCCACTCCCCTCCCCTCCCCTCCCCTCCCCCACCGGGGTGGGACACGACAGGGCAGGACGGACGCCGCGTCGCCTCATCTCCTGCACACGCTGCTGATAGGAGCCGGCGGCCGGGGCTGCCGGGGCCGCTGCGGGGGGATCCACACGGCTCCTATAAGGCGCTGCCGGCGACGCCCGCCAGCGCCGCTCAGCGCCGCGGCCCCCCGCCGGGGCCCCCGAGGCTGTCGACGCCATGCCGGCAGCCATTGGGTGGGGCCCCGGCCCCGGGGTGTTGATAAGGCGCACTTCAGGCAGCATTCCGCCTCTCAGCTCCCGGCCTCCCGGCCCCGCCCCCGCGGCGAGGCCCCGTCCCACCTCATCGCTTCCTTTTCCTCCTCTCCGCCATTTCCGCCCCGGCGGCGTCGTGTATTAATGAGAATTCCCCCCCCCCTCTCCCTCACCCATCCCCTCCGCCTCCCCCGACCTTCCCCAACGGGGGCGCAGCCCGGCAGCCCGGCAGCCCGGCAGCCCGTGTCTCAGCGTCAGCGTCATCGTCATCGGACCGCCGCTACCGCCGTTCCTGATGATGATGACGACTCGGTGATCTCCGTCCGATGTGGTACGACATGATTAACACCCGTGAGCGCGCCATCACGCGGGGCAAAAAGGGTTCATCGAGAAGCAGATCAATGCTAATAGCCTGCCCGTCACACAGGAGCGGGGGAGGGGAGAGAGAGGGAGAGAGAGGAGAGAGAGAGAGAGAGAGAGAGCGGGCGCAACTAGAGCACACACCAACGCCTTTTAGCCCCGCCCCCCTGAGAGAGCGAGCTAATGATGTTCATGTCACCAATCAACGTCTCGATTAATCAAGGGACTGTTGCCCGAGGATCTCGCTAGAGAGACGTGTCCCGAAATAGAGCTAGGCACCGCGCCGTGCCGCCCCCGGCTGCCCCCGGCCGCCCCCGGCACGGCACGCCACGGCAGGACTGCAGCGGAGAGGGCCAGTGTCCTCCGAGGGGAGACTTCGCGAGCCGTGAATGCAAACGGCAGCGGCGGCCGCACCACGCAGCTCCCCCGGCAGAACACGCGCCACGGCACGGCCAATGCCGCCGTGTTGCAGCGCCGATACGCCACGCCGATTTGATGGGCCATTCGGCGATACAATTATCGGCGGGAGGCGCGCCGTGATACCCGTCACGGGCCATCAACCGGCATCGGCATAGGCACTCCACCTTGTTTGGACAGCGGGTATAATAAGCTATGAGCAAGACCATATTTCTGCGCGACGAAATACGCCGTCGTGGCCCCGGCCCGTCCCGGCGCGTCCCGGCAACGTTAATGTTGCAAGTTACAATGGTCTCGTTACTGCCGGAAGCACCGACGGCAGCGGCGGCGGCAGCGGCGGCGGCGGCGGCAGCGGGGGCCGCCCTCAGCACGGGTGGGCCGGGGCAGGGGGGCGGGAGGGCGGCCCGCATCAGGGAGGACATCATGCACGTCAAAATAGAAGCTCGGGAGATGGAGGGGCCGAGATATTCGCTCGGGAAGGTAAGCGACCAGGATGCGGCGGGCGGCGCCGCGCTGCCGCGCTGCCGTGGCCGCAGCCGTGGCCGCCGCTGACGGCGCTTCTGTCCCCCCTCAGGAGTACGACGGCGGCCTTTTCGCAGCGGATTACAACGCCACACATGTACAAGCGGGGCCTAGACGTGCGAGTGTGTGTGTGTGTCACTTCCTTCTTTCTCCCACAGTCGGACTGTGTGTGTGTGTGGGTGTGTGAGTGTGTGCCGGTGCTGCATTCATTCATTCGGTGATAGCATTTCCGGCACACACACACACACTCGGATGGAACCAAAGCAGGCCCCGCGTTCGAATCCTCCCAATCCATCCGTCTCTCTCGCTCTGTCCCACGCGTCGTGCGCGGGCGTGCGAGCGAGACGGAAACACTCCACACACACACGCAGACACTCACACACACGCACACAGGGACACGGTGACACGAAGTGTCATCTCGTCCCACGATCCATAATGAGGCACACGCATTTCCATAGGAACAATCACACGACGCCGAGACGGCCCACACCTTCGCAAACACGTCTATATGCCCCGTAATGACGGCCCCGACAAATCAAATCATCATCACCAACGTCACCACGGCGTCCCCATACCGCCGCCGCCGCCGCCGCCGCGACCACAAAGCGTTTCGGCAGCCGAAAATAAAGTCGAATAAATGCGGGAAATCGAGTCGTAGCGCCAAGAGGAGGAGGAGGAGGAGGAGGAGGAGGAGGAGGGGCTCCGGGGTGAGGCGGCTAGCGGCGTGTCGCAGGCAGCGGGTACCGGCGGGTCCCCACTGCAGTGTGTGGACAGAGGATGGAGTGATCGCGGACCGCCGCCGCCGCCGCTCCCAAGGTGACATTCGCTCTCATCACATTCCATCATCGCATCGCGAGTCCGCGTCCCCCACTGTCTCTCTCTCTCTCTCTCTCTCTCTCTCTCTCTCTCTCTCTCTCTCTCTCTCTTACACACGGAGCACCCCACGAGTCCGACAAGAGACAGGGCTGCAAAAGCATAGTACAGCATGTTCGGACCGACTCTTGATCGAAGCGTGTAAAAATGACCCGGTGCGGCGGCGGCGGCGTTTCACTGTTAGACAGTCCGCCAGACAACATGGCGGCCACCGCGTCTTATTCCAGACCCCGCTCTTGTATAGCTCTATCTCACTCGCACCCCTCCGGCGCGCCCTGTGCGTGCGACAGAGACAGAGCTATGTACAGTGTTCGGAATCACATCCTGACACACAGTGCAGGCAGGGGCGCTGCTCCTCGATGCGTTCCTGACCAACCCGAACCGCAGCGGCTGCCAGCCGTGGTGAACTGATTTCCGTGTACGCACTACATACCACACTACTACTGCCGCCGCAGCACGTGTGTGTGTGTGTGTGTGTGTGTGTGTGTGTGTGTGCGTGCTGGGAGGGTGAGGCCCGGCGGCGCGCCTGACGCACACATGGGCCCCTGCCGGCCCTGCCGGGGCACGTGGCCGCGTGGGGAGGGTGGCAGCCGGTGGCAGCGGCGGCACACCCGGTGCGGGTGTGCCGGTGGTGCGCCCAACGCCATGGCCAACAACTATTACAGTATTGTCATTCCAATTAAATTTTTCTTTTGAGGGGAGCGCGAAGAAGTATGTGCTTGGGTCGCGAAAAAAAAAAGAACTTGCGAAAAATCAAGGGAGCACGTCAAGTTGTTGAGCCTTTCTAGAATCTCCCTCCACACACACACACACACGCAGGCAGGCACACGCACGCACACGGTGGCCGGTGACCTGTGCGGGGGGCGGCGCGGACATCCGCCTCCAGCAGCGGACGCACCCCCCGCGGCAGCTCCGGCCCCGACTGCCCCGACCTTGCAGACGCAACACGTCTATTAATAAGCAAGCAGCCCCTCCGCGGCCCCCCCCCCACCCCCTCCCCACTTCATTCTCGAGTTCATTTATCCAGAGGGGCGCGCGCCGCTGATGTTGCGGTAGGGGAGGAGGGAGCGTGCCGACAGTGACAGACCGGGGGGTGGGCAGGGGTGGGCGCCGCCGCTTCCCCAATGTCACGGCCGCGTCCACCCCCGGCGTCCGGCCCGGCTCCCGGCCCGGCTCCCGGACCGGCTCCACGCGATATATAATTATCCCGGTCGATAAAGGCGCCGCCGCCGCCGCCGCCGCCCCACGCATTTTCGCGACGACAACAACAAGACCGTGAAATCCCTCTGCACGCCGGGGCCGGCGGTGGCGGTGGTGGTCATTAGGGCGGTGATCAGCTGCTGGCCGGACGTGGACAGCTGGGCGAGCGGGATAGATGTCTCCCTCCGTCTCCTACTGTCTCCCACTGTCTCCCACTGTCTCCGTCCCTCGCACGCGCGCCCCCACCCACCCGGCGCGTGTCGCACGTGGCCCGGAGGGGCGTAACGGGAGGCGTATGTGCGATGGGGCGATATGCCACGCCCGGGTGGCAACGAGGGAGAGATAATAAGGAAGAAGGAGACGGCGGCGGCGGCGGCGCGGGCCGAAAGAGGATCACGGGGAGAATCAGAGAGAGAGAGAGAGAGAGAGAGAGAGAGAGGGGAGGGGGAGAGAGGGGGGAGGAGGGGGGAGGAAGGGGGAGAGGAAGCAGAGGATATCATCGGGGCCGCAAGCGGATGACGGGGGATGAGGAGGAGGCGGGGAAGGCGATTAGGAGGAAAGAGTTGGCCGCCTCCGGCCGGGGGCGGCCGGGGGCGGCCACCTGCGGGCCCCGTGGCGCCCACCCCGCAGCACCGCGGCACCGCGACTGGCATTCGCCCGGCATTCGCCGCCCGTCAAACACACGATCAATCATGATCCCAATTCATCAGAGCGGCCGGTCGGCGGCGCCAACCATTAACATAAGGGATTAATCAAACAGACGAGAGGGACCCCGAAGTAACAGCGTTTACAGAGGCGTGACAAGACCGAAATACACACGCGCCGCGCGCACACCGAGTCCGTCTCATCAGAGACAGGGGTACGTGGTCCCCGGGCCCCGGCCGGCCCCGGCACCCAGCAGCCCCTCACGGCGAGGCAGGGGGGCCCCCGCCGCCCCCGTCTGCGCCCCGTCCTCGTCGCTCCGCAGCGCCCACGCCGCGCGCGCGCGAGAGAGAGGGATAGACAGCCGTCACATTATACATGGATTCCCGCATTGGCCACGGTACAACCCCATCCCATGCCATGCCATCTCTCCCTCAGCCGCCGCGGCCGCGTGCGACGAGGCAAAGGGAGTCTAATTGAAAAACTTGCGTAAAAATAGCTGGCGGTGGCGCGTCTCTGGGCACAGCACAGCGGCCGCGGGCAGCGCAGCGCGGGGTGGGGTCGGCCGGGCCGGGGTCGGGGCCGGGGCCGGGGCAGGCCGCGGCGAGGCGGCACGGCGGATTCGCCGACACTCGGAAACCCAATCGCCTCTCCCCGCATGGCCTTCCGATCCGTGCCAACATAAAGAGCGTCCCGAATGGAATGCACAGTGAAGGGGTGGCCCCCGTCGCCTTGCCGCGCCGCCGCGCCGCCGGGGCGCCAAGGCGTCTGCACAAAGAGCACGGCGGGGCGGGCCGGCGAAGCCGTACCGGGCAGGACGGGGCAGCGCTGGCCGACCGGACGGCGTCCGCCTCGCCGTCTTCGGGATCAGAGACGCCTAGCCCGGCCCGGCCGGCACACGGCAGGGCCCCGCCGCCTTACTCGCCTTATCGCCCGATACTAATCCAATCAGTCGGAAGCAGCGGACTTCATTCCCAACCAGGGCCCCGGCGGGGGCCGGCGGGGGCCGGAGGGGACGCGGGGCGCAGACAGTCGCGGGGGGTCTGCCGGGACTCCAACCCCCCGCCGCTTACCGTCCCCCTCGCCGCGGGGCAGCCGTTGTGACTCGCGGCGCTGCGGCGATCACCAAACAGAGGCCCCTCCACCGCAGAGAGGGACTAGCCGGCAGCGAGAGGGATACCGAGGGAGGGAGGGAGGGGAGGGGAGGAAGAGAGGGAGGGAGGGAGGACGCCAGCGTCTTCAAGGGTCTTCCTAATACGGGCCCGTGCGGGGGCATGCCTTCGTATGCTGACTGATATGCAGGCCGAAGCCCCTGCAAAGACGCTCTCCCCCTCCCCCCTCTCTCCCCGCGCCTTCCTTGGCCTTTCCCCTCGGAGGGGAGCTAACCTTCTTTATACACCCCCTTTTCTTGCCGCTGCTTCGCAGCCCCCCTCCCCTCTATCTACTCGAATTCGACACTATTACACCACCCTCATCCAGGTACAAACAGAGACCCCATGCGAACCCATTTTAATACCAGTAACGTACAAACGCATCTCCCCTAGAAAACAAGTATTTAGGGTAAAAGGGGTTTACAACTCACCGAGACGGATCCTGTTTTATTGGCCAAATCGATCCCGCCACTCACCTGTCGGGACAAAAAGAAGAGAATTTTTTTTTAGACATTTACGTTTGGCAACGTTCAACACGCACACAAACACCCTCTCTCTCTCTCTCTCTCTCTCTCTCTCTCTCTCTCACTGGCCTCGTAAGATGCATATCGGAGAGGGGTACAAATCGGGATGCTCTATTGTGGCGCACGGTCACGTACGGCGGCGCCGCTGCTGGACACGGCCTCACACACGCACGCACGCACGCACGCACACACAGGCACGCAGAGGCGCGTGGACCTCATTACACCCGCACCGCCGCCTTCTCGGAAAGTCTCTCCTCACCGCCTTGCAGACACGTACGCGAACGCGCCGCGCCGCGACCGTGGAGGAGGGCGCCGACACCTGCAGCGGCGCCGACCTAACCTAACCTGCAGTGCCCGGGCCGCGTAGGGGCCGCACCCCTCCCGAACCCTCCCTCCCTCCACCCTTTCCTGTCCTTCGCAACAAACGCACCGGCTGCAAAAGTCTCCGGTGTGCTCGGGGGGCCTCAAGGGGGCACACACACATGTGCACTCACACACACACACACTCGCACAGCAACGCCGCCACCGACACCGCCGCCGAAACGTGTGAATGAAAATATATGTGGGTTACTTTTGATTGCCGTCCGACGGCAGTAAACGCCACGTCCGCCGTTAAATGTTACAATTTAGTTGCAATGCACCCCCTCCCCCCCCCTTCCCCTTGTTACCTACACGCCCCTGCCGCCTCACCGCGCTCACGGCTGCTGCCCGCCACAGCAGGCCCCGCCTGGCCCCGCCTGGCCCCGCCTGGCCCCGCCGCCGCGGCTGGCGTCGCGTACGCCATCGTTTTCCCGCTCATTCCCACTTTATAGCTTTCCGGAGTATATATAGCCCCGTGAATCTGGCAGCGGCGGCGCGCCGCGTGCACTACCGGCCGGGGATGCGCCCCCGCGGCAGCCCCCCCAGCAGGGATCAAGGTGCGATCCGACCCCCTCCACCCCCTCCACCCCACCGCATCATACACCTCTTCTCGCCGCGTGACATTCCATACACGTTGCGCGCGGACGGCCGAATTTCGCTCTTCGATTTCCGAGAAGACCCGAAGACCGTCGTACACCCGCGCATGTGTACTCCGGCCGCAGCCACCGCCGCCGTCGCAGCAGCAGCAACAGCAACGCCCTGTCGACTTATTTTTGCAGCACACACACACACACACGCATTCCCGATCGCTTCCACCCGCTCACAAACGCTATAAACGAGGCGAGAGGGCGGGCGACGGCACGGCACGGCAGCCGCCGCCCGAGAGCCGCCTATGTCTCGCCGCAATTTCATGATCGAAATTTTTTATTGCCGCCAGAATATCAAACATAAAAATATGCCCCGGCTGGTTGTGGCTGCTTCGGTGTACCGGGCGGGGTCCAGACGAACACACACACACACACACACACACACACACACGAACACACACACAGGCGTCGCCGCACCCATCAAGAGTAAGAAAATAAAAATGAAAATTGCGCTTTGGGGGCCTCTCGAGGTCAAATGAACAAGGAAAATAAGGAGGAGGGGGAAAAAAGTCCTAAACGCAGTTAGAATTTTAATTGAAGCCGTAAAGCCGGACCACAAACAGTCTGCTAAACGCCCGTCCGCCATTAAAAGTCATAATGTCGCGCCGTGTGGTTATTCCGATCCCCGGCCACAATAATATCGATCGGCCGGCCGGCGGGCCGGCGGGCCGGCAGGCGGGCCCACGGATCGGCACACATTTTCGGACGTTGGCGAGTTCGTACGCGACGCTCCCTGCCGACGCTGCTCACGGCGGCGGCAGCGGCGGGCGGCGGCGCGGCGGCGGCGGCGGCGGCGGCGGCGGCGGCCAGCGGCGGCGGCACGCCCCCCGCGGACAGCCCGTGTGCACCGCCAGGAGGCACTGCGCGCGCACCTCCACGCCGCCGCCGCCGCCGCCGCCGGCAGGGCAATGTTAACTGCCGTGTACGAAAGTCATAAATACACTCGTCAAAAGAGCCAACAGTTTCATGTCACAGCGCGCACGGCGTGTGCGTGCGTGTGTGTGTGTGTGTGTGTGCGCGCGCGCCTCATTTTTCACTGATTTATCGGCGCCCCGTCACGACGGTCCCCATCCGCCGTAAATCCCGCGACACACCGCGCGCATCGCAATGAGCAAATTGTTTTATTCGCACGCGGAGCTCGGCGATCGCGCACCGTGTCGCCCCGCCGCCGCCCCGCCGCCGCCCCGCCGCCGCCCCGCCGCCGCCCCGCCGCCGCCCCGCCGCCGCCCCGCCGTCGCCCCGCCGCCGCCCCGCCGCCGCCCCGCCGTCGCCCCGCCGCCGCCCCGCCGCCGCCCCGCCGCCGCCCCGCCCGGCAGCTGCCGATCGTCGGGGCGCACTTCGCATCCATGATACACACATAACACACACTTTTGACCCAAACAGCGCAGAAAGCAAAACAGAAAACGCGGCCGCCGCCGCGAGCAGAGAGGCCGCGTCTCAAAAAAACACGGTAAATCAGAAAAAAGAAATAAGCAGGCCGACCCCCCCCCCTCCGCCACTTTGAGCCCCCCCCCCCCCCCCCCCCCTTTCCCCTCCTCCCCGATTTTACGACCATCAAATTATACGAGTATTTACACGCCTAGAGACTGGTTGGAGCGCCCCCTACGCGGCGTAAACAGAAGCTCCCGATACGAGTAACGCAGCGCCGCAGAGGCACGGGCGCGGGGCCGGCGGCTGAAACGCAATCAATACACACAAGCCTCGGCATGCAAGGCTCCGTTCTCTCTTTTCCCTCTTATTAATGGCACCAAGTACGTCCTTATTACATCAGCGATCCGAAAACTCGCATCGGTCTAAAGTCAGTCATTGACCAAAACCATCCTCCATAATCGACAATTTTTTTTTTAGTACTGTATTACTTTTTGGTTGCGGGAAACTGTGGGCATAAGAGTGATTTCCCAACTCGAGTCGCGCTAACCGCACAGGACGGTGCTCGACACCTCCCAGACGGGCGTGTCGCCGCGAGACCCCCTCCCCTCTCCCCCTCACGGGCCAAACGGACAGGAAAACAACTCTAGTAGCTTTCGCCAGCTGAGGGGAGGGGGGGGGGGGCTAACCAGCCCCGCCAGCCGAGGGGGGAGGGGGGCGGGGGCCTAACCAGCCCCGCCAGCCAGCGCGAGTCCATAAAGCAGCCGCGACCATTAAAATGTTGCTGAACGTCAATCTCATCGTGTTCACTCGGGCCGTTTATAGCGGGTGTTCCGCCACCGAACTACGCGCCTCTGCGGTCTCTCTAACAAAGGGTATCGCCGTCCGACCTCCGCGGGCGCGCCGCGGTGCGGTGCGGTCCGGTGGCCGCTCACGTGTGCGCCGCGCCGCGTGCGTGCGGCCGGGAGGCCCCGAGCAGAAAAGAAATTCGCGGTCACTTGTCGTTGGAGACGCAATCCCGACGTGGAGAGGTGGCGGCGTGGAGGCAGAGTCACGTGGGACGAGGGCCGTCGGCGTGACGCGCAGACGCAGTACAAGTACGCTGAGCTGCGGACCCTGGCGCGGCACGAGTCTTAGCCGAACGGACCCGTATATTGTAATTTTTCCGATGAGGGAAATAAAATAACAGCGGAAAGTGAGGCGGCTATGTAGGACAACAGAGTGTTGACACACGGAGCGAGTTCTGCACTCTGCCGGCACCACGTTCCACGCACACAAGCCGGCCGCGCGTCAATATTTGCCCCGAGCCGATGTAAGATGTGACCTTCCATTCCGGGAGCGCGTTAATTGCTTCTGCATGACAATGTAAACAGCTTTACATCCTCAATAAAGGCGCTGGCCCTTTTGTGCGCCGTCCTCTCCGATTCGGTGAGCGTATCTCCCCCGGCCGGGCACCAGCCCCGCAGGCAGCCAGGCAGCGGCCTTGATAGCGCCTGTGCAGTCCCTGCATAGTAATGCACTACTCTGATAAAAGGAGAAGAACGCCTCGGAATCTTCGAAAACACATCGCATTCGAGCGGCTGTGAAAAGGCATCGGAGCCAGAGCTTTATCTCTTGCTGGAGGCTCCCTCTATATGTGGTGATGCCGACCTCTGGACCCGTTATCTGCTCAAGGGTTGCCGTCAATATTTGCATGGCCTTACGTATCATTACGGTAGCGAGCGGCCACGGAGTACACAGAAAGACAAAATTCCCGACCGCGATGACGAGAGATTCTTGCTTCTGCGACACGTGCACCGTCATTCAGGGTTTATTTCGACATTTCTATTCCCGCCACCTACACAGTCCGGCGTCCCGAAGGGAATCTCACGTCGACAGCCAAGGACACGAGGGCAAAAAATAAATCCAGCCGGCGTAGGCGCACCCTCGTTGGTTCCAAGGCCGCAAGGAACCCTTCCACTCCGTACACCGACCAGGGGATATCAACGCACGGCGAGGCGATGGCGTTGGCCCTCCGAGACTACGGCGCCCTGCAAGTGCCGATCAGGCAAAACTGCACGATCGAGAAGCGCACGCTGAGTTTCAGTCAGTGCTGCGATAGGAAGACACAAAGACTTGATGCGGCGGCGGCCCACCCCTTCTCCGTGAGTCCAATCGCCGCATTGTCTCGCTCGGTTCCGGGAAGCGTTGCGGACGACTCCCCCGGGCCCACCAATAGCGATACCTACCGGAAATCTACGACAACGAAAAGGAACGCGCACAAAAAAAAGAGAGAGAGAAAGAGACGTGACACCTGGAAAATGATGACGATAGTGACGGCTCTCCGAGAAATAATGCAGGAACGCTGCAAGTACAGCGCGCTCCGCAGAAAGTCAAAACGATTCGGCCATCCCGGTTTTTATTTTGGAGAGTCTCGAGGAGAGGTGAACGGATGGTCGCAATCGCAGCTTTTGTCTTGTAAACTGCGGCGGAGGAGGAGGGGGAGACGGAGAGAAAGGGAGGAGTGGGCATTAGGGATTGTACGGCAATGCTATCAAGAAGAATCCGTAGTCTAACGGTTCGTCACCAATCCCTTCCGAGAACCCGGGCCCGGCCGGCGCGCGCAGATCGCAATGCAATATGGCGCCGTGCCTCCCACCTCGCCGTCTCGCATGGAGCATTTGACGGTGTGTGTGTGTGTGTGTGTGTGCGTCAGGCTGGCCGAGGACGGCCGGCAAAACCAACAGCGAAGTCACTGCTGCAACTCGTGCAATATAAGTGCGTACGGCGCTTGGATGTGGTGAGCCCGCCATCGTTTTGAATTATAACCAGAGTTGCGCTCAGCCGTAGGAAACCTGGGGGACCCGCTCCACTTCTGACCCGATACTTCAGTCATACACTGTCGCGGATTGGCTTCGGTCGTCGTTTGGCGCCCCGCGACACCTACACTTCGCACAGAGGCGGGCACACAATATGTACGCCGCTTTCACTGTCTGTCTCACTCGCACTGCTGCCGTCACAGAGGCGCCACCGCTTGTAGGCCGCAGAGACAGGCGCCTCCGCGGGGCCGTGCCGTCATGTGGGAGGCCACGAGCCGCGGCGGGGGCTGCTCGGGAATCCCCGCGGAGGGTCATCAACCGGTGCCCTCGGCGCCTCCGACCGGCTCCCGGTGACAGGTGCTGCAGCCTGCACCTCCGGGGGCCTCCGGGGGCCCCCAGGGACCTCGGTCCGCGAGGCGTTACGTGGGTTCGTGGACAACCTGGCCGAAAAGCTCTGGTGGGGGCCTCTGCACCTGCACAAAGCCACGGCTGTCCGGCGGCCGGCCGGTCAGAGACCCTCAGCGCCACGTGACCTCAGCGAGCCGCAGCGAGCAGAGCCAGGCCGAGCCCTCCGGGCCACAGTGCACCGTAGTAGGAGAATGTTAATAAACACCATTTACACACGAGAGAGACAAACAGAGGCAGGGGCGGGCGGAGAGGGGGAGCGAGAGAGAAGCATTGACACTGGAAACATGCACAATCCCACTTTCTCGGAAGCCAAACCGATGACGGTTCTCACGCGATGAGACGAGGCGGGGCGGGAGGAGACGACGGGACCTGAGCGCCGGGTCTGCTGCCGCTGCTGCCGCCCCGCCACGGACATCTAGGCCCTCACAGAGGCGTCCTCTATTCCCACTCACACACCACGTGGCAGCTTCGCGCCCGCCAGAACGGCCGGCCTACTGCTATACGACCCCTGCGCCGCCGCCATTCGCACGTCCCGAGGCAAAAATGAGACGGCATATTAAACCCGGGCGATGACCGGCTCGCCTGGCAATAACTCTGGCGAAGAACGCCGCGGACACACAACGCGGCCGCCGACGCCGCCGACGGCCTCCCAGGGCCGGTGAACGGCGACGCTCTGAATCGAGCACTGTCTCCGCAGCCACCACATCGGTAATGGAATTAGCACCGGAGAGTGCAGCCGGCGGGGGGGGGGGGGGGGGGGGGCAGCAGGCAGGTAGGGAGCATGCACGCGTACTGGTCAGCCGGGCAAAAACACACAACAGTGGCACAACCTTATTTTTAAGCACCCAACCCGTTCAATATCGGCCCCGCCGGGCACTTGAATTTCCCCTCGTCGCCCCCGCCCCCTCCCCCTCACCGCCAGACACCCTTCTCTGGCCAAATGACCGGAGCGTTAAGCCGTTCTCGGAGGGGCGGCCGGGCGGGAGGGGTGGAGGGGGGAGCACCCGAGGGGGCGGCCGGGGGCGTGAATCGATCCGGCCGGAGGGAGCAAAGGCCAGAACAGCCGGCCGGGAGGCGCCGCCGAAACCTCCTCCTCCTCGCGGGGAAAAAGTAGGAGAAACGCCGAGATTCGAACCCGCCCGCTGCCGGTGCGGGCCGATGGCTGCATCAGAGACGATTAGGCCGCTATCAGGTGGGTACAGCGCCCATCCATCAACGTCGGCGCGGCCCGAGTTGGTTATTGGCCGGCCGACCCACCGACCAATCACAATCATGACGAATGGATGACGCGGGGTGCTCGCGAATTGATCGCAGTGGGCTCTTATCAGTACGGACGATATCAGAGAGAAAGGACCCCCCGCGGGGGCGCTGGGGTGGGGGGGGGGGGAGCCGTGGCGGTCTGGCTGTTGGAGAGAGAGAGATGGGGCGCAGCCCTATTCGACCGCGCCAGTGCAAGAGGGATGCACAACCGGGGGAGATGCCCGGTCAGACATCGCTCCTCGTCGCACCGCCGTGATCAATTGGGTCCGAAAACGTCCCGTCTCCCTCGCACTCCGACGCTGGTTCACAGAGGCATGACGAGAGTGAGCGATAATGCGGCCCGGACATGATCCGGCCGTGGATGCGGCGCGGCGGCCCGGCACCGCCGCCGCCTCGGCCCGCCACCACTCCACGACGGCCCGTCCCGGCTCGGCCTGCTCGGCTCCGGCCCGCCAATGGCCCGCCCCGTTCGGCCCGTTCGGTCGCTCGGCTCGTTAGCGCCCAGGTGTCAATTTTATACAAAGAGAGAAGGCCTCGAAACCCCTCGGCTCGTCACCCGTCACGGTTGACCAATAGAGTGCGTTGCCACCAACCGAGTGGAGCACACCGAAAGACACACATGATTCTCGCCTTGTTTTCTCAAGTACTATACCTTCCATAAAAAAAATAAATGAAAATCTATATTTTTTTTAGAAAGCATAAGACTTTTTTTTACACTAAAGGAATATTCTACGCTTTAAAACTTATATAAAAACACACTTCACCAGAAAATATAAATAAATGAAGAAAAATATATAAAAAATGGTGTCAACTCACCGTCCCTCCGCTGCCGTACATATCCCCTGACCACCAACGTCCTTCTGAGGCTTCTGAAGCTCGAAAGCTTACCTGGAACAATCAATAGCGGGGGGATTAGAAGGGCCGGGCTGCTCGCCGGCGCCGCCGTCCTCGTTACCATTGCAAAGCGGCAACAATTACGCTTCACTTTCACACCGCGAGCGCGCGCCAGACACGGGGACTCTCTCTCTCTCTCTCTCTCTCTCTCTCTCTCTCTCTCTCTCTCTCTCTCTCTCTTCCCCGTGATGACATAGGCCCTGTTGCGGCAGCCATAGGCGATTCCAGCTGCCCCCCTCTTCCCCTCCTTCCCGCCCCGCGGACCCAGCAGGAGTCTCTCTAAAGCCTCTCGCAGTGTGCCCAGGCAATAAGCCGTTCCGTCGGTGCCAACATGGCCGCCGCTCCGCCGCTTTTTCGGGTCCGGCCCGAGGGCGGCGGCGGCGGCGGCGGCGGCGGCGGCGGCAGCACAGGAGGCCGCCGTGGGGTCGCCAATGGGACGGGCCGGCAGCTGCCGCGAGCAGTGCGATGGCCGCTATCACGCATGCAGCCCCCCGCCTCCCCTGCCCCGCTACTTTCTTACCGAGAGGTAATCACCCTCCTCCACTGCAAGTCCATAAACAGAGAGCGCATCGGACGGCCGCCTCCGCTCATCGGGTTCGCTATATCAAATCACTGGAATTTACCTTCACCTCCCCTCCTCCTCTGACTCCTTCCCTCCCTCCCTCCCTCCCTCCCTCCCTCGCCTCGCGCAGCGGTTGCCTACCCGCCGGGAGGCGCCGCCGCCGCGGCCCGGCGATACGTAATTACGTGCGTAGTAGGTATCGAGTTTCGGTGCGGCGGCCATGTTGGGGCCGTGTGGGCGCGGAGAGAGAGAGAGAGAGAGGGGGGGGGGGAGGGGGGAGAGAAGCGCCGAGTAGTGCAGCCACGGACTTCCCTCCGACCTCTCGCCCCGACCCGCCGCTCCCAGCACAATAAGTCGACGTTCCCCAGCGGGGCCCCGGGCCTCGGCCCCGGCCGCGCGCTCGTATATAGGTAGTAATCTTGTGGTATTAATACGGGCCGTAAAAGGGACCCCCGAACATTTGCACACCAGCCTTTTGGCCCTCCTGTAGGCCCTTGGGCCCCCTGGCTGGCTGGCTGGCTGGCTGGCTGGCTGGCTGGCTGGCTGGCTGGCTGGCCGACCGGCCCTCCCTCGTCAGGGCCGGCAACAAAAGCGTTTTGGGCGAGAGAGGCCCTCGCCGGCCCTTGCGGCCCCGCCGGGGGAGGCGAAAGGGTCATGCTCCCCCCTCGGCCCGTTCTCGGAAACCCGCCGCCGCGCCGCGCGCATGTTCGATACACATACATCCTCGTCACTCCTTCGGCGGGGCGCCCGGGGGCCCGGGGGTGCGAGAGAGATAGGGCGCTCCCCTGGGCGCCTCACGCCGGCTCTCTGGTGTCGGACCGTAATTTTTGGCGGATTGCCCCCCCCCCCCTCCTCCCTCCACAAATCCCTTTCTTCTTCCTTCTTTTTTTCCAGAGGACTCATAAAATTTTAATTAATGGCGTGTTTCGTCGTGTGCAAACCGTGTAAAGGCGCGTATAAAAAGCGCGCGATGCTATCGGTATGTCCACACCGAGCCGTAACGTAGGCGAGGCCGAGAACACACGCACGCACGCACGCACGCACACGCACGCACGCACGGGCAGGCAGTCTCCGACTCCTATGCTTTAATGTCCTGTTAAGCGTCGCCGGCTCAATGCGCCGCCGGCCCCCGCCGCGCCGGCAGCTCCTTTTGGCGGAAGTGTACGCATTACTGCTGGCGGTGCCGACATTTTCATTTTAACGGGGTTGCGGTGGTGACGACTCCACGCAGAGACTGTCGGAGGGAGAGGGAGGCAGAGGGAGGGAGGGAGAAGGGGAGAGAGGGAGGGAGAGAGAGGGAGGGAGAGAGGGAGGAAGAGAGAGAGAGAGAGACGCGAGAGGCTTTGTGGTTCCAGCACAGCAGCAGGCAAAACCGGGTCACAGCCACAGCGGCGGAAGGGGAGGAGCACGGGCAAACGGAGAGGAAGCCAAAATGCGGGAAGAGCGTTTGAGAGGCCCGAGAGAGGGGGCTGGCAGAGGCCGGCGGCAGCGTGCGGGGCCCGGCGGGGCCCGGCGGGGCCGCCAGCGGTAGCAATCCCTCCTTTCAATCACCATAAACGGGAGCAGGCCGATGCCACCGCACGCCCGCACCTCTCACATCGGCCCGGCCGGCCGCAAAGACACCGCACTGCCGCTGCGGGGCGCCCGGGGCCGCCGGGATGAGAGAGACAGACAGAGACAGAGAGAGGCAGAGAGAGATAGAGAGAGAGATAGAGAGAGAGAGAGAGAGAGAGAGAGAGAGAGAGACAGAAAGACCCGCACCGCCGGCCGCCGCAGCCGTGGCGGTAGGCAGGCCCGCCCGCCAGCCGCGCTCGGCGGGCAGGCACGGGCGGGCACGCCGAGGCGCCCGCGCCGCCGCCAGCGGAGAGCGGGTCCTGGGCAGGACCAGCACCTCGGGCCGGGGCCCCGGCCAAAGAGCCCACGGCAGCAGCACCTAGGCGCACGTACCCGCACCATCACAATGGACTGCAAACGCGGCCGTCAAACTGGCGACTCTGGGCGCAGAGTTATCGGGCCATTAACAGAGGAGGCTCGGCGTCGCAGAACCACAATGTCCCACTGCAGCGGCAGCGGCAGCGGCAGCAGTGGCCGGGGTGCGGTGAATGAGCTCCGAGGGGGCACCTGGGGGGGGGGGGTGAGGGGGACTCCAACGCCCCCCAAATATGATAAATGAATCCAATCGACTGATTGATTATTCGTCCTCGTCGCGGGGTCGGCTGCTCGTCTCTCTCCTACTCCCTCTGGCTTACCGACTCTCTCTCTCTCCCTCTGGCTCGCTCGCACGCGCGAACAGACATGTGCAGTCGGCGCGGCGGGACCTCACGCTCTTTGGCGAGCGTCCAGAAGTATTAAATATAGGAACAATCAAACGGCGCGCGGGCCGCGTCAGGGCGCCCGCCGGGGGGAAGAGAGAGGGGGGGGGGAGGAGAGAGAGAAAGGCGGATAGAGAGAGCAAAGCGAGAGCGCGGCGCCAATCCGACACATACGGCGGATGTATGAAACACACCGCGCAATAAAATGTGCCGCAAAATCGCCTCGGTGCCTTTATGACGCGAGATGCACCACTCGGCCCTGGCGGAGGCCTTGGCCCCTCCGGTGGCGGTGCGGCGGCTGCGGTGGCTGCGGCGGCCAGCGGCGGCGGCGGCCCCCGGGTGCGAGGACGCCGCCGCCGCCGTGCCGCGCCGTCGGCGAGGGGGGGGGCCGGCGGCGGTATCTGACAATCATTAGTACAAACAGGATCGCCATCCCCTCCCCTTCCGCCGTGACAAAGTCGAGATGATTCGCTCGCGTGCGAAAACAAACGAGCGGTCGTCAGGCGGCGGCGGGGCGCGGCCGACACGTGTTCTATATCATCACCGGCCAAAGGCCCCCCGGCCAGGAGTCGGACAGCCAGCATTCAGCATTCAGGCGGCGGACAGCGGCGGACAGCGGCGGACAGCGGCGCAGAGCGGCCCGTTGGATGACGGCTGCCGTCGCGGCCTCGCCCGCGCCGCCCGCCGCGCCCACATGCAGACCGCCACCGTGCTAGCCGCTGCTGTGCTGCTGTGCTGCGGCGCCCAGGAACCATTCCTTCTGATCCGTAGTGCCACTCGAGGAGGCGGCCGCCCTGACATGACGCGCCACTTCTAGTACGCGTCATTAACAATTAGAGTTTGGCGGATTTTGCCAGGATATCGTACCAGAAACCGAGTATTCCGACAATAGCGTAATAGAGGGCGCAGTCGAGTCAAATATTTCGAGAGTGGACGCCCCCCTCGGTGGCGCTGCAATGCTACGTCGCTAGGGCCGCCTTGACGGGGCCCTTAGGGTCGCAGAAGAGGGGGGAGGGTAGGAGAGGGGGAGGGAGGGGGGGAAGGGGGGCTCGTCAACGTCCGAGCAGACGACGTCAGCGGCGCGGTGGGATTCGGAATGACAGGGATTCGCAGGGCGCTTCCCTCCCTCCCTCCCTCCCTCCCTCCCTCCCTCCCTCCCTCCCTCCCTCCCTCCCCGGCAGCGGCGATTCATCACACGACGTCACACGAGAGTCGCGCTGGCATGTGCGTCCAATTTATTCGGCAAAGACAACACGCACACGCACACACACACACACAGAGGCGGCGCCCTGCGCTACCCCGCCAAGCGGCCGTCAATACCCCCCTGACTTCCGTCCGCCCCAGTCGGCCGGCCGGCCGCAGCACTCGCCCCGGCATGAATACAATCAACGGCGGGCGGACATAAAAGTGGGCGTGGCCCTTCGTTACAACCCCCTCCTCACCCTCCCGCCCCTGAGGCCCGGCGCTTGCAAGCGGATTAGGCAGGTGAGGAAGGCGGGAGAGAGAGAGAGAGAGAGAGAGAGAGAGAGAGAGAGAGAGAGAGAGAGGGAAGAGAGAAACAGAGAGACGCAGGGGAGAGGGCGAATTGAGTCCTGCACGAGGGAATCGCTAGAAATTCCAATCAAAAACAAAGGATTGTGTGCGAATGGAGAGGGCGTGCTCACGCTGGTATGTGTGTGTGTGCGTGTGCCTGTGTGTGTGTGCATGCGCGCGCACCAATACGTAACGATCGACATAAGGTTGATTGGCTCAGGGGGCCTGTCGTAAAAAGAAGAGAGGCCTTGCATTAGGGCACACGAATAAGGACTGAGGGGAACGGAGACAGACAAGCAGCCAGAAAGAGGTAGAGGAAAAGAGAAAGAGAGAGAGAGAGAGAGAGAGAGAGAGAGAGAGAGAGAGAGAGAGAGAGAGAGAGAGAAGGGGGAGACGAGAAAGACGTGGTGAGCGCAAGGGTGGTAATTTTGCCCCCTGCCTATATACTCTAATTTCCTGGAACCTTGAAATTATTGAATTGCACTGCACGTCTTCGCAAGTGGTCGGGCCGCTCCACCAATTTTGAACTGTTAACATTTTTTCCCCTTCTCTAAACCATGCAAATATAACCGCTATTTTAGCAAAAAATTGGAGAGTTGTCTGCCCCAAAAAACTGGTCCTCCCTTTCTCTGGAGAAAGCCGTGCGTGAGTCGTGCGTCTGGTTGGGGGAGGGGGGGGGGCAGTTGGAGAGAGAGGAGGATAAGGGCAGGGGGGGACGCGAACCGTTTTGAATTTGCGCGCCTCACCAGAGATAGGCACCGCCTTGCCTTTTGTCAACGTATTTGCACAAAACCAGTTTGCGGAAGGCAGCGGCGCGCTCCGCTGCTCGCGCACGGCACGGCACGGCACGACACGGCACGGCACGGCACGGCACGGCACGGCACGGCACGTCGGCACACGCACTATCCGTGGGGGCACCGGGGACACCGTGCGATTGCCGTGTTCGGGAGCGTCTCTGTCGCACACCCCGCACCCCTGCGCCAGGAGGGAGAGAGATGGACGTAGAGGAGAGGGAGAGGGAGAGGGAGAGAGAGAGAGAGCAGCGCCGAGTAGAGCCGGTCCGGTCGCCAATTAGACTAAAGCGAAGGCTCACACAAAGCGAATCCCGCAACCCTTCCCCGCCGCAGCCGCCCCACTCCCGCCTTTTTTTTCCTCACCCCGTTTCTCCTCCTCCTTCTTCTTCTTCTTCTTTCCCACTTTACGACAAAATGGCGTTAACAAATGTTTATTGCGAAAAACCGGCCCCGAAAGCGCGGCATAGCGCGTCGCGAGCGGCGCGTCCGTCTGTTCCGCTTCTGTGGCAGACGCGGTCTGTTATAGAGGCGGCGGACCGGGCCGGGAGGGGGCCGCCGGGGTCGCCGTCGTGGCCTCCCGGGTCGCCGTCGTCCCGCCGCCGCGGCCGCACGCGCCACCATCGCGACTCCTGCAGTCCGCTGCAGTCGGCAACGACATCCGGCCGGCCGGGGCGGAGGGGCGCGCCCCTCTGGAGACAACCTCGCAACTCCCGCAGCGCACACACGACACACACACACACACACACACACACACACATTCGTGCGTGTTAGCCGGGTCGCCATATGAAAATGTACCACAACTATAACACACGCCGCGCCATAAAATGTTGTACGCCAACACACACACACATACACGTACACACACACGCAGACAAAAGCTACTACACTCGGACTGATTCGCCCGACTCCGTGCCTCCGTGACCGCTCATACATTTGCATACTTTATGTCATGAACTCCTAGAGGGAAAACAGGAAAAGGAGTCGGGGAGGTGTGTGTGTGTGTGTGTGTGTGTGTGTGTGTGTGTGTGTGTTTAAACCAATGCGGAAGAACAGGCAGGGGTGCAAAAAGGGGGAAGAAGTGGAGGGGAGGAGCAGAGTACGTTAAAAACAGGGGAGGCACGGGAGGGTTCGGGGAGAGGAGGAAGAGGGTGCCATTTCAATATTACGAACGGCTAAACAGGCGTGCTGGTCTCGTCGCGGCGGGGGGGGGGGGGGCGAAACGGACAAAACGCGAAGGGAAGGAGGGAGGGGGGTAGCGAGCAAGGCAGAGGAGGGGAGGGAACACGTCAATGACGCCGCAAAGAATTCGCTGGAGCATTGCGCGGCGCGGGGCGGGAGCAGGCGGGAGCTAGGCAGCGCGCAATCCGCGATGCCCTTGCCAGCCAATCCCAGGAGGGGGGCGTGGCATCGCGGCGCGTGGCGGCGCGTGGCGACGCGTGGCGACGTGGGGGCGCGGAGGGCGCCGTGGGGGCGCGCGGGCCGCGGCCCTGACGAGGGGTGGCCTCCGCCGCCAGGCTAGGTCGGCGGGGCGTGGCCCGGCACCCCCGCTCCAGCCCTTCTCCAGGCCGAGGGGTACAGTACACTGCTGCCGCTCCAGAAGTTCCAGCCAGCCGGGGTGGTCCGGCCTGACTGGAAAGTCATGACCGACGCGGTGCTGCCTTGCTGCTGCCGTGCGGCGGACACGCCCCCATCCCCCACGCCCCCGCCCCCCACACCCCCGCCCCCAGCCTGATCCCCCGTCCACGGAATTGAAACGTCGTTGACTCGCCTTAATGACGGCCCGACAGGTGACATATAGGGAGTGACTGCCTATCGCGTCACCAATCACAATAGCCAATCTCTACCTGAGGGCGGGGAAACCCCGAGGCCGCCACCGGCGCCACCCACCCGCACCCACCCACGGCCCGCTCCCTCCCTCCCTCCCTCCCTCCCTCCCTCCCTCCCTCCCTCCCTCCCTCCCTCCCTCCCTCCCCGCCTCCGAGAACATACGCTCGCCGGATCACTCTAAAAATATATCAGGCATTTCCTTACCTCGGCCCCGCAGCCCATTACACATTTTAATATTCCCCTTCATTTCCCAGGGGCGCGGCGGGCGTGGGTCCGCGAGCATCGGCGCTCTTTACGATACGCTCTCTCGAACGCTCCAACATCATCTATCTCTCTCGCTCTCTTCATTTTTTTTTTATCCCGCCATAAACGCGATTTTCGGGATGAGGGAAGGGGTGAGGAAGGAGGGGGGGGGGGGGGCTCCTCGTTTTTGATGAAGCTGCTGGCCGCCCGGTCCGGCAGGCCGATGGCGAGACGGGACGGACGCCCCCCTGATTTATTGGTGCCAAGACGGACGAGCCCGGCGGGGGGGCGGCGGCGGGGGCGGCGGGGGCGGCGGGGGAGGAGGAGATGATGTCGCTAGCCTCCCGTCTCATCCTCGTGGATTTGTCGGACACGAGTTTTATAGTGCGGGGCGGCGGGGGCCGCGCTGCTCCCCCGGGGCCCCCGCCCCCTCCACCCCCGCCTCGCCTCTCCCTGCCGCCTGCTGCATCTCATTGTGCCCTGTGTGGTCCTCCCACACCACACCACCCCACCCCAAAACCCACGGATTTGTCACCGAGCGCCACCGCGTTGAATTAAACAGGGCGCGCCCTTCTCACCCCTTCCTCCTCTCCAGCTCCAGAGAGTCGTACATCGGCGCGCTTCACTTCTAGGAGAACGAAACGGCGGCAGCACTGCTGAGGGGCGCCCTCTGTAGGGCAGGGTGCGCACTATATAATACTGCTGCATCGCACCGCGGACGTGCCCGCCCCACACACACACACACGAGTTCGGGGCAACTCGTTTCAGGCGCAAAACCAGCCAGCCAAGGCAGTCGGCCACTTTCCACCACGGGCAGCGCTGCCGGTGTGCATGTGCACGGCCAGGGCACGGCCCGGGCACGGCCAGTGGCCGCGTTAGGGCTAATCCGCGATGCACCCGAGTGCGCCCGGCCGGCCGTGTGCAGCGCTGCACCAGGGATGCAAACTCAAGCGTGGCGGCGCGGCGGCGGCGGCAGCCGGGGAGATACGGCACGCGCTCGTGTGCGCAGCGGAGGCCGCCACCGCCGCCGGGGCCGCCTCCAGACGCTTGTTGCGCGACTTCCAGGCGGGGGGCTCTGCTCTCTGCAGAAGACGGCCAGTGGCGGCGGCACGCCACCACGGACCCCCCGGGGGGGCCGGCACCCCGCAGCGCTCAACCGAAGCAGCGGCGGCGGGGCGGCGAATCACGACCCGTATCGATACTCAGTATTGTGTGTCGTCGTGTCGGCGGCCGAGTCTATGCACGGCAGCCACATCTCCACAAAAAAAAGTTCCCAATAAGTCAAAGTTTAACAAATTTTCCAAAACTTATCTAAAAATTTGTAAAAAAAATCGAAAAGTTCAAGAGTTTACCCTGGAAGAGTGATCCAGCTCTCTCTCTACCTCTCTCTCTCTCTCTCTCTCTCTCTCTCTCTCTCTCTCTCTCTCTCTCTCTCTCTCCTTCGCTCTCTTTGTGCTGCAGCCCACGAGTGCGAGGGGGACAGAGCTACGAAGGCCGTGTTTCGGCACCGGCCACCGGTCCGGCCAACCCTTTTGGCGCCGGCCGGGGCCCTTTATATAGGCCGGCGGAGTGGGCGGTCAGGTGTCGGGTGCGACGCCCTGCAAAGTCCCATCCGCCTCGTCATCCCTAACGGCGCGCACCAGCGCACGGGCCGCCCACAGGGGCACCGGCAGGGGCACCGGCAGGGGCACCAGCAGGGGCACCAGCAGGGGCACCCGTAGGGGCACACGCGGCCCCCCAGAAACATTTACTAAACATTTATTTTTATTCCGCGCGCGCTCTTCCCCATCGTTCCCCCCGACCGCGCAGCGACAGCGGCGCAGCGGCACGCGACACGGCCACAGTACAGCAGCGCAAACGCGCACGAGAGAAAGAGAGAGAAGGGGGCGGGGGGACAGAGACAGGTACTACAACTACACTCATCGTGACTAGCGATAACATTAAACGAAAAGGAAGGAACATGTGCGGCGCCTGCTCTAACAAATAAATGTAAACCACCTCATATATATTTAAAACCTTCCTCGCGCCACGACGTTGTCCGGCTGCTCCGACGCCGCCGCCGCCCTCCCGCGTGTTTGGCGCCTGCAGGGCCGCAGGGAGACCCCTCCGAGGGATCGGCCCCCTTCTTTTACGACGATCTCTTAAAATCTACTTTATTTTCGCTCCGCACCGCGCCAAATAATTGGTATATACACGCATGCCGTTTCTTTCTGCCCGCGCCCCGCCCCGCGCGGCCGCCTCCTCGCGCACACCTCGCCTCTTTTTCAATTCCCCCCCCCCTCCCCCTCCGTACCTCGGGCGGCCACCTAATTGCTGTAGACGTGTTCCTTTACGACTTTTCCCTCGTCGCCGCTTTACATACGGGCGCAGCGCGCAGCGTGCGGCGTCACTTTATTCGCCGATAACTGGCGCTCTACGCGGCGGGGCGGGCAGGTGGGGGGCGCGCGCTAGAGAGGCCCGGCCCCGCTCTGCCTCTCGCCCCGAGCCTCTCTCCGACGCCGAGGCCAGAGAGGCTGCGGCTGGGAATCTCGCCGCTCCCCCGCGGCCCCCGTCACCCGCCACCCCCGGCGCCCCGCCGGCGCCGTGATGTACGGTGAGGTGCCGGTGACAACCCTCGCACCTCCTGCACTGCTGCCGAGGCCTCGGACCTCTCCGTCCCTCTTCACCTGTCTTATGGAGCGGCCCACGAGTGCGACAGAGACTGAGAGAGAGGGGGGGGGGGCAGGAAGGCAGCCGCACAAGACGTGACTTCCCGCGCACGGGGCGCACCACCCCGCGGCCCCGCGGGCGCGTTCTACTTGCGGGTGGCGCCAGCGACCGGTTCCGCCCCCCGAAGGCCCCCGCCGCCCCCCGCCGGCCCCTCACGGGGGCCCGCAGCAGTCATTGACTCACGGCGGGGCACCCAGACACCCGCCGCGGGGACCCGACCCCGACCCCGACCCCCCACCTCCACCCAGCCCTCCCCCGGGGGCGCTTTCCCTCTCCCTCTCTCTCCCTCCGCGGTATCACACACGGACGCGGCTATCGCGCACACGTACGTAGTATTCTGCCATTTATAGACGACGCACGAGTGCAGAGGAGCCACACGTCGATTAGCCACACGCGCTGACACTCTTCTCAAAGCCGGACAGCAACGTCCCTAATCACAAAGTATAGCTGTCGACTTGTATGGCGGCTGTGTGTGTGTGTGCGGGCGACAGAGAGAGACAGAGAGAGACAGAGAGACAGAGAGACAGAGACGGAGAGAGAGAGTATATCTGTGTGTGTGGATATGACCGCGGAAGTGTAATAATGGCGGAGCTCTCGTCTACTGGCCGAGTCCCTCCATGACGGCGGCCCCGCCCTCCGTATATATATACCCCCCCCCCCCCCCCCGCCGCGGCCCCGGATTTCCGGTGATCCGTCGTCGTCGCGGCGCATCGCCCCTCGGCCGTCGCCGTCGCCGCGTCCACGGTGCCGTGGCTGTCACCCGGGACAGACGCGACGGCGGCGCGGAGATACGAGATGGATAGATGGATGATGGGTAACTAGATATAGAGGCAGCCGCGGCCGGGCGGATAGGTAGATAGACGGATAGACAGGGTTTGCAGTACGTATATGGCAGTCCGCTGCAATCACAGCGTGCCGTGCAGCCCCGCCCTGGCCAGGCCCACGGCAGCGGCACTAGCGGCGCAGGAGACAACTATCTCCCGCCCCGCCGATGCAGTTCCTGACGCAAACAGCGGGGATGCGGGCGGCGGGGCTGCGGCCGCGACCCGATACAGTAAGTGGGAGTAATCCGCGGAGCAAAGACCCGCGGCTCCCAGCGGCGGGGCGGGGCTTCGCGGAACGCGGCGTGGTATCGCATCGCTGACGGACCCCGCCGGCCGGGCCCCGCGGGTGCTGCTGCTGCTGCTGCTGCTGCCGCCCGGCGCGGACCTCCCCCGCACCCGGGCCGCGCCGCCTACAACGAGGCCCCGGGGGAGCACGGCCGGTGACGGCAGCAGCGGACCCAGGACACCCAGGACACTCCGCACAGTTCAGGACAGTTCCGCAGTTTTACCAACGTCCAGGCGGACAACACGGCGGGACGACTGGAACGACAACCAATACTACATGATCCCCGCTGTCGGCCGGGCACTCGCGGTGGGATTGCGACACACACACACACACACACACACACACGCACACACACAGAGTTACGTGCACACACGCTACGCTACGCCCTTCCCTCCGCTCTAAGTATTTTTCATCATTATCGGCAGCAGCGGGCGCCCAGCGCCTGTAATAAGCTAACCAACAACAATAAGAGCACCGCCAATGGAAAGGCCCCGGAGCCCGGAGGCCCGGAGGCCCGGAGGCCCGGAGCAGCGTACGCACGTACTTACGCACGGGGACCAGGCATTACTCCGGGGGCTGCCTGCCGGCCTGCTGGCCGCGCAGGTACGGAATTCGGCTTACCGGCATTAGCCGCGGCCCCGCACCGCCCCGCACCGCCCCGCACCGCCCCGCCGCTGCCGGAGGTCCTCCTCGTAGTCAACGGGACGCCAGCCGGCAGCGTAAATCCCGGCGCGCGCGTCACGGCCGTGACGGCCGCCACGACGGTCGTGCGGTCACGTGACGACGGACGGACAATGCCGTGCGGCCGCAGCGGCAGCACCGTTGCCACCCGCCGCCCCCGCCGCCCCCGGAGCCGGAGCAATGACCGGTGCCCATTACTGAATTGCCCGCACGGCGCACATACGCGTATCGCGATTTTTTTTTGTCTCTCTCTCTCTCTCTCTTGCTCTCCCCCTGGCCAATTGCCGATGAGGCCTGTTTTGCCCGGCCGGCCGCACCCCGCCCCGCGCCCCCTCCCCTCCGGCAGGCGGACTGACTCGGGGACAACGCCCCCGGCTGCAGCCCATCACGACGGGGGCGCCACTCGAAATTGTCCTTATTTTCCCGCATTTTTTCCCGAAGCGCCTCTCTCTCTCTCTCTCTCTCTCTCTCTCTCTCTCTCTCTCTCCTCTCCCTCTCTCTTTCTCTCTTTCCCTCTCTCCCCCCAACTCTCCCCTCCAGGTCGAGCCCATTCACGTGGATTATTTCTGTCCGACGTAATGGCCGCGATTTGAAATATCTCCTCTGGGCGCGGCACCCCGTCCCGCCGCCCTCATTGGTGGCGGGTGACGTCGCCCCAGCGCCGGAGGTCGTCCTGATTGGCCGGCGCCAGCACCCCCCGCGGCGCGGGCAGCGACACGACGTGGCCCGCTGTGGGGCGTGGCGGCGCGCGGCCGGCAGTGCAGGGGGAGATCCAGATTGCACCGGGAGGGCGCGGGCCCAACGGGCCGCCACGCCCCCACCCCCCACCCCCCGCGACGACGTCTACCGTCGCAGAGGTGACGGGGACCCCGAGGTGGCCCCGGCGCCTGCGGCCCCCGGCGACCCCCCGCGGCTATCGCGGGGGTGCTATCAATGTCATTTCAAAGCGGGCGCTGGGAGGAAACGAGCAGAGCCATTAACAAGTAGTGACGGGGGCGGGGGCCGGCGGGGAGCGCGCCGTCAGGTCAGCGGCGGGCCGCCGTGCACCCTGCTCACGGACGGCCCCCGCGCCGCTCCCGCCGGCCAGTGCACCGGGGTACCAATGACCCCCTCGCCTCGCGCCCGGCCCCGGCTCCCATCCGATCGAGAATACCCTCATTCGACACGGTCACCGTGCAGGTCCGGACCGCCACCGAGCCCGCCTGCCTCGGCCACGGACTGACAATTGCGTGTTGGCGACAACGCCGCCGTCGTCGCCCTCATCCACCTCCCTCCGTCTCTCTCCCTCCCGCGGGTATCCCCCCGCCGTCACACAAGTCGCCCTCCTCTCCTCCACGGCCTAGCGCACCGGAATACCCACAGCGGCGACGCTTCCCGGAAAGACAACACAAATAAGGGATCGGCCCGAGAGGCAAAAGGCTCCACGGCACGGGTGACATCGATTCCTGCCCGGCGCGCGCCACGGGCCACGACTGTCACTCACATTCCAGATAAAGTGACACAGCACACACACACACACACACCTAACGATGCTCATTCCGAAAATAAGCCCCGACACCGAATCTGGAAAACCCTACTCCAGGCACTTTACTACTATCTCCGGCCGCGGCTGGCGATGACAACCGTCGCGCGCGGATAACTCCGGGGCCTCCGGGGGCTGCGGGGGCCCCGCGGCCTGCATCCGGGCGGCCGATGCCGAGTGTATTTCTTATCCCTGCCGGAGGCCCCGCGCCCTGCGTTCAAATCCCAGAGGCAGGGGTGTTGGCGCCAGCGGCACACGACACAGATCAGCCAGCACAAGAAGTTAAGACAAGCAACACGCCGACTTACCATGCCATCTTCCATGTCACTGCCTTCAGTGTGCTCCATCTGCTGGTACAGGGGGACCGGCTCTCTGTTTTTGACCCGAATTTTGGTGGCCGGAGGGCGGGTGTGTCCGCACCACACCCTACAACACCGGGATGAAACTGGACGCCGCTTCCGACGTGCTCCCACTCACACACCCCGCTCGCAGGCCGCCGCCGTCGCCGTCAGCGCTAGCACCACTCCTGCATCACGGTGGTCTCGGGCATGGTCTCGGCGAAGTGTCGTATCCAGCACGCGGGGGAGGGTCGCACACAGCAGCAGCACACGCACACACACAACACACGCTCGCACACAGTGCGGGTCACTTTTGGCAGCACAGTAGTAGTATCCTGGGTCTCGCCCTTGTTGGCGGCGTCCACGATCACACAGCACAGCACACAGCGCACAGCACACAGCACGGACGCGGGCGCGGCACACGCAGCCAGGGAGAGCGTCGCGGCGCGAGGCGTACGTCCGACGCGTAGCGCTCGCTACAGCGAAATGAGGCGGCGCGCGCGGCCGGGGCGCCGCGGGCTTCCCCCTCCGCCGCGCTCCCCCCACCGCCGCCGCCGGCCGCGCCCGGCCAATGGGGAGCGGGGGGCGTGGCCAGCGGCGACGCCCAGCGGGGCCCCGGAGCCCCGCGGGGCCCCGCGAGGCCCCGCGAGCAGCCGGGCGCGCCGGCGCCGCCGCCACGATTCTCTTTCCAGCTCCCTCTTTTCTTTTTTATCGCCGCGAATAAAAGGGAAGGGAAGGGCTGCTTCCTCGCGGCGGCGGCGGCGGCCAGCCAATCACGGCGCGGGGATGCGCGGCGCCCGCGGCGGGGGGGGGGGGGGGGGGGTCACCCCTATCAACCGCGAGCCGCGCGACGCAGCGCGATATCTGGGCTGGACGGCCGCCGGTTACGCCCCGCCCGCGCCGCGCCCGCGCCGCGCTGCTGGCGGCCCTGTGCCTAGAGGAGGCTCTCTCTCTCTCTCTCTCTCTCTCTCTCTCTCTCTCTCTCTCTCTCTCTCACACACACACACACACACACACATACGCCAACGGGTGAATACATTCATTACTTGAACTATTGAGAAGTCCCGTTATGGATAATTGTAAATATAGTGAGAAATGAAAATGACTTCGGCGCTCCATTGATGACGCAATACTGACAACATAAAAACTAGAAAAGATAACAGCCGGCGCGTCGCGCAGGGCGGGGATGTTTTTTTTTTTTTTTTGCGTCGAACAAGCGAATCTACCTCAGATATCCCAGTCGGATGTAGGAGTCAGATGCGTAACGGCAAAATCAGAAGGGCGGTCTTGTCTATCTCTGCGACTGAACCGGTGGAGAGGCCTCGTAGGCTCTAGAGAGAGAGAGAGAGAGAGAGAGAGAGAGAGAGAGAGAGAGAGAGAGAGAGAGAGAGCATGCCCCGGGGCAGGAGGCGGCGGTGTAGGGAGCCATACGCAGGGAACTGCTGGCGGACCAGGTGGGGGCCACGTGCGGGGCGGGGCCGGGCCGGGCCGGGCCGGCTGGGCGCATCTTCCCTCGCCTCGCCTCGCCTTCAGCTGTTTGTTATATTCGCCTGCCCGGAAGGACACATGCACCGGCCGCCAAAGAGGGGCATGCTGGGAGGGGCGCTCTATCGGGGGAGGGCGGCGGCGGCGGCGGCGGCGGAGGCGGCGGAGGCGGCAAGAGTCACCCCACACTCTCCTCGCCATGCCATGCGTGCGCCTTCCGACACAGCCGTGAGTCCCGTGATATTTTGCAATCGGAATGCAGCAGAGGGGCGAGTCCTCACAACTCTCACACTCCCCACCTGAACCTCTACACCTATACAGTACGGCGTATGTACATTAGCCGGCACTTAGTGATATCACAACGACTCATGAACGGGAGTTAGTCACTTTGTAATTACTTTTTCGGGCTGTATGGGTGCCCCCTTCCACGCCCCTCCCTCCCTCTCTCTCCCTGTCGCTCTCTCCCACCCTTCGCTTCGTTATTGGTAAGTACATGGCGCCGTCGGTCTGGCAGGGGGCGTGCTTTCAGAAAACGACACACCATTACCTATCTCCATCGCTCTCCCGCTCGCCCGCTCCGATACGGGTGCGAGAGAGACGGAGATCGTATATTTCCGGACTCGGCGAGGCGCTGCTGGGGGCTGGGGGCTGGGGGTTGGGGGTTGGGGGTTGGGCGGAGGGGGCGCGCCGCGCGCCGCCGCGCTGCCAAACGCTCTCAATTCGAAGTGAGAGAGGGAATGCGTCCGGCCGGCCCCGCGCCGCCCCGCGCCCCTGTCAATGCGTTATTGCTTTCCTGTCCTTGTTCCTCTCATCAGCGCCCTCTGTCGGTCTCTCTCGCCGGCCCGCTTCCTCTCCAAAGTTGTCGATTCGCGCAGAACAATTTGTTATGTTAGGACAGCCCCTCCTGGGGCGGGGGTGCTGGCGGGCGGGGGCTGCGGAAGGCTGCGGGGGCGGCGGCAGCCGGCGGGACCTCATTACACGCGTCACAGGAAATGTGAAATAATAATAATACAGTAATAATAATAAAAGCGCCGATGAGAGATTTTTAACGGATCACAAACGCAACTCAAAATTGCTTCGACGTCCTCGTCGTCCTTCGCCCCCCCCCCCCCTCTTTTTTTCTTTGCCGGGTAATGTGTGCAGCGGGCAACAGGATTCCTTTGTATCGTCTTTCGGCGGAGTGGAACTCAGAAGGAAATGTGATGCAAATTAAGACCAGTGTACCCGGAATACACACGGCCGGCCGGCGGCGTCCCGGAGCGGCGCGGCGCGGCGCGGCGGCGGCGGCGAAGCACGTGAAGAATCAGTTCCCCGCCTCCCCTCCGGCCTTCTTAGGAAGCGGGCCATCGCGGCGGCGCGGCAGAGAGGACGCGCCGCGACAACCGTTTCGTCACATACGCCGACCGCCCACCACAACCACCGCCCCTCAAATTGCAGGAAAACATTTCCCAAACGCGCTCTTTTCTCTTCATTTTAGCGAAGCAAAAATGAGGCCCGCGACCCCACTGCGCTCCGCACCCCACCGCCGCCACCGCCGCTAGTCGCGTTCCCGTTTCATTTTTTCGCGGTCTGCTGGCTGGCGTGCCCGACACCCTGGCTGCCGCCGCCGCCGCCGCCGCCGCCGCCGCCCTGCCCAGCCCAGCCGCGGTTGCTCTAAACGGCTAAACAAGCAAACCCCGTGCGTGAGTCATGGCAGGTCACGGCGGGGCGAGAAGCGGCCATTCGCGATTTGCGCCCAGAATGAAAGAGAGTCGTGATCATTGTCCGAGTTTCAAAAACTAACGCCACGAAGTCCAGACTTAGCTTGGTCCCATGATTCAGAAAAAAAATATTCCAGCGCTACTACCACTGACTGGCCCTAATACCACACCGTTATAGTTGTTGCAACTCGACCATTTTCTGTCAGGTGACTAATATGGTCATTGACAATCTGTGGACAACGTTTCATGGAGTTGCCATAACTAGGAAAAGCTTTTCTACAAGTTTTCTTTCAGGCGCGTGTTTTTTTTTAACCGTGGCCGGTCAACCGGTTTTCCTTGACTGCCACAACCTGCGGCCGCGGGCCGCGGGGGCGGGGCGCCGAACTGGGAAGCGAAGGGGCAACAATCACAGAATACTGTCACCACGGTTCGCCCAGAAAGCGACGAATCGGGCCGAATCGCGATGAATGGAACTGGAATGAACTGGAATGTGAGCCACCTGCGTGCGTTCTCAGTCCAGTTCGTGTCCTGGAAGGCCTCGCATTACTGGACAAAGGCCGTGTGTACCTAGCACTCCCCTCGGACCCGGGGTCATCCACCTCACACATGATGGAAGTCACCAGATCCTGGATGCTGCCGATACATCCTACACGGATTTTAATTTTTTTAAAAACGGTAAACTCTTGAGCGTCGGGCTTGCCGTACTTACCTTCTCGTACACGAACATATTCGGGTCGGAGGCCTTCGGGGCCGGGCCTGTCGAAGCCCGCCGGCCCGCCGCAGTACAGCGTAGGGGAGTCACTGACACGGGCTCGCATTGCCACGAGCGTGAAATTGTGCATTGTAATGTATTGGGGGCTCACAACGTGACATTGTGAGCACATGCAGTGCCGCGCACGCACACGCACACACACACACTCACACTTGTGCCTTTTAACATCACAATGCGTGTCAGCAGACACGGGCAGCGGGAACAGCGGACGGCGTGGCGGGGCGTGGCGGGGCGTGGCGGGGCGTGGCGGGGCGTGGAGGGGGGCTCGTGGAGCGGAGGCCGCGAGGGGTAAAATTCTAATTTCTCTCACACCCGCGCCTTCTCTCTGTCGCTCTCTCTCCCTCTGTCCCTCTCCCTCCCTCTTCCCCCTTGAGGCAATATCCGCGGCGTCGCGGTGCTCCCGGACGGGACGGCGTCGCGCGCGCGGCGCCGTCTTGCGTCCCATGACGCTAATGAGCAGAGCCCAGCGGCCTGCTTTCCTGTAATTGGCCGGCGAATATTTTTTCGCACGGATTTGCATTCGCGGAGGAAGGGAAGACGACGGCGACGTCGACAAGGACGGCGACGACCGGGCCGTGACGACGGGGGCCGACGGGGACCCGGGGGCCGACGGGGACCCGGGGGCCGACGGGGACCCGGGGGCCGACCCGGGGCAGCGGTGCCGGGCGTGGAGCGGAGCGGGGTGCGCCCGAGGGGGGCCTCAGTTCGCGGACGGGTGTACACTGACTGGTGACTGGACCGGACATTTCCATTGACTGGAATGAAAATTTTGCGATCAATTATGGTTTCTGTGTTCTGAGCTGCTACCCACCCCAAAGTAGGTTGAAAAGTCATTCCTACCGTGACCAACACTCAAAACGAAAATATTTTTGTTTCGCTTAGAAACATGTGGATGCTTATGAAAAAAAATTGCAAAAATGGGTGGGCACTACCTCGTCCCAGGCCTCCGCCTGGAACCCTCCTGCTTAACTTCGGTGTTCGAATGGGAACCGGTGTACCAGGTATCGACCGCCGCTAAGACACGGGCACAACGCAGCGGCCTTTTTCAGGGGCACGCTTCCGCAACGGTCAATGTAGCCCCCTCCGCCAGCCAGATTTCCGGAATCAACTCCCTTCGACTGGCTGGTTGGTCTGTGGCACTGCGGCCACTCCCGAGCGGATTGGGGGGGAGGTAGGCTTTCCTATATCGTACACAGCCGAAGCTGCTGTACTTCACGACGAACCCTAGTCGCGACGGCGTGTCCTCGTCTGCCAGATTCACAGGGAGCGAAAACGAAGGCACCGAACCCTAGGTACCCCCGTAGCATACACCCGAGTCTCCGAACCAAGTTTCCTTGGTAGACACAGAGCCCCCCCGCCGGAAACCCCGGGCGACCGAGAGAACCTCGGACCCGGGAACGGGGGTAAGCCCGACCGTGCTGCGGGAATCTTCAAGTTGAAACCCAACGCTTACATCTCTCAGTGACGCAGCGCGCACGGCCGTTCAGACAGCCATACCGACGATACGTTCGAAAGTATATTTTACCCTCCGTCTTCCAAGCGTAGACACAAGAAAAATTTTGAACAACTAGCCAGATTCGAACCCACGACCTTTCGGCCGCTGGTGAGCCACCCTACCGATGCGGCTACAGAGCCGCGATGATGGCGGCGGCGCGCCCCCGCGGTACTTTACACACCGTCGCCTTAGCTGAGCCGACAGAAAAAACGCATGGACCGGCAAAGAGTTGAACACCCGACCAGCCACTCGCCGGCCGGACTCGCTAACCACGCGGCTACCGTGCGTCGGTGTGAGTCGGCCGTGCGCTCCCAGTACTGTAGCCGGACGACGTGTCCGACTGAAAATTGACTGGAGTCTGACTGGAGAGTGACTGGACTGGAAGGCGTACAGTGACTGGAAGCACTGGGGTACCCCTCGGGTGCGCCGCCGTGCCGTGCCGTGCCGTGCGCAGGGAATCACGCACCACGCGATCGGGCAGCGGTCCTATCGCCGTGGATTTCCCGGCCGCCAAACAAGCAGCTTTAGATAAGAGCACTTACTGTGTGCAAGTACGGATCAAATCGCCAGAAATCATAAGCCAAACAGGGTTGTAGGTAATCACGCGCCCGTTCCGTTCCGTTCGGGTTTCCCTCCTTTTTTTTCCCCCTCGGTGGTTGGTTGGTTGGTTGGCGGCCACGAGG
The DNA here is from genome assembly GCA_026979955.1 of Megalurothrips usitatus. NCBI lineage: Eukaryota > Metazoa > Arthropoda > Insecta > Thysanoptera > Thripidae > Megalurothrips > Megalurothrips usitatus. Next base: position 8,042,088 of record CM049593.1, read on the forward strand.
AGCACCCAGGCATGGCATGGACTGTGTGTTCACCGTATGCGGGCAGCACGGCCGTGCTCGCGATAGACCTCGGCGATAGTGTGTGTGTGTGTGTGTGTGTGTGTGTGTGTGTGTGTGTGCGAGTGCCCCGAGAAATAAGGTACTTTCTGCCGCAACCAGAGTGTATCGACAGATAGGACGGGGGCGGTGGGTAATGAGAGCCCCCTGGCCGGACTGCGTCGGCCGCGTCTGCCTGCCGCCCCTTCCAGTTGCGCCGGTGCGCGACCCCGCCGCCGCCGCCGCCTTGTTTCCCTTCTCCTTCTTCTTCTCCTTCCTCTGCTCGGCGGCCCCGGGTCCGGAAGCATGGCGAACGAGTTGTGTCGTCGCTGTGAAGTCTAGCGGCATGGGCAGGTCGGGGCGGGCAGGCCGCTACCACTATCTCGGAGAGCATCGGAGAAACACTGCGAAAGCCTGCTGTGAGGCTACGTCGCCGTTGCGCCGCACGGAGCCGGGTGACGCAGCCGGGGGGGGGGGGGGGGGGGGGGGGGGGGGGGGGGGGGGGGGGGGCCGGGCTGGCGGGGCTGGCCGATGCCCTACTGCATTACGGGCTGGACGGGAAGAAGGACGTAAAGTGCTTTTACACCGCGGGTTCTCTCGGCTCGCCACTATACTGCCCCCCCCCCCCCCCTCTCCTGCCCACCACTTCCCCCGTGCGCCACCCTTTCGCCACCCTTTCGCGGCTGCGCCGGCCGCCGCCGGCCGGGACACACCCATAATCCGTCCATTCAGATGCGCGGACCGCGCAGGCCGGATAAGCGCACCGCGCAGGCCGGATAAGCGCACGGCACAGGCCGGATATGCGCACCGCGGGCAGCCCGCAGTCAGCAGCGATGTCGCCGTTATTGAATAGAAGTTAAGAACTATGTGTCACAGAAACTTATTGAGACGTATTGCCGTGCCTTGAATATTGAGTGAAGCGGAGGAAATATCAATTGTCTCTACTGTAGTATGCGCGGTAGGGGTAAAAACACTGTGAAAACTCTTGCATAGCTGAATACATAATGATGAATCAGTCAATCACGAATCAACAGTTTGGTTGGTTTTGTTTCAGGGGGGAAATACCACCGTTTCATATAAATTAACCCTACGCTCACGGAGAAGTTCCCCGCACCAATTACAAATGCACAAAAAGATCTCCTCGTCTCCAAAACTCTTAAAACTTCGCGAGGGCCCGCCTCGCACGGGGAGACTGCATCGTGCCGGCGTCTTGCCGCGGTGGTCAAACTGTTAGTTTGTGATCCCTGTCCCTACGGTGTCCAGGCCGCACCGCGCCGCACCGGCCCGCCCCCCGGGCCCCATCCCGTCACTCAAGGACGGCCCCCCCTCCGGCCGGGCTGAGCCGGGCGCCCCCATGCCAGTCTCATTCATGCCCGGCAGACATTTTATGACTTATTCGCCGACGGGAGCCTCGGGCTGCCCCCCACTTCCGGCCGGCACTCGGCACGGCAAGCCCTCATCGCCCAGGCAGCGCGGCAGCGCTCGGCGAGGTATTTGTTCTGCCGACACGCTCGTTGACACACGGCGGCGTATCTCCCGATCGGACCCCCCTCGATGTGTGGTCCTGTAATGTAACGGTGACGAGTCGGGAGCCCCGCCGGACCACAACACCACGACCCCCGCGGCTCCCGGCGGAGGGCCGATGGGTGTCCGCGGCGCGGCGGCCGCGAGGCCGAGACGCCCCTCATTCGTAGTCGGCCGTTTATTACACTGTTGCGCCGTGGGAATTCCCTAACTTTGTGCAGCTGGCCGCAAGCTCCCGCCGAATCTAAGGGGGCGTCTGAGTGTGGCCACCATACACCGAGGACATAACGACCGAGAGGGAGGGGACGGGGGACTCGCAGGGACGAGGACAGACAGGGCTGCCCTCTGGCGGCCGTCTCGGTCCGTTTCATAGCGTCCCTGTCGGCCGGGAGTATCGGCGGAGCTACGCCACGCCACTACCGCCCACTGCCCGCCCCACTGCGAACACTGCTCACTTTTGCAGGCGAGAGGTCCCAAATCACCGCGAAATTTATGGACACCTCATTCCGAATTTGTTAAAATAAAATTATTAATCATTAAAATATCGAGTTTGTTTTTTGGTGTATCTGCAGAGAGTTGTTTCATTGGCGGTGGCGCCGCTGGGCGGATGCGGCGTGCGACCCGTCATGACCAGTCATGACCAGTCATGACAGAGCGGGGCGGTGCGGCCGGGGCGGCCTCTCGCGGCGGCATGCGGCCGCGCTCCGCGAGTTAGCGCCTTGCCGCGCCTATTAACAGCTGCGCCGTGCCGCGGGGGCGCCGTGTCGCGCTGCGCCGTGCCGCGGGGGCGCACGCGCGGCGGCCACCCGAGTAATTCGCCCGCCTCCGGCTCTGCCCGGCGCCCGCGTGGGGCCACCCCGCCAGAGGCACCGGGGGCGCGGGGCGGACCCCCCTGCAGACAGCGCTCAGCCGCCTTGTCACTGAGTGCGCGGGCAAAAGTCACTACCTCCCGTACATATCCACGTCCCCGCCATTTATGGAGGACCCCCAAAAGGCCGTAGCGTGGGATTCTTGGGGGGGGGGGGCGCCACGTCATTTGCTCGGCGCCAGTGGGGCAGAGGCAGGCACGGAGCAATGACGGCCCAGCGACGCGTCGCGATACAACACGGTGGCGCCGGCAGCAGCGGCAGGGCAGTGCGCCGCCGGCAGCGGACGGCAGACGGCGGGGCGGCGGTGGCCACGGGGCTCTGTGTGGGCTGCGACTGCTGCGGGGGCCGCGGGGGCCGCGGGGGCCGCGGGGGCCCCGGGACTCGCGGGGCACACCGCACGCCCTGCCGCGCTTCCCTCTCCGCCGGCCGGGCGTGAGGAGGGCGGGCGGGGGGCAAGGCCGCGCGTCCACGCATCCCCCCTGCGGGCGAGGCCGTGACCGGTGAGTGCGTTGCTGGTGTAGAAGGCGGGCTCGATTTGGGCGAATCTCATCAACTTTATTTAAAGTCTGCCAATCCCAGTGAATGTTACTAAAAGCTTAACGGACTTCAATGATTTTGAAAACTTTTATCCATTTTGTGAATTTTTTTAAAAATTGTGAGCGTCATCGCATTTTATTTAATTTCACGAATCTAAATCAATCCAAATAAAATTTCGACAATTTTTTTTTATAGTTTCAAGAACATTTTGCGAAGTTTAGAGCTTTGATATGAGGCGTTCAATTTTTTTTGGGTTGGGCTTGAAAAGTACGTACCGCGCTACAGTGCCACAGGGCCACAGGGCCTCAGGCTTGTCAGGCGGCTCCGGGCCGCGGGCCGCAGGGGCAGGGTGTGTCCACAAGCCGCCCCTCGGTGGGTGGGCCGCTGCCCGGCGCCCGGAGAGTTGAAATGTGCGTTCTGCACGCGACCTCGCCTCCCCTCGCCTCACCCTCCGCAGCATCTACCACCTCTGGCCCTCTGGCCGCTCCGCTGCCGCCTCGGTACTTCCGAACCGCCTCGCGTCGCCGGGGCGCTTGTCAAGTTTCCTCGCGGGACGACAGGTCGAGGATGTGTGTGTGTGTGTGTGTGTGTGGCCGCCGCGCCCGGCCCTCCACATTCTCTGTCGCAATGTCAGGGAGCGCACGTGTCGACCGAGTCCGGCCGCCTTCCGCCCCTGACGCCTGACGTCCTGCAAGTGTGAGCCGGAGGTTTCATATTGCGATACATTACTCCCGCGGCCGTAAAACGGGCAGGTGTGCGCGGCGCCTCGGTGCTGGTGCTGCGCCGCCCCCGCGCCGCCCCCGCGCCGCCCGACATGTCCGCCACCGTTTGGCGGCCCGCGGCCCGCGGCTCCATGCCGCCGCTGTCGGCAGTCGGTCCCGGACAGCGGCGCCGGCAGCACCACACCGAGTACCCCATCCCGTACGCACACGGCGCGCAGGCTCCAGCAGGTCCCGGCCGAGGTGAGAGCGGGCTAATAGCTGCCAGCGGACAGGGCAGGGCGGGCAGGGCGGGCCTGCGGGCTAGGTTACGCGCGGCTACGCGGCACCGGCAGCGCCACGTTCAGTCACCCCTCGCATCGAGCTGTGCCGTGAGTAGAGCAGCAAGCGGCGGAATGTAATGAATGAGCGCCGGCGCGGCCGCGGCTCCCCACCCCCTCCTCTGCGGCCGCCAGAAGAAAGGCAGAGCGGGGCTGAGATGGAGATGCCGGCGCCGGCGATAGGCATCGGCCTGCTCTCGCCACTCACGGCGCAGACGACAACGCCCCGAACCCCGAACTTGCAATTTTCCGTCTTTCCGCCGCGAACACGCAGGCGCAGGCAGGCGCCACAAAGGCTGGGCTGGGCGCGGGGCGGCGCGGGGCGGGACGCTCCCATTGTGTTTCGCCACCTCACTCCGCCTGACTCCGCCCCGCGGCGCCGGCCGCCGGCCCTGTCCCCCGCTGCCCCTGTCTGTCCGAGCGTGGCCGCGGGGAGCACCGCTGTGGCGCGGGCGGGACGCCGCCAGGACGCCGACGGTGCGGGACTGACCAGCGCCGTCGCACACGTGTCCGCAGGCTGCTATGGACGTTAGCCGCCGTCGGCGAGCCTCTGTGGACAGCATCCTGCCGACGACGACGGCCGCGAGCCCCTGCAGCAGCCCCTCCAGCGGCGACGGCAGCTTCACGCCGATCCGGACGCGAAAGTGTGTGTGTGTATGTGTGGTATGTGTGTGTGCGCTTTCTTTCCGCGCCGGCCGGCAGAGTGCGCCGGGCGCCGGGTAGGTAGGCAATCTCGAGCCCGCCACGCTCCCGTGTGGCGCGGGCTGGCCTACCCGGCTGCTCGCAGGCGCTCCCCGTCGCCGCAGAGTTCCCAATCCGGCGGCCAGGTCGGGCGCGCGTTCGTTGCCCGACTGCGCTCGAAACGGCTGAGCCCGAACGTAACCGAGCGCATGCCTGTCTACGGTCGGGTACGTATCGGGCAAAGCTTTCGAACGCAGTCGGGCGCCGCGCGCTCACGGGCCGACCGCCCGATGATTCGGAGCCCTGAGTCACCGCGCTGAGAAATGCGGGGCGTTCGCGGGGCCCGCGATGCCGCGCCACCCACAGAGAGTCGTAGTGATCCGAGAGCGGCGGCGGCGGCTGAGCGGCGTGCGGCGGCACGCCTCGGGATGAACGTGATAGTGAAACCTAAGTGAGGCGGACGCGACGCCGCCGCTGCCGCCGCTGCCCGGTCAGGCCGCCGGGCCGCTCACCGCGTCGGGATCTTTGCATGGACACCCAGGACCGTCTCCCTGACGCTGTGCGTCATCTCCACGGAGGACGGCGGGGCGGCGCTGCCGCCGCTGCCGCCGCTGCAGGCGCCCCCACGCGGCGCCGCGGCCGCGACCACCGAGACGAGGCTGCCACTCCACCCGCACGGACGTGATAATCAGGTGGACGGGGAAGAGGGCAAGGGCGACGGGGACCGCGACGGGCACCCAGGTCAACACGGCGGCGTCCGCCAGAGGAAGAAGTCGCCCATCGAAAAGTTCCGCGAGAAGTGCGACAAGCTGGAGAGCCTGCTGCACTGGGGCCGCAACAAGAAGGACAAGGATAAGAGGATGAGTCCGCCGCCGCCGGCCGGCCGCGGCCGCCCCGAGGCCGGGCCGCCCTCACCCCCGGCGGCCCGCGGAGCCTCCGGACCCGCCGCGTCGGTCCCCACGACGGGGGCCGGCCAGGGACGACAAGCTGGCCACGCCCCTGCACCGCCGTCGCCGGCCACGGCAGCCCCCGACGCACGGCCCTCCCCCTCCCGACCCACGTCGCTGAGCTTGCCGCACAGCCAGATGGTGATAGGCGGCTCCGCGGCCCCGGAGCCTCGGCGGGGGAGCCTCAACCACGGCGACCTCTTCCACGACATCCCCGACGATGACGACGACGCCTTCCGGGCCCTGGACCTGGGCCCGCAGGTCAGGCCGTACGCCGTGGGGGCGCCTCTCAAAGCCCCGCGGGCGCTGTCGGCAGGAGGGGCGGCCGCCGGCACCGTCCTGGTGAACCAGGGCGCGGTGACGACAAGAATCGAGAGCGACCGAGATGGGCACGGCGCTGGGGGGCCAAACCAGGCCGTGGTCTCCAAGGTGTCCACTGATCTAGGACAGGCCACTCTTAGGCCAGGCAATATCACGACATCAGTGACCACTGGCCCAGGACAAGCCACTCTTAGACAAGCCACCATGGCCACAGCGGTGTCAACTGACCAAGAGCACGCCTCACATAGACCAACAACCGTGACAACATCAGTGACAACTGACCTGGGACAGCCCACCCATAGACCAGCCACTGTGATCACAGAAGTGTCCACTAACCAAGAACACGCCTCCCATAGACCTGCCGCTGCAGTCCAGTCTACTGGTCCGGGACCGGCCACCCACAGACCAGCATCTGTGACCACATCAGTGACCACTGACCAGGGGCACGCCTCCCATAGACCTGCCGCTGCAGTCCAGTCTACTGGCCCGGGACACGCCCCCCACAGACCAACAACTGTGACCACAACAGTGACACTGACCAGGGCACGCCTCCCATAGACCAGCCGCTGCAGCCCAGTCTACTGGCCCGGGACCCGCCCCCCATAGAGCAGCCGCAGTCACCCCGCCGGTGGCCACAGGCCCAGGACAGGCGCCGTCCTCGGGTGCTCTGCCCAAGCCTTCCTCCCACCCCAGCGGCGCCGACACCTCGGCAGGGGTCGTGGCCCGCGCCGTCCCGGACGCTGCTAAGCCTGGCCAGGAGGTGCCTCGCAGAGCACCCACCGCGGCCAAGGCGGCTGCGACGACCACCACAGAGCTCTCCAGAAGTGCGGCACCGGAGAGCCGGCGAGATGGCCAGCAGGACGCACCGCGTGGCCCCGGGACGACGGCGACGGTAAGTACGGTCCAGCAACAGCTGCAGCCCAGTGTGGTCCTGACTCAAGTGCCCGTCCTGTGCTTCGCGCAGGGCAGCGCTGGCCACACGGTCGGCGCCTCACCTAGCGTCGACACCGCCGCCTCCCCGCCTCCGCCGAGAGGGGGCGGCACGGCAGCTGCCATCAGGACCCCGTCGGGGACGTCGGTATCGTTTGCCAGCAGCCACAGCCCTGCCGCCGCGGCCGCGTCAGACCGCCGCGGACGCGAGCCCCCGAGGCCCCGGTCTCCGTATCCCGGCGTTCGGCCTAGCGCCCAGCCGACGCCGTCGAGGCCGCGGTCCCGCACCCCAACGCCACCGAGGCCCCGCACGCCCACGCCACTCGACACGGACGCGGCCTCGTCGTCGTCGTCGTCCTGTGCCGACCAGACACAGCAGAGGCGGCACGTCGCCTGCAGCGCGTGCACGCCACGCCCCAAGGGGGCATCGGGGGCAACGCCGGGGAGGTGCAGCTCCTGCAGCAGGGCTGGGGGGGCGGCCTCGGGCCGACAGCCCCCCGCCGACACCCGCCGGTCCACGCCGCCCCCGCCGCCCCCACCGCGCTCGTCGGGGAGGTGCTCCGGCAACGCGGCCGGCGGCGGCGGCGCCCAGCAAAAGCGGGCGCACAGCGCTTCGCCCGCCAGACGGAGGACATGCGACGCGAGCGACAGCCTGCGGAACAGCCTGGTGCACTTGGCCACCAGGTAAGCGTTCGTGCTCAACCGGTGATTCCTTCTAATTTCAACAGAAACGCACTGAGTGTGGCCGTGTGTGCAGGAACAGTCAGCCGACGCCTGGCAGCCCTCGGCGTGTCGCCAGCGGCCCCTCACCCGGCCCCGCACCCGGCCCCGGTCCCGGCAACGGCCGGGCCAACAGCCCCCGAGTCTACTGCGGACCCGGGGCCGGGGCGGCGGCGGCGGCGGCGGCGGGGGGCGGCCTCTGGGAGGGCAGGCCGCTGAGCCCCGCGGCCGCCGCGGCCGTCGCGGTGCCGCCGGGCTGGGACGTGGTGGCGCTGGAGACGGAGGTGCTGGGCCTGCGCAGGGAGCTGCAGGCGCGGCGGGCCGAGGAGCTGCGGCTGCGCAGGGAGATCCACAAGCTGCGGGTCCGTCCCTGAGGGTCACCGGCCGGGGGGCAGAACTACAGAGCTCCAGGCGGAACCACATCTACCATGCGGACAAATTTGCAGAGCGTACTCCAGCAGGCGACGAGCTTCTCTCAGGACGGCGACGTCCGGGATGAGGACAGCCACGAGGACCACGACGGTCTGCTGACATCCGTGCAGGCCCGGCACGCCATGGCGGGTGCGGGGGACCGCGCTGGCGGCGCTGGCGGCGACAGTCGTGGGGCGGCACCCGGGGCCGCGGCCGCCTCCGCCGGCCCGCCGCCCACCACCAAGAAGCAGGGAGTGTCCGGCGAGAGCTCCGACCCGGGGCGTTCGCCCGCCACACAGACCACGTTCCCGAAGGACTTCAGGTGCGCGGGCGCCCCCCCCCCCCCCCCCGCCCCCTGTGTAGCTGAGGGAGGAGCGTTGACACCCTCTTATCACTGTCAGGTCGCAGCAGCTGATCAAGGCCGCCATACTGGACAACGACTTCCTCAAGAACCTGTCCCGGGGCCAGATCCGGGAGCTGGTGGACTGCATGTACCCCCAGAGCGTGACGCGGGGCAGCTACGTCATCCGGGAGGGAGAGGCAGGTCGGTACCCAGCTCCGCGGGGGCCGGCGGGGGCCGGCGGGGACCCCTCGCGCACCGCCGCTGTGGACACACCCTCGTCTCAGTGCGTGACCCGAGGCCATCCCATGCCGTGCGTAGCGCGTCGCCCACTGCCGCCTCCCCATGTGCTCGCGAAAGTGTCGGGCTGAACAAGGGCACAAGGGCAAGGGCAGCGAGTCGCCAGAGGCCACCGAAGTCACACTCAGTTACACTCAAGATTTTTTTTTTAAAAGAAAAGGGTCAGGTCGAAACAGCGAACTGGACGATTGAGAAGTGAACCCGCGCCGCGGCGCGCTGGCTCTGCCTGCCGCAGGGTGCCACCTGTACGTGCTGGCGGAGGGCGAGATGGAGGTGCTGAAGGAGGGCACCGTCCTGGGCCGCACCGGCCCCGGCAAGGCGTTCGGGGAGCTCGCCATCCTGTACAACTGCACGAGGACGGCCAGCATCCGAGGTGAGCCGCCAGTACCGGTCACTCTCCAGTCAAAGTCCAGCCAATTTCCAGTCGGACGCGTCGTGCGGCTTGAGTACCGGGAGCGCACGGCCATCCTGCACGAAAGTCGGTAGCCGCGTGGTTAGCGAGTTCAGCCGGCGGGCGGCTGGTCGGAGGTTCAACTCTTTGCCGGCCCGCGCTATTTTTCTGTCGGCTCAGGCAGGACGACGGCGCTGAAAGTACCGGGGGCGCGGCGCGGCCACCATCGCGGCTCCGTGGCCGCACCGGTGGGGTGGCTGACCGGCGACCGAAAGGTCGTGGATTCGAGTCTGCCCAGTCCCTCAAAATTTTTCTTGTGTCTACGCTTGGAAGACGGAGGGTAAAATATACTTCCGAACGTGGCGTCGGTATGGCTGTCTGAACGGCCGTGCGCGCTGCGTCACTGAGAGATGTAAGCGTTGGGTTTCAACTTGAAGATTCCCGCAGCACGGTCGGGCTTACCCCCGTTCCCGGGTCCGAGGTTCTCTCGGTCGCCCGGGGTTTCCGGCGGGGGGGCTCTGTGTCTACCAAGGAAACTTGGTTCGGAGACTCGGGTGTATGCTACGGGGGTACCTAGGGTTCGGTGCCTTCGTTTTCGCTCCCTGTGAATCTGGCAGACGAGGACACGCCGTCGCGACTAGGGTTCGTCGTGAAGTACAGCAGCTTCGGCTGTGTACGATATAGGAAAGCCTACCTCCCCCCCAATCCGCTCGGGAGTGGCCGCAGTGCCACAGACCAACCAGCCAGTCGAAGGGAGTTGATTCCGGAAATCTGGCTGGCGGAGGGGGCTACATTGACCGTTGCGGAAGCGTGCCCCTGAAAAAGGCCGCTGCGTTGTGCCCGTGTCTTAGCGGCGGTCGATACCTGGTACACCGGTTCCCATTCGAACACCGAAGTTAAGCAGGAGGGTTCCAGGCGGAGGCCTGGGACGAGGTAGTGCCCACCCATTTTTGCAATTTTTTTTCAAAAGCATCCACATATTTTTTTTTAGACTTGGAATTTTTAGGTTTACTGTCTGACGGTCTGAAATTATTTCAACGGCGATAAATTGAGCGACTGATGCTACCCCTTGCCCCGGCCGCAGCGGTGACGGACCTGCAGGTGTGGGTGCTGGACAGGAAGGTGTTCCAGCAGATCATGATGCGGACCGGCCTGCAACGCATTGAGGAGAACCTCAGCTTCCTGGCCTCCGTGCCGCTGCTCAAGAACCTGGCCGAGAGGACCCTGCACAAGATCGCCGACGTCCTCGAAGTGGTGGGATTACCATTTAAAAAAACAACTTTTTTTCCTATTTGGGGAGTCTCTGAGACTACTCTGACGGGCGTGTCCCTCGTCTCGCGTGCCCAGGAGTTCTACCCGGCGGGCAGCTACATCGTGCGCCAGGGCGCCACCGGGCACACCTTCTTCATCATCAGCGGCGGCACGGTGCAGGTGACGCAGCGGGTGCCCGGTGAGTGGCAGGCGTGGCTGCGTGGCCGCGCGGCGCGCCCTCGAGTACCTGAGGCCCCTGACCCGAGGTCCTCTGTGACCCGTGTGTCCCCCGCAGGCAGCAGCGACGAGGTGGTGATCCGGACGCTGAGCCGAGGCGACTACTTCGGCGAGCAGGCGCTGCTGCACGACGACTCCCGCACGGCCAGCGTGGTCGCCACGGCCCCGGGCGTCGAGTGCCTCACCCTGGACAGGGAGTAAGCGGGCCGACGGCGGCGGCGGCGGCACCGGCACCGGCACCCGTACTCCTTCCCCTCTGACGTGTGCGTCGTTGCTCAGGTCGTTCCTCTCGCTCATCGGCTCCCTGAGCGAGCTCCAGGAGAAGGACTACGGCGACGGCCACCGGCACCAGCTGTCGCGGGCGTCGTCATCGTTCAGCGTCCACTCCGACCTCTCCCCTATGGGCCCGTCAGGTAGGTCGGGCGGGCGGGCGGGGCGCCTGGGGGGTAGGCCGCTGCCGGGCACCGGTGCGCCGCGCTCCCCTCGGTTGCCGACCGCGACTTGGCAGGCGCTCGGAGTGAGAGAGACAAAGAATGGTCCGTCCTGCCCCTGCCGGCAGACGTGGAGATGGAGCTGCTGCGCCTGGAGGACCTGCAGGTGGTGGGCACGCTGGGCGTGGGCGGGTTCGGCTCGGTGCGGCTGGTGGTGGTGGCGGGCGAGGGCGCGTCCGGCCGCAGCTACGCCCTCAAGTGCCTCAACAAGAACCACATCGTGGCGACGGGCCAGCAGGAGCACGTCCTCGGCGAGAAGGCCATCCTGGCGGCCGTCCACTGCCCCTTCATCGTCAGGTTGGTAGTGGTCCGGGAGGGCAGGGCACTGGAACTGGAACCCGCGCTGAGACGCGCCGCCGCCGTGGCCGCAGGCTGCACCGCACGTTCCGCGACGACCGCTGCGTGTACATGCTGCTGGAGGCGTGCCTGGGCGGCGAGCTGTGGTCCATGCTGCGCGAGCGCGGCAGCCTGGACGAGGAGGAGGCGCGCTTCGCCGTGGCCTGCGTGGTGCAGGCCATCGAGTACCTGCACGCCCGCCGCATCATCTACCGCGACCTCAAGCCCGAGAACCTGGTCCTGGACGCCCGCGGATACGTCAAGCTGGTGCGTACAACGGTCCCGGCTACCCCCTCCCCTCAACGCCACCTCTCACTTTGCAATGCGCTGCTTTGCTCTTCCAATAAGGTCGACTTCGGCTTCGCCAAGCGGCTCGTGGACAGCAACAAGACGTGGACCTTCTGCGGCACCCCGGAGTACGTCGCCCCGGAGGTGATCCTCAACCGGGGTCACGACCGCGCCGTCGACTGCTGGGCCATCGGGGTGCTCACCTTTGAGCTCCTGACGGGGGCGTGAGTACTTATAAAGGCGCCGGACAGCCGGAGGGGTCTGGTCGGTCCAGTGCCGTAGCCGACATTTTAGAGGGGACATTTTGGGTGGACACAGGCCGCCGTTCACCGCCGCCGACCCCATGCGGACGTACAACCTCATCCTGAAGGGCATCGAGGCCGTGGCCATGCCGGCCACCGTCACCCGCACCGCCGCCCACCTGGTGCGCCGGCTGTGCAAGGCCGTGCCCGCCGAGCGGCTGGGCTACCAGCGTGCCGGCCTGCACGACGTACGCCAGCACAAGTAATTGCCACGCCCCCCGCCTCCCCACTGCCTCACCATCCTGGCATTTTCCACGTTTGAGATTTTTTTAAAAAAATTACACAGACTCCTTGTCGATTATGCTGTATGTTCGTTTCGACCCTCTAGGTGGTTCCAAGGGTTTGACTGGGAGGGTCTGGCTCAGCAAACACTGCAGCCACCAATACTTCCCCAGGTAATCAACGTGTGCACGTCAGTGCGGATGGAGTGACCCCCGGTCTTCTCCTGATATTGTATTAACTATAGCACCCTCTCTTTAGGTGATGGGGCCCACAGACATGTCAAACTTTGAAACGTGCAACAAGGAAGAGGACATGGCCACAACCGAGTTTTCTCTCTGGGAAGCTGATTTTTAGCATAAAAACGCAATATAGATTTTTTTTTCATTTTATTTGTTTAAAACAAAAATTTACAAAAGTCAATTGATCACAATTATATTAAGCTTATAACACGGTAACAGAAACACTTACTACACAGTAGCAAGCATGCCTTGATCTCCAGTGCTATGACATTATGTACAACGTGTATGGACAATAATAATAATACATAATAATAATACAATAAAAATAGTTGAACACAATTTTCTTTTCAATAATATTGACCTCTTTTTTTCTCCAGCTGAATAGCCCCGTCCTTAATGAAAACTCAACAGGTTTCTTCATTTTTTCATATTTACATACACAGGTTCTTTTAAATAATTATGACAGATGTTCAATAGGTCAAATATTTTTTCAAATACCCAACAAATATTCGCACTTTTAACAGGTACATTGACAAAACGAAAGCGGTAACAAACACAAGGTAATGACAGAGACAGGATTCCCACTTCAAAAAACATTAATTCATAATGTAACTAAGTAGAGCTTCATCCAGCAACAACATCAAATTTGCCAAGACAACACTTGGAATAATGAAAAAAATGTGATGAAGTAACATCCAATAAAACCCTAATAGACATTAGTACTGAGAACCGCTCTTTCCAAAATTTCAGAGAATGCTTGTTGAATTTGTAAGCAGAGCAATTGATGGCTGAACTTGATAGACTGCTCATATTTAGCACAGTGATTAATAGACTGATAGCGAATTGCTGATGCACTTGATCCTGTGTCAAGAGAGGCAACAGCCATGCAAACACGACCTAATTGCATGAGAAGTGATACAACATCATCAATCAGAGGTGGAAATGCTCGACAAATTCTGACTAAAGCTGGAAGAGCGCGACCGTAGAGCTTCACACGACTACTGTTGGGTAAAACTGGAACAAACAGAAAAATTGTGTCAGGAACATAAAAAGATGATATTCACCTTCATTGCAAATCACCTAAATACACTGGAAACAAACCTCCAAGGAGTGAAGAAAGCGTACTGACAGCTAGTCTAGCAACTGATAGCGATTTTGGAAGAGCATATTGTACGGCAAGATGGGATACTAAATCGACAGAGAAAAGCTGCTTTTGTAAATCTGGTTGGGACAGCAATTCTGGGATGAAGTCAAGGCATATGTGCATAGATGGAATGCCAGGCACAGTGACCGCTAGGAGAGATCTTGAATAACCCTGTAATACATCAAAGATAGGAAAAATAAAAAACAGAACACTAAAGTTTGTTTTTTTTTAAAGATTTTGCTGCATTTGATAAATGAAAACAGACCTGGAAATGAACTAATTTTGCTAATGAAGGATCTGAAATAAAGACTTGATGGAGATGTGAGCAGACAACTGAGCTAACTTCTCTCATGGACCACAACTGACCAGAGGAATCCTATAAAGATAAAAATGCATTTTGAGAGATAATGGGTAATGCAGATTTGGCACTCAAAACAGTATGTCTAAAGAGTCTACCTGGTCCTCAGGCGTGGGCAGACAAGCCTCCAACAGAACCTGCACTGCAATACTCTCTTGGGTAGCAATAAGTGCAGTCTTCAATTCTTCTCTCTCACTTTCAGATGTGAGCTGACCAGTTTTTCCTGGTACAAGAGGTTTGTCTAATATATGTCTTGCTAGCTGGGATCTAGATGCTGCTAAAGAAGCTTGTAGTACTCTCAGGACAATAGCAAGCAGTGCAGCACACCTACAATCAAGAGAAGGTGAGAAGGATGTTAGTAACAATATTTCAACTAGTTCTTCAGAATTTCTTTTCAGAGTCTTTCATAAAGTAGAAGATTTACCTGAATACCCTAACATCACAGCGAAGAACTTGCAGGGGATCTTGCATAAGATTTTCCTGTGTTAAGCAAAGTGCCTTTTGCTGTATAGGATCACTTGCCTTGACCAAGCCTTTAATAGTCATGACCCACAAACAGCGAGGCAGAACAGCATTCAGACGTAGCCACACTCTTCTGTACAGTTCTAAAACAGTGATAATAAAAATTGATTTAAGTTGCTATCTGCAATAAAACTACCAAACCACTAAAATAAAATAAAAATACAACAGGCTGCAAAGTAATACCTTGGATATAACGAGGTACAGAATCTCCTAGCATAGTGGAAAAATGACTAATGAGCGTATCAGCATAAGGCCATACATCAGTAGCTGGTATCACTGTTAACCTTCTCAAAACACGAGCCAGATGTGCAGGATCATTTTCTAGGGTGTTAAACGCTGAAATGGTAGAGGATAAAATATTATGCAAACGTGACATGAGCGGGTTTCATATCACGTTACAACACTGGAACTTACCATTATCTACAAGGGAACAGGTCAGTTCTATAGAATCCCTCTTATTATGGACTAAATCCAAAGCAGGTTCTTCATCCAACCAATCATCTACAAGTGAAAGGTGTGGGAAATGAGTAGCCAGCAGCCGCAGCAGTGGTGAGAAGAGTCCTGAGAGTAAGGAAGGAGATTATTGTTGGCTCAAAACACACAAACAACATTTTAAAAAAGCATATACAGTAACGCCAAAAATGCATTCTGTAGAATCAAAGGAAAACCAACAAATAATCTAACCTGCATAACTATGTTGATCGCGCTGAGCCTGCTGTAGCAGGTGCTTAATTGGCAGTTTAGCTAAAAATTCTGTAGAATAACTGCGAGGACTTACACCTGCCTGAGCATGTGCTTGAGTGTTGGCAAGACGAACATCCTCATACAACACTAGATAATACAAAAGTAGGAGTTGAGCAGTAAGAGAGGGTGATTTCCCATTCAGTACTGAAGTATTGGTTGTATGCTAAAACAATTAAAATGGAGAGGGGGGAAAAACATAATTACAACTAAGTAGATGAAAACAGAAAAAAAAAGCACAAAAGTTTTAAAATGTACCTTGCTTTTGTTTTCAAACATTTCGCCAAAAAATGATTTTTGAAAAACACTCCGAATTTCATCCTCTGTAATAGGCTGGTTGACTGTTTCAAACGGAGCTTTAGCACTAGGAACTAACATAGAATTCACATAAACTTCCACTAATGGAGCCAACACAGGATGCAGAGGGGGTTCGCTGCAGATAAGTTGACTAGGAAAGAAAAGAGAAAAAAATGTGTTGCTAGATTATATTTAGAAATTTTGAAAGTTGAAGGTGGTAAGCAAAAACAGCGAGACTACCATACCTGTAAATCCACTCCTTAATGGGCACTTTATGCTTGGTAAAAGCTCTGCTTTTAAGGAGCTGGTGTATACAATGGACAGGCAAAAATCCCTGCATGTTGGCATTAAGATTTGGAGTAACAGGGACTTTAACTGCATGTGAGGTGACAACCTGCAAGGAAAGAGGAAACCATCCATAAGCTGAAGCATATAAAGAAGCAGACACTCTACTCTTAATGATCTAATTATACCTGTTCCGTAAAAACATCTTGTGTGAACAAATGTTTAATTTTGCTCATGTTGTTGGACCTTGACAAAACTTTCATTCCTAAAGTCGAGCACACCAGATCAATGATGGCTGATAGTTGGTTGCTATGAAAATGGATGGCCATCAAAAGCAACATCTCTCCAAAAGATGCAGTCACTCCACTAGCTCTGAAAACATGGGAAAGAAATGTATCAATATTTCCATTGCATATCTCAAACTGGGGACAATCAAAGACAAGATCAATAAATTCAAATTACTTCTTGAAGTAAGCCTCTTCATGTACTAGCCACTGCAACCATTCCATTGCCTTTTTCTCATGTTCAGGTACAGAAATCAGGGTAGGACATGCAATTAACATGCATAAGCCCATTGACACAAATCTAACTCCAGCTGTAGAAGGTGATGGATGCCACGTGAGCAACTGGATCAATGCGTTCACTTCTTCATCATGAAACCTAAAATGCAAGGTTTATTTAGAAATCAAGAAATAATTGTTGGAGATTTTTGAGTATAGCTCTTACATACTTTATTCCTGCAATACCACGTAAGGCACAGTAAAGGCGGAGCAATGAAGATGCTTGGACAACAAGTGTGTCTGCCACATTTCCACCAGTAGCTGCAAGCCTATTGATGTTTTCCAGGCGCTTTAGCAACGCCCTGCGTAGCAGCTGCAATGCAGCATGAGACTCCCACTTTCTCTAAAACACGATGACAAGAACATACAAATCATTAATGTAACAGCCGGGTACTCCAAATAGCTATTTAAATATTTATTCACAGTTGATTGTACCTTTTGTCCATTCCGCACAAATAAGGCAAACCAGTTTCTAATTTGTTGATCATTTCCAAGTAAGAGTCCGGAAACAAAAGCTACAATATCACTGTCATCAGGCATTTCAGAGTCATCAATCTCCATGTTATCTGCATCTTCCAGGTGCTCCATACTCCTACCAAGGGTTAGCATAATTGCTAAGGCTGGCATGCGGCATAGTTCCACCTGATATAATGAGCAAACAGTAGTAAAAGAAATGGCATCATGGAGTACTTGTACATGTAATGCACAAATAAATTACATGAATAGAGGAAAAAAATTGAATACAAACGCATTTTGAACGGATGCTAAGAGCCTGTAGAGGATTCATCTGGCAAAGCATACTAAGAGTTTGCATCCGTATCCGATTACTGAGACTTTCTTCCTCTTGCTTTTCTCCATTTGTTATAAGTGCTGTGCATACTGCAAAAGGGGAATTTGTTTTTTAGTCATGCTGCACCAAAAATCAGAAATTAGGAAAGGGCAATCAAGTAACAAGAAGCACCTTCTCTGAAAACATCCGGCTGATTAGCCACAATTGTACAAATAATTCTTGGTCCATGCTGAACATGAAGAAAGATTTCTATAACATCAATATGATTCAATACACTTGGCAGCTCTTCCAAAGCGATGCAAATGACATCACATATTTCATCAATGTAAACAGCATTATCAAAAAGTTCTGATTGTTTCATGAAGAAGTCTAGAGACCCACTAATTTGGCCTGAGGATTGAGCAGCTTGAATGGTACGAGCATGTTCTAGAATCTGAAGGGGAAACAAACATAAAAAAATATGTTAGTGTGGCAATATTTTAAATACAGCGGTTCTCGGAAAGTAGGATACACTGCTAGCCTACCTGAGCATTTATCAAAAATATTTCACTGAGCACAAGTTTCATTCTCTCCATAGTAGGGCTTCGTTCAAACTCAATAGCTATACCATTTGGCATACTCTGGAAAAGTAGCCCATCAGAATGACCAGACCCGATTTTTTGCCTGTAAAAAATGAACATACATTTTGAAAACCAAGAAAAGGAGAAATGCGACAGAACAATATATTTTTCTTTAATAGTTATACTCTAGCGCCAGTGCATTCATCTAAACTGACATCTTTACTAACCTCAATTGTTGCTCTTTCTTCACCTCCACTTCTAAAGCATGAAATTCAATTGACAGCAGGGCAACTAGAGAATTAACAACATCAATGCCCGCTAGAAGTGTAAGTATGCTTTTTCGATTTTCTGAGCATTTGTTGTTTAAATCGAGGGGCGAAATCAAACTCATTCGTACTAGACATGGCAAAATTGGCCGGATCTCGCTCTCCGTAAATTTTTGTAAGTCTCCGACATTTAAGCATTGTAGTGCTTGAAACACCCGTGGCGAGACGGGTGGTGTACAGTTCATCCTAAAATCCAGAGTCGAATGATAACATGAAAATATCTCTTCAATCTAGCAGAACAGTCAGCCGCCGCTCTGCGGCGGTAGCGGTAGGGTTAAAACAAACAACAAGAACATAACAAACAAAAACAAAAGGGTACAGGAGCTGCACTACATCCTCCCATCAATATTGTAAACTAGTCTTTCGACTGATCAGAGCTCGGCAAACTACTACATAGTTTTTTAATTAAAAAATTGTTTACAAGTCGGAAAGGGAAGTCTTCAAATCGCAAGCAAGAAAACGAAGGGTCTATGAATTAATTAGGTTGGTACCGCCTTATGTTTATATTTTGATTTTGGAGAATACATAGTAAGAAAACTTCGCTAATTTTTCTTTTTAATGACACGATGACACTCTTTGTCTTCGTCCAAGGACTTCTTTGAAGTTTTTTCTTTTTGTAACGATCAATGAGGCGTGCTCGTTGTGTACAAGTTCTTATTTACACTAACCTCGCACAACTAGTAACTTTCTGCACACTTCCTATAGTGTTCTCTTCTGATTTGTCTGCAGCTTGAATGTTGTTTACAACAGGAATATGACAGTCCCAACAGCTTCAGCTAGCCATTGGAGTGATATTCAAACCAATGTTAAGCATTGGGGTGAATTCGATAATGCTGATGAACCGATAAGGTGAGAGTTCATTTTAAATTGTTACTTTGTTCATTTTTCATCATGTCAGGTTTTATATTAATCTTATTACCTTACAGTGCATGAATTTTGTTAAGTTAAGATTCACATGAATGTATTTAATTTCCTTTCTTTTCAGTGTGCTTGACCTCAAAGAAGTTTTAGCCGACCAGCTAGTCGACGATTTAATTGAGAAGTCATGCTCTGTAGAATACACGAAAGGAGATCCACTTGATGGTTATGGTGATGATGAGTGAGTTTTATTTTGTGCGGTTTCCAAGCAATCTGGTAATTTTTTGTCCGTATCTTGATCTAGTTTTTCCTCCCTAGACTTGATGCAGAGAGTTACACAATTGATGCTAGTGTCTCATACTCTCTAGAGTTGAGGAAGCACATTTCTGATTTAAGGCAGTTAATAGCTTTGGCCCACGGAAAAATTTCAGCACCTACAACACAGGTTTTATTTATTCAATATCTGTTCCAAAAGTAATACTAACTGCGTCTAAACCAGGGTCTACATTTTTGAACAGCTACAGCAACGCCTTCCAGATGTTCCCGCGGTCCCACCAAAACCACCAATTCACTTGAAACACCCCGCTGTGCACCCTTTAGGATTCCTCCCTCCACGGCACACGTGAGTTGCTGATACAACACCAGTGGGCAATATTTGCACGAATTAATTTTTTAAGTTTAACCTACGTTTTAAATTTATTTGCAGACCATTCACATTGGGTCAAGGGACCCCACCTGAAGAGTTATGCTTAGATTCTTGTTTACACATCTTGACCAAGAGTGTATCAGCTCTTGCATGTCATGCTGGATGGGATGGTTTGTGATGTTTGTTATTATTCTCCCCAATGAACCTTTGGTCACAAAGTTAATTTCCCTCTGTGTTTTACAGCATCAATGAATGAAACATTGTATGTATTTCGGGATGCTGTGGATGACTTCTTGCGTAGAATGACAAGGATGCTGAGAGCAACTATTGATCAAGAAGCTTCAGATGGTGGAAACAATTTTGCAGTTAGTAGATACTGGACTTTTTAACTATTACCTTAAGCTTTTTTTTTTTGTTCCACCTTTTTACAGCATCTTAATTCTTTTTTAGGATCCTGTTGAACAAGTATTTCGTACTATGGGCCTCGGTAGTATAAGGGATCTGCATTCTTATTACCAAGTACAAATTCTGGGACGTATCAAACACTTAGAAAAAGTTTGTTCTCAACTTACAACAGAATATGCACAGCTCGCAGAAAATTACAATACATCCATACCTTCTTCATCTACCTGGGATTCAATGTAAGTTCTGTTTCTTTTCTTTTCTTTGCCCCCAATAAAAGCCCTTTTTCAATTTTTTAGTTACTAATTTTTATGAAACCTTTAAGAATTAAACAAGAAATATCTGAGATAGAGGAGAGAGAAGAGGGTGATGATGTACCTCAATTACACTTTCCAAGTACTTCAGATGGTGATTTATCTCTTCAGCCATCCGCAACATTACGTACAGGGTTTGAAATGTTACACAGCTTGGAAAGGCAGCAGTAAGTACCCTTTCTCACCAATGCTTCTTTTTTTCTTTCTTATTTTTGGGGGGAATTGTGTGTAATTTTTGTTGTTGTTGCAGACTTCTGGAAGAAGATAGTATAAGAATGGAGGAGTTTGAAGAGGAAAAAAAAGTTGAGACTACTGTGGAGTCTGTACCAAGTAGCAGTTTGCACCCCACCAAGAGAGCCCGTCGTCTGTGATACTGCTGTATATACTTATGTCCAATCTCTTACTTTGTGTTTGTCCTCCCCTTCACAAGCCACTTGTATGTTGATAACAACACAGCACCATGAAGCCGGCTGCAGGCTGCATCCACTCCCCCCCCCCCCCCTTTTTTAACTAATTTTGTGAGTCAATATTGAGTGGGGTTGGTAAAGGTAAAACAGAACAAGGAATAAAACACATTGGAGAAATTTATTGAATGAATATTTCTGCATATTGTATTGTGCACATATTCATGCAGGGGTGATTCAATAAGATATTTATGATTACATCATTAATTTCTTTGGTATGGTAGCATCAACAGTGAATTAATTCAGGAAGGCTTTCTAAATTCTTCATACCATGAAACTTGAGCTTCAGTTAGAGAGGCACGCATCCCTTTAAGAGCAGATAAAAAGTGATGATGCTTTACTTTTGTAATGCCCATACCATCTTGAGACAGAGCACATAGGGCTGCCTGTAAACAAAAGTTTAATTTTAATTATTTTTTTTTAGTTTTGGGGTTTTGTGGCTAAAATATTCATACCTAGTAGTAAAACAAAAAATAATTGCAATAAAAATTGATTTACCTCTTTGCACAGATTTGATAGATCAGCCCCAGAAAATAAGTGTGTGTTTTCTACCAAGTCAGCAAAATCAATGCAATCATCCAATGGCATATTTGTGGTGACACTACGTAATATTTCAAGCCTCCCTTTAACATCAGGAGCAGGAACATACATTAACTTGTCAAAGCGTCCCGGCCGTAAGAGTGCACTGTCTATCATGTCAGGACGATTAGTGGCAGCTATGACTATAACTCCAACACTGCTGGATGTCTTTTTTTGCGGTGATGTCTGCAGTAGGAGGAAAATTTGGGTTGTAAATAGGTTGACTTAACAAAACTATCTATCACAAATGCTAAATGTAGTTTGCTCATGTAATACCTCATTTGATAAGCTGATTGAATCATCATTCCCACCCTCGAGCAGTGACTTCTCCTCCACATCAAATTTAAGGCCCTCCAGTCGGATTCCTATGCCATCCATTTCGGTAAGGAAAGCCGATAAGACACGTTCCTGAGCGCCTGCTTCTTTGTCACCACGGCTTCCCACCATTGCATCTTAGAAAGACAAGAACAAAGGGTAAAAAAAAGGACAACAACAACAAAGGAGATGGTCTATGAACATATCACTTACCCAATTCATCAACAAATAAAATGGTTGGAGCACCTGTGCGTGCTCTGTGGAATAGTTCTGCTACAGCTCGTTCGGCTTCACCAACATAGGGGGAAAATAAATCTGCGGCTGACACTGACAGGAAAGTTGTATTTGTAGCTGAAGCTAATGCTTTAACTATGCTGGTCTTTGCACAGCCAGGGGGTCCATATAGTAACACTCCTGGAAATATTTAATGATAAAAATAAGCCTTTTCTTCGACTTCTTAAGAATTGAGGTGCAAGACATCCTGAAGAACACAACCAGAAAGGTTACCTTTTGGATGAGGGAGCCCCATGCGAGCGAATGCATCAGGATGGGTAAGAGGCCATTCAATGGCAACTCTCAATTCATTTTTTATGGACTGAAGGCCTCCAATTGAGTCCATACTAGTTGGGGTTGTTAGCACAACTCCAAGACCACTACGTAGAGCAGATGGTTTGATTTTTGACACAGCCTGCTTGAAAGCAGAAGACCACAGTTTGAGTGGAAGCTCAGGTTCTGTAGCAGGATCACCACTTACATTTCTAGAAGAGGATAAAATGTAGACGTAAAAACATGATCACCATTTTACTCAGGATTTTAAAAGGAAACACCACAAACCTTCTATAATGCTCAAGAGCAACTTCTTGACAGACCAGAGCTAAATCAGCTCCAACATAGCCAGGAGTAATAGCTGCAACGTATTTGGCTAGAGAAGCTATATCTGTGTTGATGATTTCCATGCCTTCGAGTAATACCCCAATAATATGTTCTCTTTGAGGCTGAGTGGGTACGTTAAGAAAGACCTTTTAACAAAAAAATAAAATAATCAGAAACCATACAAACTCCTTAAAAGCTTTTCAATTCTTTAATTTGAAAAACTTGCATCCCACCTCAGTTTCCAGTCGCCCAGGTCTGCGAACTGATTGGTCTAGATTATTTGCTTTGTTTGTGGTAGCGATAATTACAAGGCCTGGGGTATCATTAGCTTGATCAAGTAAAGACAAAAGCTGGACAGTTGCTCTCACACTATGGGTCGAATTTTTTGATGAATCTCTTCGAGGACACATGGAGTCAATTTCATCCAACAATAGTATACACATGCCTAAAGAAATATTAAGTAAAAATTCATATAAGTTTCCATTTTATTCTATCATAAAAAAGATGGACCCCAATATGGCTGATACTAACATCTTTCGTCTTCTTCTGCTAAAATTGCAGCTTCATAGAAAATTTTTCTCAATGTTTCCTCTGAAGCTCCAGGTTTTGAAGATGTTGCCTCAGGACCCAAAACTGTTAAAAGAGTGGCTTCACACTCAGATGCTATTTGCTTCACCAATGAGGTTTTCCCACAACCGGGAGGGCCAGTTAAGAGTATCTGGAAACAGATAAAACAAACACAAAACAATACAGGACTTCTACGGGACAATTTTATCCATGTTATACCTTTTGCATACCTGTCTTGTTGGCCTCAGAGAAGAGCTGTTGACAGTACTCTTATAGTTAACATTTGCCTCAACGACATCTTTCAAAAGGGCAATTTGCTCCTCCACTCCTCCCAGTTTAGGTACAGAGCCTCTACTCAGGCATTGTTCGAAGCGCAATTTGCTTGTCACTCTTACAATTGATACCTCCGATTGAGAAGTAACCTGTCCAGGTACTAGCTCATTGGAAGGATTGAAACAGGAATGGACCACTAAACCAAAGATTCCATGGCGTAATCTATCTTTGAGGTTTCTCAAATATACCACGCTATCTTTTGTTACAACATACAGTTTTAAAATTTCTGACACCAAAATTTTGAGCTTTTCTCCTTCATTTCTCCACCTTGGAATATCAGTTATATTCTCTACAATTACAGTTAAACTTATTTTTTTCAAAGGTACTATTTGTGGTAAAATGTGAATTTTATTGTCATGTACAAAACCATCAGAGATAGACAAAGAAAATTGTGGCATAGTGTTAATTTTGTCATTTTTAAAATGGATAACACTGGAATCCAAGTACACAAATGATGGATGAACCTCTCTTTGCAAGTACAATTTACAAACACAATAAGCATGATCAGAAATCTGCACTAGAGCAAATCTTCCATCTCTAAATTCATTCTCTGAATTTTTTTCTCCAAAAACCGTCCATTGAGAAAGACAGCTTTTCTGAATCGTAAAAACAGTTTCTTCATGGGGTACAACTGTCAGCTGCATCTTGCATTTCCAGATGGATGGTCAATACGATTGAGCACTGCAACATAACATTTCAGGAAATGAATTATTGTACAGCACTTGTAGCTCTGTATTGAATGACAAACAGAAGTTCCTCAAATTAAATTTTATACATGGTCTGTACAAGAGATTATTGTAATGCTTAAACAAAACAGGAAAAAAACTTAATTATAAATATCAATGGTAATCATCTATAGTGCGAACATGCACATTACATCGCATTGCTTCATGTATTACTTTTAAAAGTACGAAAAGACATGTAATCAAATATTTCAAAATTTTAGATACATTTAGCGAACATATTGAATGGCTACACCTACATCCCTCTTCCTATCAACACAGATAAGGTTAGATTATGTGACAACGATAACTGCAAGATCCCTAATACACCCAAACACTCATGAACAGCCGACGTCCAACACACCGATCGTTAGCAAATTTCAGCGAGCAGCAACGCTCCCAGTTGCCGGCCATGACAAGAAACGGCAGAACCGCAAAATTACCACAGAATTACCACGGAAGCTGCCCCCGCGCGTGTTGACGGTGTGCTGTGTTGTTGCTGGCTGCTGTGGCTGGCCGCTAGAGAGGATCAGCACCCCCCCCCCCCCACCCTTCCCCTCCACCCTTCCCCTCTGCACTGAGGGGGGAGGGTGGAGGGGAAGGGTATCTCGTCTGCCCGGGGGGGGGGGTAGTACGCCAGAGTTCCGCGAGATGCCGCCGCCGTGCAACTGGCAGCCGACTTCTCGCGCGGCGCGTTTCCGATGCATGCGTGCACGCCCGCGCGCGACTTAGAGTCTGTGTGGTTAAGTCGCGCGCGGGCGTGCATGCATGCATTGGACTGGCAGCCGCGCGTTTCCGTTGGACTTGCACGACTACCTCGACACCAAACCTCTCGGGTGTTGCGACCCGGCGCCGCGAGATGGCGCCACCGTTCAACTGCTGCGCGCTTTGCGCGCTGCTGATCTCGTCTGCCCGGACCATGATATGTCTGGGCGGTTTCGTTGTCCACTGTGGGGACGGGAGGGGTTGTGCCAGGGAATAAAGTCTTCCCGACCGCGGGACCAGTGTGGTGGTCTGTTCCCCACTGACTTGCCGGGGGCTATGTCCGATCCCGGGAGGCCGACCTGCCTGAGTGGGACAGAGCCCAGCCAGCAGTACTCAGCCAGGGGCGTAACTGTCTCTGTACAACCAACTGATCGAGGGAAAAAATCCTAAAAAGTCAGGGGTGAATTTTGAAGTCCTGTACCAGCATCCTGGCATTTTTGACAATTGAGATTTTAAAAAAATCGGTCCTAATTTGGCGCCATGTTAGTTGCCGATGCATGCGCGCACGACTTAACTACACAGACTCCCTCCCCCTTTTCTGCGCTATGCGGGCCGGGCATTCCCCGTGATAGAACGCCGCACCTCTGCCCGTCTGTCTGTCCGTCCATCTGCCCCCCCCCCCCTCCCTCCCTGCCCCTGATGCTATCGCCCGTTCTGCTTTTTCGCTTTTGGAGAATTGTGCTCGATGGTATCTGCCGCCGCCCGCCACTGACTCGCCCCCGGCGGCATGCCACAGGCCGCCACGCAGGCGTCATCGTCATGCTAGGCGGCGGGGACGGGGACGGGGCTGGACGGGGCATGCGCGGCGCGGCGCGGCGGACGGCCGTGCAGTGCGTGGTCTGTAGTGCGGCCGGCGCCAGGGCCCGTGTCCCTGTGTCAAGTGTCGTGCGGACCGCACCGCGACTCGGACCGCACCGGCGACCTGGCGCTCACGGCCGCGCCATCACCGCGCGCGTAGCTCTGGAGGGCGGCCGGAGGAGGCGTCGTAGCTCAGCGTAGCTCAGCTGCTGCTCAGCGAACCGCAAACCGACCCGTCAGTGTGTGTGTGAGTGGTCCGGACGGCAGCATCTGGTCCGAGCGCCCGCGGGCACGGGGGTAGGCACCCCGCACCGCAGGGCAGCGCCGCGGGGTGCCTACCCTACCCGCGCGGCGCTCTCCGGACTGCCGTACACCCCAGGCAGGCGGCCAGGCCGTGGCCTCCTCGAGTCGACACATATCTCAGCAAAACTTTAGAAGGACTATCTGTTTAAAAAAGAAATATAAAACAAAAAATAAATGGCCGGAGGATTGTACTGCAATGAGCCGGTCAGTTTTGGCTGCGCCCTGGCCGCGCCGCCCGCCGGCCGTCTGCCGTGCGTGTCTCGCCAGGCCCCGTGAGCTGCGCCGCGGACGCCGCGCGCCCTTGGCTCGTCATTCTACCCGTGACGGCCACCACCGCGGGGGCCCATTAGTGCGATAAGGCGTCAGAGCCGTCTGCGGCGGACAGCTGGAGTCGGATGTCACCCTGCCGCCCGGGCCCTGACGGCGACCTGGTCCCGGCCGGTGGCGGCCACCCGGCCGCGGGGAGGGGTCAGTTCGGCGGAGCCCCCGGCCGCCGCTATTTGGGTCAGCGGTGGTTCGAATACACTGCCGTCCCAAGTGCTGCACGCAGTTTGTCTGACAGAGGGACTGCAACAAGTGTAAGGCCCCGATGGCGAAGAAGTTTGCTCAGGTCGAATCTGCGATGGCAGTATGCATTTTAGGAAAAAAACACTGGAAAAAACACAAATGTTTTAGAGTGTCGGTAGTCCTTCTGCCTTCGGGCTCCCTGACGAGTGCCGCCTCTCGCCTACTTGGGGGGGCTGGTCAGCGACCCTCGGCGGTGACCCCCAGTGACCCCCAGTGACCCCCAGTGACCCCCAGTGACCCCCAGTGACCTGCGCAGGTACGGCAGTCGTGCTGACCGCGGAGTGACGAATGTGTCGGCTAAGGGCGTCTCATGGCCGTCATCGCCAGCTTCTGCTCCGTCTTCTCCATCCGGCTGGGCTCCATCATCGTTGGAGCCTTGTGCCTGGTGAGCGACACGGCAGGGGTGGAGTGTGCGTGTGCCGGGGTGTGGCTGGCGAAGCCACTCACCCCGATGCACAAGTCAAATCCACAACTATTTCTAAATATATTCGAATTCAGATATTCAAAATTTTGCCGGTCTCCACAAATTTTCCCTTGTGTTCGCGGAAAATGAATGGAAAATTAAATTAATGGAAAATTAAAATTAATGGAGATTAATCTAACGGGGGACTTTCGCTTCTCAAAGTTTGAGTGCGGCGAGGGTGTCGTTGTGCCGCTTGGCCGGGGGAGAGCTGCCGGCCATCTGGTCGTGCAACTCCGGCCACTCTTTATACGACAGCCCGTGTATTCTTTTTACCCCCCCCCCCCCCCCCCCTCCCTGCCTCTCCCCGCGGTGTACATGCGCCGTGCATCCGAGGGTAATCCTGATAAGGTATAGCCAGAAACTCGTCACGCACGACCGTTAGTGCCCCTCCCTCTCCCTCCTCCTCCTTCCTCCCCCTCCCCTTTCCTGCCTACTCCCCTCCCCCACCCCTGCATTCGTCACGCGTCCAGCACGATTCCTGTCCCTGTCGCTGCTTTCGGCTGCCTCCGCTGTGAGAAAGGATCGAAACAAAATGACGCGTCCTTCGGGCCGCGGCCACGCCACACAGACGAGTGCCTCCCGTGTGTGTGTGTGTGTGTGTGCCACACTCTGGCACGGAATTTACTGAAGCAGTCCAAAAAAATATTTTCTCTCTCTCACCATCTCTCCTCCCCTCTCCCTCCCACACTCTTCTCTTTCTCGCATAGACGAGATGCGTTCCTTCACAAGCAACGGGAAAACGCTACAGAGCGAAAAAAAAACCAACGTAAAAACCAGTTTCGCTAGGATAGTCTTTTGCGAAGTATTCCTGCAACGGCTCGTCCCGCCGCTGTTCCAGATGCAGGCGGCGGTGCTGGAGGTCGCCTGCGTCATCGGGCTGCAGGACGTCCAGGGCGTCTCGCGGAGCCTCAATGATCTGATGGCCGACAAGGACGTCCTCTTCCTCACCAGCTTCCTCAACGGCGTCAGGAAGAGTGAGTACGGTGCCGAGGGTGGCGGCGGCCGCTGCTCTGCCGCACGGCGGGCCTCTACACGGATCTGTGTGTTCGCGCAGATCCGGAGCCGTACTGCACGGGGGCCCTCGTAGTCCTGCTCGTGTACTCGTTCTCGTGCGTCCTTTTAATCTACGGTGCTTTGAAAGTGAGTCGCCTTCCGCATCGCCCTTCCCCCCCCCCCCTCTCTGAGCCCGGAGTGGCCCCACCCTGTCGGGCGCGCCTCTGACCGCTCCCCCGGCCATGTCTGCCTCGCAGCTCAACGTCTGGATGGTGTTCCCCTTCGTGGTGCTCGAGTTCCTGCGGCTGTGTGCCAGCCTGGCCGCCCTGGTGGCGGGGATGCTGGTGCTCAAGAAGAACAGCATGGACCTGGGCCAGCTGATGGGCGGCTGCACCGGCGGCGGCTTCTGCATGCGTGAGTGTCCCGCCCGCTGCCGCACAGGGGGCGCCCGGGGGGTAGGCAACGCGGCTGCGCCGCTGCGGTGCGGGCGGCCTACCCTCGAGTCCGCGGGCGCTCGCCGCGGTGCTGGAGAGAGAGGTCCGACAGCGCTGTGCTTGCCGTTGCAGTGTTCATGCTCTACATGTGGGCGTGCCCGCTGAGCCTGGCGCAGGAGCTGCACCGGCGCGGCCGTGAGGCGCGTGCTCGCGGGCGCGCCCAGTCCAAGGGGAGCCGGCAGGAGTACGGCTACACCCACGGCTACACCAACGTGAGCGGCTTCCACAACGGCTTCGGCAACGGCTACGCCAGCCACGCGATGGAGGCCAAGATGTGGCAGCAGCAGACGGCGCACCGGCCGCGGTACCCCTACGTGTCCCACTACCCGGGCGGCTACCCCGCCTACATAGACTAGCCAGTGCTGGCCAGCCCGGCAGCCCGGCCTAGCCGCTTCGCTTACTCGCTGAGATGCGCCGTCTATTCTGCACGGGCGTCTTATTAGAATCGTTGCGCTCACGCAGAAGTTGAACTCCACTTGAAAGGTACGATGTGTTTTCTGGGAACGAGTGTCCGTTTAAGGCAAATAAATAGAGGTACGACGTACGGATTTGTTTTACTTTTTGTACCTCGCTCGGTTCGAGCAACCGTAATTCAGGGTCGTGGGCAGTGCAGAAATGACACACCACAGTACATTTTCAAATTTATTCTCTCATTTTCAACAATTATTACATTATTCTGTACAATATTTACAATGGTGTGAATGAGGACCAATCAACACAAAAATAAATACAGCACAACCTAAACTAGACGATCACTGTATTTAGAAGCCTAAAAATTATGTCTGAGAAACAGAATTTAGATCAGAACCTTAAAATACACTGCTTAAAATCCTTTAAAATGTGGGTATTCTGCACAGTGAAAAAGTTGCCACATTACGGTATATCAGTTCAGTTTGTCTTGTTTTAGTCCTATGTAGCTTTACCACTTCTATACAGCTAGTAACGCTGGAGGCAGTAAAATGAAGTGATAACCACAGCATAATCAAAAGGAGAGCTCATCGAGCAGTATATACACTTTGGTGTGGATTTCGAGATTAAATGCAATCACAAAGGTTGACCAGTACAATTTAGAAATAAATTTCATAGAAGTGCTGCCAATTTATATTAAGATATTAGTAACAAATTAGGACATCCAGTAAAACAAAGCAGAGGTATTACAGTATGCAGACACTCACATAATAAAGGGGAATACACAAACAGATTTGAAGGATTTGATAACAAAATCACAGCCTAATGTAAGTGAAATTCCCACAAACACTACATATTTTTAAAGATTGTTTTTGAAGGTCACAAAAAAAACAGCATGTGTAAATGCAGCTCAATATGAGTGACACATTATTGCACCTAGTGTAATTACAAGTCGACAGAAATCTTGGTGCCAGCACCAATTCTATCTTAGGCTTTTAACAAAAAATTGTTCTACATTGCAATACAACTTAGTAAACTTTGTGGTAGAATACCGCTGCTTACAAAGTTGATTTGAAACTATAATGAGCTAACAGGTGCAGTGGATGGCAAGTCATTAGATGCAGCTAAAACACTACCAGGACTAAGCAGTTTAGGTACAGATGGAAGTTCCATGTCTAGCAGACTAGCTGCTTTGCTGTCTTTCAAATCTTGTGTGTTGCCCAAATACCATTTCTTTTTTGTAACTAAAAGCAGCAGCATCAAAGCAGGTAGGTGAATGAGGGAAAATCTGAATAATTTTCGGGACGAACTGCTGTCTGAATTTTTGTAAAACTGGTATGCTGAAAGAAAATTTGTAAAATCAGACACATTTTGTATGTATGAAAAAGAGGGAAAGAAAGTGACCAAATAGATATACTACCCACTTACCAAGGTAAACAAAGTATCCATTTAATGGTGCTGACATAAGAGCAAACCACACATTAGTTAGGTCTAAAACAGGTGCGGCACATGAAAGTGCACATATGACACCAGTATAACGAAGAGCTGTTCTCCTACAAAGACCTGAAAAAGAAACAAAAATTTAGTAATTACTAGAATTTACAAAGTCTTTGTGCTACTCCTTAAGTAAATATCATGTTAAAATTTTTACTGACCAGGATTGGTGACAGACATCATTCGATATCCCGCTCTTGAGTAATCTGGTCTAAGATTCCATGAGAGTGCGTTGAAATGAGGAAATTGCCAGGCATATAGTAGTCCAGCCATAATCCATGCTGCTGGTTCCAACTGTCCGGTACAGGCTGCCCATCCCATCAAAGGTGGTAAAGCACCCACTGATGGAAAAGAAGGAGATAAAATTAGGGAACTATGTTTTTACCGAATTACAGAGTCAACTCCATATACCTTACCTATTGATCCAACCCATGTATTCAGTATACTGATCCTTTTCATCGGAGTGTAGATACTGGTGTATAGAACTAAGTTAGATGCACCCAGCAGAGCGGTCAAAGGATTGCAGCCAAAGTAAAGAGCAGAAATTCCAACAGTACTAGATACAGCAGCAAATGATACTGCATGCAGTGGCCTGCAAGACACAAAAGTATAGACATAAATAACAAAAATTATTGAGCATAAAAATAAAAGAGAGGTATCAAAAAGGTACATACGATAATTTTCCTTGCACCAAAACTCTGTTCCTTGTTCGTGACATCTGAGAGTCAAAGGGGACCTCAAGGTATTGATTGATAGAATTAGCTGCACAGGATGTCAGACCAGTTCCAATAGACGCCATCAAAAATGTTGTAGGGTCAAATGGTGCTGAAGCAACAGCATATCCACCCATCGTTGTTAGAACTACCAGTGCTAAAATTCAGAAAAAGGAAACAAATTATTGACGGGAAAATTAGGACCAACACAACATCAGTGGGTTAAAATATTTTTGAACTATGAAGTGAATTACTTACAAGTTAGTCTTATCTTAGACAACTTCAAGTACAGTCCAGTGAGATCAGCTGGTTGAGCAGGAGCATACTCCCTCCATGCATTTTGATCTCTTTCAGTAGTATTTTTAGATTTAGAGGAGACCTCATTTTCCGCATCAGGTGTTGAAAGAACTGCCCCAACCAGAGGAGGAGCTAAGATCGTATTATTCACTGCTAGGGAGGCTGCATGTTTTACTGGTGTTGCTGTTGACACTTGCTTCTTCCTGGAAGCCTTAGCACTGGGTTTTGTTAAGTGGCTTGTAGAAATAGCAGTTGCCGCCTTGGAATACTGAAACACCAAATACATGATTAAATAAATTATGTAGATCCCAGTGGGTAGTAAAATGCACAATGGCTACAAACTATAGGTACAAATTGTCTGGTACAAAAGTTGAGGGGGAAATGATAGAAGGATTGCAGTAAGGTCGAAGGAAACAAGGGCAAAATCTTGTCTGAGAAGAAACGCAATGGAATACCTGAAATAGTTGTACTACGTTTCCACCCAGGCGACATGATTTTCTTGGCAGCCTCCATATCGTAGGCTGCGCTATCAGGAATATCATGACAGCTTCATTGACAACTTATCATCCTAAAAACAAAAACATGAAGGTTAACAGCAGTAATAGGTTAGGTCTACCTCTAGGAAAAATGGTGTCAAAGCAGCAGCGCTGTAAGGTACACAGTGGAGGACTCTAGGAATTTACGTTACATAGCAGGAAGTATTCAGAAATATGCAATCAATGTTTGGTTAAAGCATCTGCTATGATACCAAACGTTGGAACACAGCGAGCACAGGTAAGAAGTAGCAAACTACGCGAATTATTTTAGAGTGACGGCAGTCATACAACTTGAGAACACATAGCGTGAACAGGTGAAAACCATTGAAGAACCACTGTTGTCACTCCATTCAATTCAAATACGATTCTACGGTCCCAAACAAACAGTTTTTTGACATTAACCTTTGAGAACAGCACGGCCGCTGCTGGGCAGCAGAAGCAAAGGCTGTTCACATGAGCCACTGTCACCCCTGTCACCCCAATCACATGCCACCGCCACAAGGCATTTGTTTTCACTGCCTTTGCGATACGTTCGATTTCCATTCGTTTTGTTTGGTTTTGTTGCTAACTGAGCAGCTCTCAAGAGTGTCAACAGACGCAAGACGACGGAGCAGAAAGGCAGAACATCAGCATAGTTTCTCAGTTCCAAGAACTCAAGAACCAAAGTTGTCAAGTCAAAGATTCAGATTTCATAAAACAATAATAATTTACAAGTTACATTATTTGTCTCGAAAATGAACACGTAACTGTAGTCACCGAATCCGTACAAGCTCCCGAGATCAATGTATGATATCGACGTCAATGTCAACATAACCGGCTTATGTATTATGATTTTATTTTAACTTTATTGTTTTAAATTGACAGAGCTTCATTTTAGAACTGAACAAGATAATTTTCAAAAACAATATAAAATATTTCCTTAGTCCGTGTTTGCAGTTTATTACTGCTTTCATCTGAGAAAATGGTTGCTGATACCCTTTGTGCAAAGTATGTACAGGTTGCAGTTGTGGTTATAGGATATTGGTGAGTTTCTTTCTTTGTAGTTAGATACTAGATTTTTAAATGAAGTTTTTCTTGATCCACTTAAATCCTTGCTAAGTTATGTTACATGATGTTTTCTTTTCTGTGCAGGGTTGTATCCATTGTGACAGTCTTTGTCAATAAGACATTATTCAGTAGTGACAAAATTGATTTAGATGCACCTTTATTTGTTACGTGGTATCAATGTGTAACATCAACAGCAATTTGCTATACACTCAAAGTGCTTGCATCAGCTTTCCCCAACAAATTTTCATTCCCTGCAGGAACACCTCTTGATCGATCTGTTTTCAAGAAGGTAGGGATCAACTTGTCTATGTGTTTTGGAAAGAAAGTCCCAAAATTTGATTGTGATATTGTTCATTCTGAAAGTCCTTGAATTTTTCTGTTTAGGTCTTTCCATTGTCTGTGATTTTTGCAACTATGATTGTTTTCAATAATTTATGTCTGAAGTATGTTGATGTGGCCTTTTACTATATTGGCCGTTCCCTGACAACCGTCTTCAACGTGGTATTATCATATATATTTTTAGGTGAGTTCTGGCGATGCAATCCTATTATGGTTACAATTTCCACACCATCACTTGTTTTCAACACAAGATGTGCTGTTTGTCTTGCTACGGTTCTAATGAATTTGTTAATGTTTTGTGCGCAGGTCAGAAAACCTCTTTTCCTGCCATAGGATGCTGCCTCATGATCATCTCAGGATTTTGGCTTGGGGTTGACCAGGAAAGCATAGCAGGTACACAGGAGTTCTTTTTCTTCAACATTACTTATTAATATTTTAAAAAATCAAATTTTGGTTACATTGGTATTTATTTGGGTGTCCTTCTTAATGTGCATTTGTTGTAGGGTCTTTGTCTGTGATGGGGACACTGTTCGGTTTGTTGGGATCCATAGCTTTGCCCTTGTATTCCATTCACATGAAAAATGTTCTTCCAGCAGTTAATCAGGAGGTAAGATTATTTTATAGTTGTCTGCGTTCAAGTTGATTGGGGCACTTTTGGCTGACATTACATTTATTCCAGATTTGGCTTCTGTCATATTACAATAATGCATACACGTCTCTCCTTCTCATCCCCTTGATGGCATTAAATCATGAATTCTCAGTGGTTTGGAACTATCATGGTCTCTGGAGCTTGTACTTTTGGGTGCTTATGACAATCGGAGGCATATGTGGATTTGCAATTGGTTTCTTCACAGGCCTGCAAATTAAGGTAAGAATTCTCATGGAATTATCAGAGATTGTACTAATTGTCCAGTTTTCTCATGCAACATTTTGTATGTAGGTAACATCACCGCTTACACATAATATATCTGGAACTGCCAAAGCTTGCTTCCAAACTGTGATAGCCACTCAGTGGTATGGAGAGGCAAAGTCTGCTCTGTGGTGGGTTTCCAACTTAACTGTTCTGGGTGGCAGCATGCTCTACACATATGTAAAACAACAAGAAATGAAGAAAGATTTTTCTTCTCTATCATCCAGCAAAGTGTAGAAAAATAGGTTGATGTGGTCATATCATATCAATTTGCTATCAGTGATTTTATGTCAAAAGAACAAAATTAAGAAATTATGTTAAATATTAAAACTAAATTTGTTACTTCTAATTTTCTGTCCTACAATTTAAAACCTTTTGTTTCGGACACAGCTAAATGAACAAGTTGTGAATGAGTGATATAATTTTAAGATTTTGATTTATCCTTGCCAAAAATGTTTCTTTCATCTCCTGTATTCCTACTGCATATGTAATGTTTGACTGCTAGTCGTAAGTGATCTCTAGCCTTCCGATAACTTAAAAAGCAAAGAAATTGACTCTGACAAAGAATTGTCTATGAAGTGTTGTGCTTGCCGCTTATTGAATGTAAAATGTAAAATAAGTGACCCTCTGTTTCAATGGACTCCAATACACACTGAGAAACTTATCAGTTGCTTCTCTTCCTGTTTGCTTTATTTCTAGTTTGGTTACAGTATTAGCTTGAAGTTGAATTTGTGCAGCATTTTTACTGAAGAATGCTATTAACGAGACCATATCTTGAGTTGACGGTTATTTTATTTAGTGTTTGTTCTGTTTGAGGGTCGAGGTGTTTGAGCATTGTCATAGGATTCAATAAAAACTCTTTATTAAACGGACTCTACTCTTTTCATCCTGGGCCCTAACGGCCTGGCCGTTCATCCCACACTACACACGCACCCAAGTGAAGCTGAAGCACCGCGGGGCGGGCGGGGGGTCAAAACGCACGTGTTATTTTTTGTTGGTTGCTGTGGGCTGCTGCCACCGGCACGGACGGCGGCGGCGGTCAGGCAGCAGCAGCCGGCGCCGGGGAGAAAGGGGGTTTGGGCTGGGGGGGGGGGGGGGGGTACCCTACGGGACGGGAACGTGCGGGACCCCGACAGACCCCCGTAAGCGTGCCGCGGCCGCCCGCCACCTGCGCGTGTCCGCGGCTTGCGGGGAGGGGAGGGGAGGCGGGGGATGGGGTTGGCCCAGCCCTGGCCGAGCCCTAGTCCGGCCCGGTGCCACTGCCACGCTGGCGCCGCGCTGCAGCCCGCGACGCCCGCAGCCCGCAGCCTCTGTGTGGCGTGGCGGGTTGTAGCGCGGCTGCCGGGGCGGCGGCGGCAGCGGCAGGCGGCCTTTCCCCGGCCTGGCCCACGGCCAACGCCGAGCAGGGAGCGCCTTTGCGGCTAGCGTGAAGTCCCGCTAGAGGGCTACCGCCTGCCGCTGCCGCCCCGGGCCTGGCCTGGGGGCTCGGCTGCCGCCCAGGGGACTTTCACTCAACAAAATCAATGTTCACCCTCAACGATTGTCCGAGAAATCAATCATTACGATTTCGGAAAACGAAAATTTCAGTGAAAATTAAGAATACAGTAGGGGCAAATCTTTTTCTAGAAAAGAATAAGATTTTCCAAACACTCAAATTTTGTTTTTGAAAGGGCTGTACGACCGCGTTACGAAGTGCTCCCTTCGGGTGCTGCTGCGTGCCGCCCCGCACCAGGCAAAGGCAAAGGGCCTAAAGGGCACGACTCGAAGCCTTTCACAGGGGCACCGGGGCCGCGCTGAGAGGCCGGGTGCCGGGGGGCAGCACACCACCAACTGCTGCTCTCCCTCTCCCACTCCGCACTCTCCGCGGCGGGCCGGCCGTGAGGCCGTGAGGGCGTCGCGGCGGTACGGTACGGTCAGCCGGCAGCCCATCCCATCCCATCCCATCCCATCCCCCGCCCTCCCGACACTTTGTAACAAAGTCGAGTGTCGAGAAGAGGAAAAAGTTGCGGATGCGCCGCCGCCGCTGTCCGGGCTGGGCTGACGGGGCCGGGTCCGGCCCGGGGCTCGGCCGAGGTCGCAGCCCGGCGGTGATACCTCATCGTCTGACGCCTCGGCGGCTCGGCCCCGGGACCCAGGACGTTCCCGGCGTCCCGCACGCAAGCCTCCCCCCCCCCTCCCCGCAACCCTCTTCTGTCGACTCAACTTGTGCTTCAAGTTGATCAGCTTCCTCCCCCCCAACACCGTGCCCCTCGGGAGGGAAGGGGCAGATGGACCCCACAGCGGCAGCAGCAGCAGCACGGGGTGGCGGAGCGGGGCGCGTCGGAGGCACAGTGGCTGCCATATGGCCGAGAAAACAGACTAACATGGCTCCATAAAACGGCCCTCGGTGTGGCCAGCCGGCCAGCACCGCAGCGAAAGTAGGCGGAGCCAGCGAAGCAGGTGGCCGGAGCCTGGCGGAGCGCCCGGCAGGTAGGCCGCCCAGAACTCCTCCACGCACGCGTGCCGCGCGGGTCGGCCTACCCCGGCACTGACAGGCGCTCGACAGGTCGACGTTCGCTGCTCGGCTGCTCGGGGGCCCGGGAGGGGCGGCGGCTGCGGCGGGCGGGCGCGCGTCGGGCACCGGGGGGCACCGCGTCGGCGTTGTTTGCCTGCGCGCTGTGTGCACAGCCAGCAGCCGGCGGCCGGCGGCGGCTCACGGTATCGTCACCAGCAGCGCGCTGACGTGGCCCCCGGCGCCCCCGCCGCCCCCGGCTGTCCCCCAGCCGTGCAGCTGCGCCGAGCTGTACAGCCCCCCGCCGCCCGCCCGGCACGTTCGCGCCACATTGTCATCGCCAGTCCCGGGGCGGCGGCCACAAGGATGCCGAGCTGACGCAGCGCTCGGCTGGCTCCGCGCGCGGCCGCGTCTGTACATGCAGGCACGCAGCAGCAGCGGCCACACGACGGCCGCGGCCGCAGATCTCCGTCCCGCCGCAGTCGGAGCTTTGCCGGGCGGCACGGCGGCACCCCGCGCTCGAGCGCCTGCTGCTCCTGTTGCCTCCGCGCAGACCCGCCCTCCTCCCCACCCACCCCTCACGCACGACCACCAACCCCCAGGCAGGCTCAGCCAGCCCAGCCCACCAGCTCACACCCTCCCTGGGGGCCAACCGGCTAAACGGCCGGCGAAAGTATTAACAGTCGCATTCGTTTAAATTAAGAGAATGGAGGGAGGCGGGGCGCGGGGCGGGACACGTCGCTGTGAGGTGGGGGGAGGGGGGATATGAAGGCTCACGGGGGCCTCGGGCCGGCGGTGCGTAGCGCTAATAAAAATCCGAGTAACGGCAGAGTAGGCCGGGGAAGGGCGGCTCGGCGTCAGGGGGCAGGGCCGGGGCCTCATGATGGCGACGGCTACACGGGGGCTGCCGGGGCGGGAGGGAGAGCCGAGGCGGCCCAGGAAGCGCGGGGTCAACGGCACGCGGACGACTTCCCTATGAGCCACCCCGGCCCCCGGCCCCTGCGGCACGGCAGTGTCGGGCGGTGTTGTCCGAGCCCAGCTGGGCGTCCTCGGGGAGGAGAGGGTAACTAACGGAGGGCGTGCCCGTCGGCGGGGCGGGGCGGTGGGATAGGCCGCAGTGCCGCAGCACTAGCACCAGCACCAGCCGCGCCCGCCCGGGCCCCAGTCCAGCACGGACAGCGCGGCCACGCTGTTGTTGTTGGCGGTGCGGGGCTGCCGGCCGTCCTCACCGCCGCGTACAGGGGGCGTGCGCGTGTGCGTGCGCGTGGGCGTGAGCACGAGCCTCTCGCACGGGGAGGGACACGCAGCGGCAGCGTCCTGAGGCCGCCGATGCCGACGTGCTGCGGCCGCCTCTCCTCTCTTCTGGGCTCGGCTCGGGCCGCGGGCCGCCTAGCTGGCCGCTGGCTGCTCAATTTAGCCCTAATCTAAAACCGAAGCGCTTGACGTGCCTCTGGCGCGGCTGTGCTCGGGGCTGCCGGCGTGCCGCGCCGAGCCGGTGCTCGGCCTGCCGCTGCTCCGCCGCCGCCGCCGCCGCCTCCTCCTCCTCCTCCTCGCCGTGCTTCGCCTTGGTTCGCGCGTCGGGACGAGTCGAGTCGGTCCTGGGCCGTGTCGGCGGGGCTCGGGGGCTCGGACGGCTCGGCGAGGGGCCCAGCCCGCAGCCGACGGCACAGCCCCGCCGCCCTCCGCGCCCCCGCTGCCCCCGCTGCCCCCGCTGCCCCCGCTGCCCCCGCTGCCCCCGCTGCCCCCGCTGCCCCCGGCCCTGCCGTGCCGCGGGCCCCGCGGGCCCCGCGGGCTCCCCAGTCTGCGTGTGGGCACGGCGTGCGCAGCGTGTGCAGCGCGTGCGGAGCGGACAGCTTGCAGCGAGCTCGGCCGGAGCGCAGCGCCCTCCCTCCCCGCGCACTCGTGGAGCCCGGAGCAGAGCTCGCTGCAGCGGTACTCAATCGCGAAGGGAAAAGTCAAGTGCGCGTGCGCGTGTGCCCGTGCGTGTGCGTGTGCCCGCGAACGCGACCGCCCGTGCGCGTGCGATGCCGGCGGCGGCCCCGTGGCGCATGGCGGCCGGCTCGGCGGCGGCGCGAGGGGTGGACCGCGCGTGACCACGCCGATGGCAGCGGCCTCAGCGGCACCAGCGGCCTCAGCGGCACCAGCGCAGCGCCCCCCAACAAGTGGATGCCCGTGCCCGGATACAGTGCAGGCGTCGGCGGCGGCGAGTCGGCGGCAGTGATTGTGAAAGTGAATGTGTCCGCTCGCGAGTGCTCTGTGTGAGGTGCGGCCCGAACCCAACCTGGATACGGCAAGAGGATAAGGATAACAGCGAGCAGCCACGGCCCGCACCCTCCACACCCACCATGTCGGAATTAAGGTGAGGCACGCTTACACCGGCAGGGAGGGCCGGGGAGGGGTGGGGGGGGGGGCGCCAGTGTTGCCAACGCATTCAAGAGGGGGTGACAAAATAATCCCCCTGCGGTGCATAACGGGCGGCGCGCGGAGCGTTGCCAACAGAGCGGCGGCGCGACTCCCAGTGCCTCCCCGTGGCTGCGGGGACCTGCTCTGCTCGGGCTGCCCCTGCCTACGCCACACTCATGCCAGCCTCGTCAGAAGAGAGGTTTCCGAGAGAGGGCCCCGGAGGGACTCTGTGTCTGCAGCGACAGGGAGGCTACTCCGGCCGTCCGCGCGCACCGCCCGCCGCCCCGCCGAGCTGCCAAGAGTCGGGAAGCGTCCTGAAATGCCCATAGCGATACGGAACACGGGGCGGCAGAAGCGGGGAGGGGAAGCGAGGCAGCTCAGCCAGCGGAGAGCTCGACGCTTGACTGGCGTCCAACCAACGTCTCGTCCGCCGCCGCCGGGTGGATGGTGTCACATCCGGTGCCTCCCTCCCCCCCCCGCCACTTCACCCACGCGCCCCGGGGGGCGGGTGGCGCGCTTCATTTGTCATCCCCCTATTTGTCACTTCGTTTATTATGCTTGCAAAAATCATTTAATTTTTTTTTTACAAAAACGTTAAAGCGCGGCAGAGGAAATGGATATTACTGGACTAGTTAGGACAGTTTTATTCTCCTCGTTCACGCCTGTCAGGTTGCGCGGGAGCGCGCGGGGGAGGCGGCGGCGCGGGGGCAGCGACCCTGGCGGGGGGCCGGGACCGGGGCAGCGCGGGCCTCTAGGGGCGCTGGCGGCGCGGGGTATCGCCAGCCGGCCCCGCCGCGCGCCGGCCGCCCGGCAATCGGAACAATCGGAGCAAGGGAAACGCGTCCGAATTACAGCGCTAAAACCGACTAAAGCCCGCGGGAGGGCGGGGGAGGGGGAGAACACTGGCGGTCCCTGTTGTGGCGCGGGGACGGCCGTCGTTGAAATGGGTAAAATGATACCACGCGCACGGCGCTGTGAGCCCTGCGAGCCCGGCGCGGCAGGGCGAGGGTCGGGTCGGGAGTCGTCAGAGGGAAGCCCGTCCAATGCGCGCGCGTGCCCGGGGCACACACGCTGCCACGCCCCTCACAGAAAAAGAGAAGAAAGAGGGAAATAAAAAGAGAAAAAAAACAGGACTCGTCAACAGATCTCTGAGTTTGGCGGGCGATACAAAAAAGAAACAACCAAACGAGAAACAACTTCCCGGTCCCGGTGTGGTTACCTGATGTGTAACGAGCAGGGTTCCGCCATCCTCTCCCCCCCCCCCTCTCTCTCTCTCTCTCTCTCTCTCTCTCTCTCTCTCTCTCTCTCTCTCTCTCCCTGCCTGCTCGGCGCCTGCACCCGGTGTACAGCACCGAGAGGCTTTCGGTCCGCCGCACTGGAGAGGTGTGCGACTCACCAGACCTCGCGGCGCGCTCCGCTCCGCTCCGCGTCCTCGCCGTCCTCACCGCCCCCGCCGAGGACCGGGGCCCCCACTCACTCACCGCGGCGCAGATCGCATGGAGACCGACACGGCTCGCTGGGCAGCCAATCACACCGCGCCGCGTGACGCGGGGGGCCTAACGACGGGGCCCCGCCGGCCCCGCGGCCCCGCGGCCCCGCCTCATCAGGGGG
This sequence comes from Megalurothrips usitatus, assembly GCA_026979955.1. Taxonomy (NCBI): domain Eukaryota; kingdom Metazoa; phylum Arthropoda; class Insecta; order Thysanoptera; family Thripidae; genus Megalurothrips; species Megalurothrips usitatus. The sequence goes on from CM049593.1 coordinate 8,082,788, forward strand.
CCTCGTCAGTCATCGGCCCCATCGGCTCTCCAAACCGACCCACCATCTGCATCGCCGGCCTCGCCCCGCACCACTGATTCCGAGATGCTGAAACCTCTTCCTATCTCACCGAGCACCGTGCTGTGCAGTGTGGGTGCACGGCGCTGCCGGCGGTGCCGCACCAGGCCGTGCTGGCCGAGACGGCGGAGTGGGACGCACGCACCGCCACCGCGCGACCCCCGTGCCAAGCCGGCCACGGGCCCCGCTGTGCCCGTGGTCCCCGTGGTCGCCGCTGGGGTCCGTGCGTCAGCGAACAAGTCCTCGCGGGGTGGCGTCCATGGCCGCTTCCTTTCTCTCTCTCTCTCGCTCACTGTCTCTTTCTCTCTGTCGCTCTCTGCCCCTCCCATCCGGGGACAGCCCGAACCGGGGACGCCGGGGCCCCGCCGCCGCTCTCTGTACCCACCGCCCTTGCCAAGGATTCGGAGCTGCGTCCGCCGCCGCCCCGGCCGTCGCAGAGGCGCTCTGTCTCACTCCGTCACACTCCTGGCTGCGTGCTCCGCTACAGTCAGAGAGAGAGACGGCCAGACACGGGTACACAATTCGACCGCCCTCTTGGGTGTCGTCCATGATTTCCGTGTCTGCCCCCTCCCTCCCCTCCGCCCCTCCCCCTCCCCCCTCACCCCCGTCATCGAGCCGCCTCTTCGTGACGGCGTCCTGCTTTAGAGGCAAACTCGCGGTGCAGTAACCGTAAAATAGTGGAAAACGTTGACTTCACGCAGCACAAGCGAAGCTGCCCTGTGGGGTAGGGTGGGGGGTTGCACAGGCAGCGGGAGCGGTCAGCCCCCCCCCCCCCCCCCCACCAACCGCTCCGCCTCTTCCCCTCCGGGCAATCACCACGAATAATGCACACTCCAATTACGGAGGTCACGGGAGCGGCTGCAGTTTCTGTACCGTTTTGCAGTGCGACGCCGGCCGCCGCGCACAGCAGCTCAGCAGCGCAGCCAGTACGGCGAGGTGATGTGTCTTGTGGGGCCCGGGGGCCCGGGGGCCCTGGGGCCCGGCGAATGGCGCCGCCGCCGTGTCACACCGAGGTCGAGTTCGGGGAGACCCGCCGGTCACCGCTGCCACTCCAAGACCGGAGTGTAGTGGGAGCGGATGGAAGTCGGCGCGACTCCGCCGCGTCATCCATCACCAATGGCAGGGCGGGGCCGGGCGCGGCACGCAGACAGATGGGTTGTCAGGTATGCCGCACATGTGCGCCGCTGCAGCCCGCCTGCACTCGTCCCGTTGCGGCAGAGTCTCTCTCTCTCTGCGATCTGGGTTGCATAGTCCATCTTCCTGCTCCCATCACCCATATCCTCTGGGGCGGAGGGAGAGAGGGGGCGGCGAGGTATGCGAATACATACACAGTTTGATTCATGGAGGAGGCGGGGGGAGCCAGCCCGGGCCGGGCCCCCGGGCCACAAGTTAAAAGTCCCGCCTTGAGCGGCCACCCTGGCCTCGCATCGCCAGCGCAGGGCTGGGCGCTGGCTGCGGGTTGGGCAAGTGAAAAATGGGATCCGTGGCGAAGCGGGGCTTAGCGGGCCGGGGCTCCGTTGCCCCCGCTGCCCCCGCTGCCCCCGCCGCCGCCGCATCACCCCAACACAGCCAAACGCCATTTTTCTGGCCAAATATTTGCGTTGGGACTCTCCGACTCATGGCCGCCTCCGGCCGCCACGGTCCAGCCTAGGTCCGCGGCCCCCGCGGCCCCCACGGCCCCGCTACACTCCGTCCCACATCCGGCAGCGCGCCGCCCCCGGCCGCCCCCGGCTGCCCCCGTGCACACTCCTGCCAACTCACCCCCACGCACTCACACACGCACGGCAGGTGCTGCGCTCGCAGGGGTGTTTGCGCTGCTGGCAGACAGACGCGAGCCGCTCAGGTGGAAAAAAAAAAGAAGAACGCATACTGCTCGTCGGCGAGGAACAGAAAGTCATGATATTTGTTTTCCAGTGTGGCTGGCGGCGGGGCGGGTGGATCGTGCGTGGCGGTGGGGTGAGCCGGGGGCGGGCGGGGGCGGCTTGCTGGCGCCACCATGTCCCGGTGGGCGGTGGGCTGTGCCGGCGGGGGCAGTGGGACGCGAGCCCATCCTAACCCCCTCCCCCCGGCCCCCGCTTCTTCCAGTAGTGGCGCGCTAGCCGCCGCTGCTGCGGCTGCGGCTCGTTCGGAGACCGCCTAGTGGAGCTCACGGCGAGGTTTCGCCCTGCTTACCGCCGCTTAAGGCCGCGCCAGGAAGTCCGCGTACACCGCGTTGTAAAAAATTAAAGACCGTCCTAAGAAACAAAACAAAAGAAGAAAAGATTAGCAGATTTTTTTTTGTCTCAATGGGAATTGCCTCACCAGTTTAGCGGAGGGGCTGCACAACAGAGTGGGCCACCACCGCCACGCGGACGCTACACCAAAGTGGCCCCGGCCCCCAACTCCTCCTCCTTCTCCCACACGATATTGTCCTCCTCCCCTTCCACACACACACACACACACACACACACACAAACGGTGCCTGACTCACTGCGGTCGGGCACGCACACATTGAGTGGCCAACGCGAAATTCGAAGGGAGGAGGGGAAAAAAGGAATGTGGTCAAGGAGGAGAGAAAATGTAGTACACACGTGGAGGGTGTGTGGTGGGGGCGGGGCCCCGCTGCCGGGTCCGCGCCCCGCCGCCCCCCGACGGTAACAGAAACACAGACCGCCGCGAGTGACGTCCAATTATCTTGTCATCAGCCCCAAAGCGGGCGATATTCCGTTCCGTACTCCCGGCGTCGCCCTTCGCCGGGCTCCGGGCCGGGAGGCCGCGGTTCCTGCGGACGGCGAGGCTTTCGGAGTCGGTTTACGGACGGCTCGCGGACGAGGACGGGCCCGGTAAGCCTCGGGTCTCTGGGGTCGGGGGTCGGAGGGGTCACGGAGCGGCAGGCGGGTGTTGCTCTCCTCGAGGCCGTGCCGCCGAGCTGCTGCGCCCACCGGGTCGGCAGTGGCGATGTGGGGGAGCCGGCCCGGCCCGGCCCGGCTCGGCTCGGCACGGCCCCGGGGAGCTCAGACTGATACACCCGGCTCCGGACCCGGCAGCAGCACGGCATGATTAAACCCGGCGCCGGCCGTCCAGCCGGCCGTGCCTGCTTACTTACCCGCAACCCGCCCCGCTGAGCGCTCGAGGCGCTCCCGAAATACACCGCCGCGGAGCAAAGGCCGCCGTCGCCCATTAAAGCGCCGCCCCAATTCCATGGCGCGCTTTAAAGCTTTAAAGCGCTGCCGCCGCGCAGCCGATGACTGCAGAGAGCTCCGAGAGCGTGTCGGCCGCGGCACCTGCGGCACCTGCGGCACCTGCGACACCTGCAGATGCCGCGGGGCGGGCCGGGTCGGCGGTGCCACCGGCGGCAGCGGCGGCCTACGCGGCAGGCGCCGAGGGAGGCCGCTGACACAACTAGCGGCGTGCGCAACGGGGCTCAGAGTTTGAGCGGGGAGGCGTGGCCGCCTGACCACACGGCGCGGCCGCTCTATAAAGGGGGGGGGGGGGGTCCGTGACAAGCGGACACGCAGTCGTCGAGTCGTGGCCGCCGAGGATGAGGACACGCAGTACGCGGACCGTTGGGGGCCGGCTGGGAGCGGGGCAGCGCCGCAGTGCACCGAGGTGCACCGGGCCGGCCTCCCGCGGGGACACTGGGACGGCTGGCGGGCTGCTGGGCGCCGCGATAGCCGCCGCCGCCGCCGCCGCCGTGCGGTGCGGCACACAAAGCACAGCCTGCGGCCCCACACAGCCGGTGCCTTGTCACACCACCGCACCGCTGCAGCACGCAGCACGCAGCACGCAGCACCCAGCACACGCAGGATAATGAATATAGTTGCATGACAAAGCGACCACAGCCAAAGTTTTTTTTAAAAAACGAATGACATTCCGTTAGTGCTAGCAAAAATTTTGCTCAGCTGGTCGGGGACTCGAGGACGCCCTGCTCGGCCCTCGCTGGCCTCGGGTCGGGGGGCGCGGCAGCCCGGCCGAACACCAGCAGCCTTTCCTTTCACCCTCCCTCGCTTGTTGCCACGCTGCCGTGTAACGACTTGAAGAGCCGGCAGCCCCCCCCCCCCCCCCCCCCCCCCCGAGGGGCCTGCCCCGCCCTCCGCTCGCGAGTTATCGCTTGTAACGCAACAATGTATGCATCTGTCCTGTCGCGGCCACGCCCCCCGCGGGCCCCGCACACTCTGAGGGCCGTGTTAGCGGGCTGCCCGCCCGCCCCCGCGCCGCACCCCGACCCCCCCGGAACACTCGAGCCGGGAGGGGATGTGTGTCGCTGGCGGGGCCGGCAGCTCCAGCAGCTCCAGCAGCTCCAGCAACTCCAGCCTGTGTGACCTTGCGGACGTGCAAATGAGCGGCCGCCACGGCCACGCTGGACCGGGACCGGAGGCAAACGGAGGGAGGGCTACGGCCTCCTCAGCCGATGCCCCCTCGTTCTCGTTGCCGGGAATCTCTTTTGCACTCAAATTCTTACGTGGAACTTTTGAGACCTGCCATTTTGCTATCGTTTTCGATTAAGTTCGATGAAAGAGGGAGGGAGAGAAGAGAGGGAGAGAGAGAGAGAGAGAGAGAGAGAGAGAGAGAGAGGAGTAGGAGGAGGAGGAGGAGGAGTAGGAGTAGGAAGGGGGAGAAGGTGTCCCCTGACGGCGCCCTATCTCCCCACGCCCCGGCCCTCCCTGCTCATGTCCGTAAGTTTTCTGCAAGGCACATGCAATATTAATTTCGCGCTGATAGAGCCGTTTTCAGACGGCGTGCCGCTGCCGCCGCTGCTGCCGCTGCGGCCCCGGGACTCTGTCGCCACACCGCACCACTCCACTGCTATTGCGTTCACCTCCGGCGTAAAAGCTTTTCGCGACATTGTGAACGTGAATCACGACAGACCTGTATCGGCAGCAGGCCGGGAGGCCGGGCCTCGGAGTGCAGACAGCCGCGAGCCGGGCGCCCCGTCCCCCACTAGCACTTTTTAGCGTCGCTCTCGCTCCCACTACGTAATCCATTCCCCGCACCTCTCTCTCTCTCCCTCCCCCCTCCCCCCCTCTCTCTCTCCCTCTCGCCCGCGCGCGCTCTACCAACAGTTTCGCCGTAAATCACCTGTTTATTCGTCCTTCTCTCCCCCTTCCTCGCCTCTTCCCTCCCCCTTCCTCTGCCCCCTCCCCCCTTTCATCTCCCCTCTCCTCTTACCCTTGCTCTAACACAGCGAGGGAAAGGGAATCCTCTCGAGGGCTATTTGATGGAGGCTTGTTATTTATCTTGAAGACAAATTCCCCCCCCCCTCCCTCCCTCCCATCAAAAAAATAACACAAAGGAGGCGGCGGAGAAATTCCCTGTGAAAACAAGGCGGCCCAGATAGAAACCCCTGTCACTTCCGCGCATTAAAACTTGGGCTGGGCGCCGCTCGCCTCGCCGCCTGCGTCCGCCCCGCCAGCGGGTAATGGTGGGTAATGGTGGGTAGTAACGAGCCCGGCACCGCGGGTAAGCGGCCGAGGTAACGGCGGGGTAACGGCGGGGTAACGCTGCAACAAGGCGGTGTGATCACGTGACGACAGCCGCGGTAAACAGGCGCGCAGCCACCAGAGGCCTCTACTTCTCCCGGGCACCGTGGAAAACGCCTTTGTGTAGAGGGAGACAGGTGGGCAGAGAGAGAGAGAGAGAGAGAGAGAGAGAGAGAGAGGGAGAAAGAGGGAGAGAGATAGAGAGGCGGATGCAAATGGCATCGTCCGGCGAGGCATTGCATTGGGGCGGGGTGGGGGCGGGGGTGTCTGCCTCCAGCCCGGCTCTGCATACAGATAGGCTTAAAACAGCAGGCCGACCGATTCGCGTCGTTAAATTTTCACAATCTACTCCGGCCGCCGCTGACGCGGACGGAGGCGCGCTCTGTGTGTGAGAGGCAGCAGAACAGCCCCCCGCGCGGACCGGGGCGGGAGTCCCGGAGTCCCCCCTGCAGCAGCAGGCCCCGCGGGGGGCGGGAGGGGCGCGACAGGGACCCGTCCGCGCGCGTCACCTCGTCACGCCGCGGTTGGCTGCGCGTCAAGAACCGCAGCACAGATTGAACCGCCGCTGGTCGAACCGCAGAGGGGCGGGCTGCACGCGAACCGCAGCGGCGGCCTGCGAGCCCGGCGGCACAGAGCCACACCCCGACCCCACCCGATGGGGCGCCCCGCCCTCGGGCTGGCTGATCTGGATTCCAGTGCATCCGCCGGGCGGCGATGTATGCCGGGGTCCAGGCGGGGAGACCGACACACCTGCGCGTGCTCTCTCTCTCTCTCTCTCTCTCTCTCTCTCTGGTTGCTATTGCCTCCTCCTCCCTACCCCCGATGGAATGGACTCTGTCGCGTTGTGTGTGTGAGCGCGCGCTCGCCTCCAACTTTTCGGAGTAACTTGTGTTCCTTCTGCAGCCGTTACCTTCCTCCTCCTTCTTCTCCTCCTTCTCTCTGTCTCTTTCTCTCCGTCTCTCTCCCTCTCTCGCTCACGGGCGCCGTGTGTCCTACTTCGTGAAATTCCCATGACATCGCATTTCGCCGAATTTGCTGCTGCAACTTTCCCTGACGTAGGTGGGAGGTGGGCGTGTACAGCGAAAGACAGAGAGAGAGAGAGAGAGAGAGAGAGAGAGAGAGAGAGAGAGAGGCTAGACGGTGGACTGTGCGCTTTACTTTTACTACTTTTCACTCAAGGAATAATTTTGTCCTTGGGCTGGATGCGTTATGAAGCTCATACAGATTTGCGGACAAAAGTGTATCTTACTGAGACAAAATTGTCTATGGGGGGGGGGGGGTACAAAATAGTCCCCAGACCCAGATGTACTCAAAAATTGTCCAGCTCGGGGACCAAGTTTTTCCTTGTCATTTGGAGCATTGAGAAGAGTGGGCCCTGCCCTGCTATATTTTTTGTTTTGGGAAGAAAGCAAAACTTTTCGATAGTTTGTTTTCTTCCAGGCGCTATTTCTCCCCCTGCTCGCTTTATGGACGACCCCCCACTGTGCCGGCAGGCCCGGAGGCCCGGCGGCCCGGCAGGCACCTGTCACCGGGCTGCGCGCAGGGCTTTTGTGAGCGAGATCTGCGGCGTGAGCGGCAATAGCGGAGCAGGCGGAGCAAGGCAGAGCACCAGCCCCCCCCCCCCCCCCCCCCCGGGAGATGCGGCATACGGTGCCGGGCCGTGGGAGAGACGGAGGCTGTGCCACGCTGATGCCGTGCCCCCCCTCCCCACCCCCCACAAACACGGCAAATATTTATCAATTTTGCCTCCCCCCCCTCCCCTCCGCCCGCAATAATCATTTCGGAAGGGGTGCGCAAGAGAGACAGTAGAGGCTGCACGCCTCAGGCCGCGCCCCGTGCTCCGCGCGATAAGAGATAAGGAGATAAACACAGGACGAGTTTGTTCCGAACGGTGCGCGCACCGGCGGCAGAGTTGTCAGGCCTCGGGAAGAAAAGCTGATCACATTTTACTCAGTCAATCCGACGAGTGATGTTTTTATTTTTATTTTTAAATTTATTGCGATACTGACAACCACTTCTCTGAGAGCAAAACTTTGAAATGGCAGTGTTGGCGGGAGTCGACACTCCCTCCCCCCCTCAGTACACTTGCTGTGTAGCCGCGTGTGGCGCGGGGCGGCGGGGCGCGGGGCGCCGGCATTGCCGCGACTGCCGGCCGCGCCGCTCCTCGCCGCGAGGAGGCGGGAGGAGGGGCGGATTCGCACACGGCGCCGGCTAAAAATAAAGCCAGGGCGAAACAAAGCGGGCGGCGGCGGAGCGGAGCGGCACCGCTTCTTCAAGGCGCTGTATCCCCCCCCCCCTCCGCTAAAGGGATATCCGACGGACGTGCCCGCTGCATCCGAGGGCCCTCCCGAGTGGCCCGGCCTGCGACGCCGTGCAGTATCGGCCGACCTGAAGCGCTCCTCCGGCAGCCTGATGAAAAGTGCATGCCGCCTGACGCCTGAGGCCGCACGGCCGGCACCTCTGCCGCCCCGCCCCCCGCCGCCCCCCCGCCCCCCCCCGCCCCCCGCCGCCCCCCGCCGTAGCGACGGAGAGGTCCGAGCTCACTGGCGGCGCACGGTCGGTATCGCCCCGCTGCTGCTACATGGCCATGCGGCGCCGCTGCCGAGCGCCCGCGGAGCCGGCGATGCCCGCCCGCAGCGCACCAGTGTCCCCGTGCTGCCTACCTGCCGGGCGGCCAGCCGGGCCGCGCTGCTCCGCTGCTCCCGCGGCGCTGGGCTCGCATTTAAGACGCGCTGGATAGCGTCCTCGTGTTACCCCCCCCCCCTCCTCGCGCGCACTCTCTCTCTCTCTCTCTGCCCTCCCCCCTCTCCCTCCGCCTCGTGGGACAACGGCTCAGCGCTCCGCTCCAAGGCATTGCGTGGTGTGCCGCCGAGGCTTTGCCTTCCCTCCAGCCACCCTTCCCTCAGGCAAAGTGGCATGGTGTGTAAGAAGGGGGGTGGGGGGGGGGGAGAGGGGGGGACAAGAGAAGGAGAGCGAGAGAGCAGCAAACTACGAGCGCAAGGCAATGGGTGCCCTTTCTCAACTACGGGACGTCGTACGTCTGGGGAGAGAGAGAGAGAGAGAGAGAGAGAGAGAGAGAGAGAGAGAGAGAGAGAGAGAGAGAGAGCACGTGCACACTGTGCGAGTGTGGGGAGGAGGGGAGACAGCCTTTTCTGGCGCTCATCAGCCGGTGGGTGTCACGAGGCGGCCTCTGCCCTGCCGTGCCCTGCTCTGCCCCGCCCTGCCCTGCCCCGCAGCATTTCTATGCGAGTTTTTCGCTTCCTGCCGCCCCTCTCTGGCACGCCTGCGGGGGCCTACCCGACCCGCCGCTGCCGCCGCCGCCTGTTGTTGCAGCTGCTCCTCGTGCGGTGCCGCTGCTGACGCCGCCGCCGCCGCCGCCGCCGCCGCCGCCGCCGCCGCCGCCGTCGCCGCCGCCGCCGCCGCAGAGGCGAGACGCGCGGTGCTCTTAACCCGAGGAAATAAAAATACGCGACGTCGTAAAGTTTGGCCACTCCCCCGCGGCCGGGCGGGTTGCCCCTGGCGCTTGCCGAGGCCCCCCGAGGCCCCCCGAGGCCCCCCGAGGCCCCCGAGGCCCCGCCGGCGTCGCATCGCGTCGAAGTGGCGGACGATGGCGGTCCACGCCGCCCCTCCCCCGTCCTCCTCCCCTCTGCCCCCCTCCATCCTGGTTGTCTGCCCGTTCCCAGCGCAACTGTCCTTCTATCGCGTCTCTCTCCCTCCCTCTCTATCTCGGCCTTCATCTACTTTGATGGTTTCACTTTCGGCCCGGACCCTCACCTTTCCTCGGTCCTCACCTTCTTCCGTCGCCTGCTTTGTTCCCGAGCCGCCCTTTCCCTCCCTTCCCGTCGTGGCCCTCGGCCCTCCGGGTCCAAGGCTCGGGCTCGGCGTGGAGGCGGTGTGCAGCAATGCATACACAAGGACAGGGGCGGGCCGGAGGGGCCGGGGGCCGCCCAGCCAGGTCAACCGGGGGCAGCCAGACGTGGCGCGCCGCCGGCCGCCGCCGGCCGCCGCGGCTCGGCATGTCTCCGACGACCCCGCCGGCTCTCAATCATACATCGGCGGCATGCATCATGCCTCAGTGGCGGGGCCACGGCGGAGGCGGCGGGGCCTCACACAGGAAACAGTGTAAGAGTCCTCATTGCATCCTAAAGGCTGGTACCGGGGTAACTCAGGATTCGTCCCGAAAAGGAATAATACGATGGGAGGAGCAGGATAAGTAGTCCCAGTGGTAATTAAGGTTGGGGAGGGGGCGTGGTAGTCAGCTGGTACGGCCAACATTTTTTCTCCGCGCGTAGCCTTGCGCCGGCCCCGCGGGTCGCCGGGCGAGTCCAAGACAACAAGGGTTGGCCGGGCCGGCGCCACGCCCAGCCCCGGCCACGCCGTACTTGCGGAGAGGGTGTGACTGGCGTGCGCGGTCCCCGCCGGGGGCCTCGACGCGGCCGTGCGGGGCTCGGCTGGCGCTGCTCGGCTCGTCTCGCCACTGCCGCGCTCGTGCCCGAGCCCAGGCGGGCCGGGCGGTCGGGCAGAGCCGAGCCGGGACCGAGCCAGGCCGGAGCCCCAAGCCTGCCCGCCAGCCAGCTGCGGGGGTTGGGGGTGGGGTTGGCGGCGCCGCGTAGTGGGCGCGGCGGGCCCGGCCTTAGGGCGGCGGCGGCGGCGGCACGGCCTCGCCTCTCCTCAGTCCAGCAACTGCTGCCATCCACGGCGCACCGCGCTGCGCACCGCGCGCGACGCTGCCTGCCTCCGGACTCAGTGGCGCCTGTGCGGCGTGGCGCCCGACGAGAGGCGAGCCCGGCGCACCCCGCGCAGCGGCGCGCAGCCCGTGCCGAGCCGATCGGAGCGGGGCCCAGGGCAGGGGCGGGGCCGGCGGTCTCGCGGCCGCGTGGCGCGCGCGTGGCGTGCGCGTGGCGTTCGCAGATGACGGCGCCGCCGGCGGCGCCCGCACGCCGGGCCGCGCGCGCCCCGGCGCCGCTGCCGCGTGCCGAGCCGTGTCCGCGGCGCGAGCCGTGCCCGCAGGATAGCCGGCACCGACAGCCGCACTGACGGCCGCCACCAGGACCACGGCGTGCGGGGCCTCGGCCAGCACTCCTCGAGCCATGATGGACACCGCGTTCGGCCCAGGTGAGGCGGCGTGCTGCCCCGGCGGCGCCATCCCCTCCGCCAGCTGTTCCTCGTCAGCGTCTTCTCATGAGAAATTGACAACCCCCGGCCTGTTTGCTGTCCGAACACGGACCGCAGCGCCGGGGACGACCGCCCTCCTGGGCCCAGGGCGCACTGCCAACAACAACACGCTTAGCGGGGCGGGGCGGGGCGCCCCGTCGGCGGGCTGGACCCTCCGGGGCCCTCAGGACCTGCGGGGCCTCCGGAAGGGGGTCAGCGGGCCCCGCGACGCGACGCGCTCCTCGGAGTCAGCGGGCCGGGTCAGGTCGTTGTGATGGCACCATTACGCCCCCTCCCCTCCCCTCCCCCTCCCCCCCCCCCCTCCCCCTCCCCTCCCCCCCCCTCCCCTCCCCTCCCCTCCCCTCCCCTCCCCTCCCCTCCCCTCCCCTCCCCCCCCCTCCCCTCCCCTCCCCCCCCCCCTCCCCCTCCCCCTCCCCCTCCCCTCCCCCTCCCCCTCCCCTCCACTCCGCGTTCTGCTGGCCCCGCGCGGCCGCTGCTGGATGCACCGCGCCGCACCGCTCTAACTCGGAAACTAATTTTTTTCACAACACAAGCAGATGTATCACAGCTTCCACACATTTTTTTCCCTCTTCCATCCGGCCGCGCCCTGTTTCAGCGAACGATGACAATAGAATCGGATGGAGCAGATAAAAAAAACGGACAAAGCGGAAATTGGGGTCTCGGCACGGGCCGCGGGGGCAAGAGAGAGAGAGAGAGAGAGGAAGGGGCGGGGGGGGGGGGGGGGGAGAATGGGAGAGAGTACAACCGGGCTCTCATAAATGGCCCTGACAAATTTGCGCGTAGGCTGGGAGTAATTGCGGCAAGGATTGATACACGGCGCCCGGCCGGCGCCGCGTGCGGCTCATGTGCAAAATTCATTCGGGGGAAACTCGGTCGGACAGTATTTCGCGGGGCAATCTACTTCGGTAATCTAGCGGGCGCACAACACAGCGGCGGGCAAAGTTAGAGTGGCGGCGGTGCCGGACAGCGGGCCCGGAGCCCGCGGAGTGGTGCCGGGCCCGGGTCTGCGGGTCTGCGCCAAACACCCCTTCCCATGTGCCGGGCGGCGACCTCAACCCGCTTTGTACATCACCAGCGGGTTGTAGGGCATCAGGGGCGCACGCAGCACGCACCAGTCCCGCCAGTCCCCGCCAGCCCCGCCAGTCCCGCCAGCCCCGCCAGCCCCGCCAGCCCCGCCAGCCCCGCCAGCCCCGCCAGCCCCGCCAGCCCCGCCAGCCGGACAGGAACCATAACCACCTCCCCATTTTCATCTCTGCGTGAGGGAGCCTCTTTTTTCACGCAAAACACGCCTTTGTTTTCCTTTCCGGAAAGTCGTTTTTTTTTTTCCAGAAGTACAGCGACCGCTGACCCGAACTGGGCGCCAGGGATTATTAATCGGGACAAACTTTTCCCGTCATTTCTATGAGACTTTCTCGTCGGTCCTATTTTTATTCCTCTGAGAGGGGCGGGATGGTGGAGCTGCCCGGACCTTTCCCCGCGTCTCTGTGGCGGTGTACTATCGGCCCGGGCCGGGTCAGGGGTGGCCGCGGTGGTTCGCGGGTAGCGGGCGTCCCCGCCGCCCCCGCCGCCCCCGCCGCCCCCGCCGCCCCCGCCGCCCCCGCCGCCCCCGCCGCCCCCGCCGCCCCCGCCGCCCCCGCCGCCCCCGCCGCCCCCCGCCGCCGCGACAGGGGTCTGTCTGCAGGGGGTCGACGGCCGACGCCTCTTCAGCTGACCCTGACTGACTGGCGCGGCCCGCGGCCTCGCCGGAGCTCAGACTCACGGGTCACGGCGGCTGGGGCGCGGCGGTCAGAGACCTACTGGGCCGCCAAGGGCCGCCAAGGGCCAGCAGCAGGGCCTGTCACATTCACCGCCGGCTCATCGCGGCATGAGGCGGGGCCCTCCTGAAATAGATCGGTCAGACGGGGCAGGCCGCGGCAGGCCGGGGCGAGACGCCTGCTTGCCTGCACAGGGGTCTAAATCCCTTTCGCTCACTCACGCACACAGCTCCGTGCCCGCAAACCTCTCCCCATCCCCCTTCTCTCTCTCTCTCCCTCCCTCCCTCTCTCTCTCGCCCACGCATATACATCACACAGCCGACCGCACCATACGAGGAGGGCCGGCGCGCGCGCGCGGATCGCTCCACCATAAAAAGAACGGGCGTCGGTACGACACGGTTCGCTCGCAACTTGTAAACACGTACTCACACTCATACATACACATCGCCACCCTCCCTCTTTCTTTCTCTCTCTCTCTCTCTCTCTCTCTCTCTCTCTCTCTCTCTCGTATATAGGTGAGCACAGATAACTCCGCGAGCAGACGTTGAGGAGGAGGAGGAGGAGAAGGTGGTGCGCCGGGGCCTCAGAGGGGAGTACGAACAAGAGCACGGCCTCGGCACCAGCGCCTTACGGATAAAACGCGACCCGGCGGGGCGCGGGGCGCGAGGCGGCGGCATTATAAGTATAGCTCGGTGACGTGTGAGGTGTGAGGCCACGGAGACGGCCTGCGTGGCTGCGTAGCTGTCTGCGGAGCCCCGTCAGCGGGCCGCGGCAGCCGCGGCTGGGGTCCGTCTGCTGGCGCCCGCGGGGTAGGCCGGCCCGGCCCGGAGGCACGGGCCGATGCCCACCGGTGCCGCCGGCCGCTCCGACTGGGGGGAGAGGGCCGGCTTGTGCTCACATACATAAATTGACCCCCCCCCCCCACCTAAGGGTTCCCCCGCCCTCGTCAGTGACAAATACGGCCCTGCCTCGGTGTGAAACCGGCTCGGCACATCACTGGACCCGGGCGTGTCCGCAGGAAGCGCGGCCGGAGAAACCAAACACAGTCGGTCAGACAGACGCGTGGACCGGCGGCCCCGGCCGGCCCCCGTGATGCCCCACCGTACGGTCCTCCCCCCCCCCCCCTCTTGGCATTCTCGGCGGCGTGTCAGTCCCGACGCAAGCCTTGCATACCTCTTCCAGCCGGGGGGTAGTGCGGGTGGGGGAGCTGGGGAGCCGGGGTGGCGGCAGGGGTGGATGTCGCCCCCTCACGGCCCGTTGTATTTACCCACGATGTGAACAGGCACGCGCACCGTCTCTCTTTAGCATCTCTCTCTCTCTCTCTGCCCCCCACATCACCGCCCCCCTCCCTCCCTCCCTCCCCGGGGGTCAGAACCTGTAATTGGCAGCGGGGCCGGGCCGCAGGGGACTTTTCGTGCCGGTTTTGTTTCACTGTAATAATTCTCCGCTTCTGCGCTGCTGTATATCGGCCACTCAAAACTCGCCGAGGCGCACCCCGCGGGGGTTGGAAGCCGCGGTGCGCGGCGGACGGCTGGGCCGCCGCCCGCTGTGCTGCCGGTGGGTGGGGCCTGCCTGCATTAGTAGAGAGACCCTGGGCGGGGCGGCCGGGCGGCGGGGCGGCGGGCAAGAAGTCGGACCCGGCCGGGCCGCTCGTGCCGAGCCGATCAAGCTTAGAAATGGAGCCGCGGCGGGGTCCTAGCCGCTGCTGCCGCTGCTGCAGGGGGCGTGCGGCGGCTGCCGCTGCCCCCTCCGCCACACACACCGCGGGAGTCTGCCTTGTTTGCCTTGCTAAGCCTCGTGCTCTCTCAGGCCGCAAAGTGGTTTGGCGGCGGCAGCGGTGGGATGACCGACTTCCAGTCGGGGGGTCAGGCCATCGTACTGCGCGACCGCGGGCTGCCGGGGGCTTATCCCTGGCAGATCCATCATCTCATGGCACACACACACACACACACACACACACACGACTGTCAGCCCCGATGGCGCTGCCGTCCGTGGCGGCGCGATCGGCCCCGTCCGTCGCCGTCCCTCAGCAGCCTCGACCCTCACGGACCGCTTTGATCCCGGGTAATTGGACCGTTCACGTGGCGGTGCGGGCGGCGCGGGGCCGCGGCTCCGACGGCACACCTCGGCACGCCGACAAGAGCCTCGGCGGCGTGCACTCGTCCCTGTCCCGGCCGCGGAGACGTGCTAAGCAGACTCTTCAGGACTCTTCAGGAGGAGCAGTGAAGGAGGGGCGAAGTGAAGGTGAAGAGTGACAGAGGTAACACGCCTCTTGCAGCCACCTGGCCGGGGCTGCGGCCGGGGGCGGCGACACGACCGGCCGCGCCCCGCAGCATCGCACTGGGGGGTGTAAAATTATTGATACCGCGCACACTTCGGCCCTGTTTATATTCCAAACGGCCGGGCGACGACGGGACCCGGGGCCCGGCGGGGCTGGTCCGAGAGCCCTTTTAGGGCCCGGCGGCCCTCTGCCCCCTGACCGCCACCGCCCCCTCCGCCTCCGCAGGCCCACCCCCATCCAGCCGCCGCCGCCTCTAGGGGGTGGGGAAGAGCGGCGCCGCCGGCGAGCCCATACACAGTCTGCACAGTTTGTCGTGCCTCCGGCGCCCGTGCCGCGTGCCGCCGCTGCCGCTGCGTCAGCCTGGAAATAAAGTGGATTGTCATCGCTTTAATGCTACAGGCGCGGGGATGTAAGTCGGAGCGGCATATCGCAGCTGGCTGGGGGCGCCGGGCCGCGGCACGCCCCGGCACGCCCCCGATGTCCCAGCCCCGACACGGCGGCCCGTATGCCTGTCCCGTCCATGCCCCCGCCGTCCCCCCCGGGGGCCTCTTCTCTCCTCGGCTAGCACAGCGCCGCGCCGAGCACCGACACGGGGCTTTATTCGCGCGCCGGAGACGTGAGAAATACGGTCCCGCGCTCCTCTGCGATGCTGCCGTATTGCCGTGGGGGGTTCGCCAACAGGGAGTAACGCGCCGTCCCGTGCTGTCCGGCGGGCGGAGCGAGCGACCAGCGACCGAGGGGCACCTCAGTTACTGACTGCTGACTGGACCGGACTTTTCCATTGACTGGAATGAAAATTTGACGATCATTTATGGTTTCTGTGTTCTGCTCTCACCCACCTCAAAAAAGGTTAAAAAATCATTCCTACCGTGACCAAAACTCAAAACGGAAATATTTTTGTTTTGCTCAGAAATCTGTGGAAACTTTTAAAAAATGCAAAAATGGGTGGGCACTACCTCGTCCCAGGCCTCCGCCTGGAACCCTCCTGCTTAACTTCGGTGTTCGAATGGGAACCGGTGTACCAGGTATCGACCGCCGCTAAGACACCGGCACAACGCAGCGGCCTTTTTCAGGGGCACGCTTCCGCAACGGTCAATGTAGCCCCCTCCGCCAGCCAGATTTCCGGAATCAACTCCCTTCGACTGGCTGGTTGGTCTGTGGCACTGCGGCCACTCCCGAGCGGATTGGGGGGGAGGTAGGCTTTCCTATATCGTACACAGCCGAAGCTGCTGTACTTCACGACGAACCCTAGTCGCGACGGCGTGTCCTCGTCTGCCAGATTCACAGGGAGCGAAAACGAAGGCACCGAACCCTAGGTACCCCCGTAGCATACACCCGAGTCTCCGAACCAAGTTTCCTTGGTAGACACAGAGCCCCCCCGCCGGAAACCCCGGGCGACCGAGAGAACCTCGGACCCGGGAACGGGGGTAAGCCCGACCGTGCTGCGGGAATCTTCAAGTTGAAACCCAACGCTTACATCTCTCAGTGACGCAGCGCGCACGGCCGTTCAGACAGCCATACCGACGCCACGTTCGGAAGTATATTTTACCCTCTGTCTTCCAAACGTAGACACGAGAAAAATTTTGAAGGATTGGCAAGCGTCGAACCCACGACCCCACGGTCGCCGGTCAGCCACCTTACCGGTACGGCCACAGAGCCGCGATGATGGCGGCGCCGCGCCCCCGGTACTTTTCACGCCGTCGTCCTGCCTGAGCCGACAGAAAAATGGCGCGGACCGGCAAAGAGTTGAACCTTCGACCAGCAACTCGCCGGCCGCACTCGCTAACCACGCGGCTACCAACCTTCGGTGCAGGGCGCCGTGCGCTCCCGGTACTGAAGCCGCACGACGTGTCCGACTGGATATTGGCCGTGCGATCCGTCGGGAGAAGGAAGTCACGGCCGCCCGCGTCCGTCGCGGGGCAGAGCCCTGTTGGGGGCGGCGGCAACACCCCCGCAGCACCGCGCGCACAAAGAGGACGAGGACGGGAGACGGGACCGCGGGGAAAAGAATGAAAGGAGAGTAGCGGACCGGAGCGCGGGGGCGGGGAGGGGGCAGATCCGGCCGGAGTCCGTACAAGCGGAGCGGAGCTGAGGGGGAGCAGGGGGGAGGATGTCTCCTGGCCGCGGTCCCCGGGGGCCCTGCGGGGGGCGCGGGCGGGGCGCGGCACGGCCACGGCAGCCGCGCGTTGCCTGCGGTCGGCGGGGCAGCCGCCAGTAATCCAGTGCGGCCCAGATTCCATTTTCATTACGCGGCGCCCCCGGATCCGGGTGGCGTGGCCGCGCCGCCCTCCTAACCGGAGCGGGTAATATCGACGAGCCTCGCCGCCGCCGCCGCCGCCGCCGCCGGTGAGCGGGAGAGACAGGTGCCCTCCCTGGGCGCAGTGTGGTGCCAACTTGAGGGCCCACAACACACTGCACAAATGCCCCGGCCGAGGGGCGCTGTCCGGTCCGGCCGGCCGCTGCCGCCCTAAAGGTTAAACAACTCGGAGTAACTCCTCGATCCGGCTCAAATTCTGCCCAAAATGTTAATGCCGGATACGAGAGGCGCCTTGCTGGCGAGTGCTAGTTTAGCTTAATAGGCTTGCGTAAGGCTTTAATATTCGGCGAGAAGGGGCGGGGCGTTCCTCGCTTATGAGCGGGAGAAGAAAACCCATTCGGACGGGCCCTCGTCCTCTAGGCCTGGACATAACGGGGGTGAGTTTTGCGAGGTGCTGGCGCCGGCGCCTGGGGGGGGGGGGGGGGGGGGGGGCGGCGAGCCGTGCCGGGCCGCGCAGCCGCGAACCCTCATTGCGCCGTGCAGATCGGGATAACAGTGGGGTGGCGGGGCGCGGCGGGCACGGCCAGCACGGCCAGCACGGCGGCCTGATTTGTCTGAGAGGTGCTCGGAACGGTGCGCCGTGCGGCGGACCGGAGGCGCGGACAGCCGGGCCCCCGCTCCCCTCCGGGGGCTCCCCTCCGGGGGCTCCGGGGCTCAGGGCCTCCGGCAGCGGACTGCACCACGAATGCGAAGGCCTCCTCGGGCGCGGCGCCTAAGGGGCTGGGAGCCCCGGGCCTGCTGGGGAGGGGAGGGGCCCCACTTGAGGGCACTCAGACCGGACGGACTCGCGGGCCTCCCCCCTCCCCTCCTCCGCCCGCCACCCGCCCTCTGGATTTGTCCCTGGGACCGACTGAGAGACGCCGGGGGACTGGCTGTCAGCAACCACGCGACCTAAGCCCCAGGAGCGCGTTCTAGGGCCCCCAGAGCCTCCGGAGCCCCCGGTCCCGGAGGCCCCGGAGCAGTCCGGGAGCCGGCGGCCGGGGGCACGGCGGGGCACGGCGGCGGCCGGGGCCGGGGGCCGAGACAACCTTGAGGGGATACAGCGCTGATGGGGATACAGCCGCCAGCGCGCCGGCTCCACGACCCTAGACCAGGCCACCCTAGGCAGTAGGCACAGCACAGAACAGCCCTCTGATGCGATGAGTCCATGTGGTTGGGCAGAGCCGGGCGCCGCCGGGCCGCCGGACCCAGGGGCGGAGGGCGGAGGGCGGGCCAGGGACAAGGGCTGGCGCCTGCGGGAGACTGGGCAAGACCGCACAACAGGCCGCACCCTCCAAAAAAAAATATATCCGACCTAGCGAGGTGGGTAGGCTTTGAAGAAACAATTTCATAAAACGAATTAAAAACGAATTTAAAAAAAAAACGAATTAAAAAAACAAAACTTGGCCATCTGTCTGAGAGATCTGTGGTATTTGCACCTTCCGTTTTACATAAGCGGTGCTCAGGATGCCAAAATTAAATGGATTAAAAACAGCATTTTTGTCTTGTCTTCGTCTTGTCGCCCAGAGAGGCAACAGTGTGCGCCTTTGCATCCCTGACGGGTTACTGTGGCGCCGCGCTGAGCCCTCGCCTTTCGGGTGATCCCTTCCAGAAGAAGAACCTTGGCTGGGCAATTACTCCTGGTAGCCCCCGTCCCCCGGCCGCACCATCCGGCCTGCCGTGCCGATGACCCCCTGACGGAGGGGGGGGGGGGGACACACCGGATCAGCGTTTGCCAACCTCTGCGGCAGGCTTCAGACCAACGAATGCGTACCGTACGTACTCGCCCCCACTCTCTTGCTCTTGCTCCCCCGCCTCTCTCTCTCTCTCTCTCTCTCTCTCTCTCTCTCTCTCTCTCTCTCTCTCTCACGCACATTCACTTTCAATGCTCCACTTCTCCCTCCTCTTCCTGGGGCATTCTTCTCGGCCCCCCCCCCCCCCCGCCGGCGCGGCCCCGCCTCCCACCGCCTCTCTATAAACACTCTCTCTAGCCCCTGAGTGCACCCCCTCCCCCCTACTCGGCAAGAGACACACTCTTTTTGAACGCAGAACGCCGCTGCTGAGCCGATTATTTTCTTTCGTCGGCCCCACCGGCACCGGCCCCACCGGCTGACGTTGTCGGCGTGGAGAGGAGAGGTGCGCGTGGGAGGGAGAGGGGGAGGGGGGAGGGGTGGGGGGAGGGGGGTGGGGGGGGGTGGGGGGGGGGGGGGGGTAGGGGGGTGGGGGGAGGTGGGTCGCACCCCCATCGTCACGAAACACGGCCGCCGTCGGCGCTGGCCGGCTAATCCCGACCCCCCGTGAGCGTTTAGCCACTGCACACGATCCCCCTGAATCCCCGGGGATCTCCCCTCGTCACAGGCGGTGCTGCCGGGCCCGGGCCCCGATCCGATCCCACCGGCTTGCCGTTGTGCCGGAGGTGTGGCCCCCCGCCGACACCGGCCAGTGGGGCAGGGCGCGCACAGCAGGGGAGGGGGTGAGGGGGTGTTTTCCTTCTGTGGATTCCAAAACCTACACCGTGTTTTGTTGGCCCCGTGCCGGCGCCTGGCGGATGGCCTCGGCACATCAGGAAGAGAGCCAGGAGAGGAAATGGCTGCGCGCGATACATGGCGACGGAGAGGGAGCGAGAGAGAGAGAGAGACAGAGAGAGAGACAGAGAGAGACAGAGACAGAGAGAAACCGTGAGGAACACCGTGTGCGTGTGGGCGTGAGCAAGGAGCTGCGCGCACCTTTTAGGGCGAGAAAGAGTCGTGAGAGCGGAGAGAGAGAGAGAGAGAGAGAGAGAGAGAGAGAGAGATGGGAGAGGGGGAGACAGAGAGAGAGCGTAGGGTTGTTTCGTGACCTCCCGCTCTCCCCCTAGCTCCCGGTGACGTAGACACAAATCCAATAGAGGCGCGCCCGTGCCGGCCCCGCACCGCGTGCCCGCACCGTGCTGGTCCCGTGCCGTGCCGGGGTCGCTGCCGCCTCAGGACTCGGGGCCCGGGACGCCGCGGTGCAGGCGGCGCAGGCGTCGCAGGCGGCGCACCATTCCGGTATATAATCCCACTAAAAGCGAGCTAATCCGATAGATATCCAGCCACATCACAACACACGATGCGGCGCAGCCGGCGCAGCCCCCCGTGAGGGTGCCGCTCCCAGCCGCGCGTCTCCAAAGGGACCCACAACACACTAACACACACACTCACACACTCTCACACACACACGGACGCCGCAAAGCAACATAAGATTGTGTATTGTATTAAAGGCCTACAACCCCGCCCGGATTTTATCGCCTACCTTCACCCCGTGGCGGCACTCTATTCTTATCATGACTATTATTCTGGCGCGAGTCCCATCCATATTTGAGCGCGTCTGCTGGCGGCTGCTGGCGGCTGCTGGCGGCTGCCGCGCCCTCGGCATTAGCATGGCAGACGGAGCAGGGCGGCCCCTTCCGCAGACCCAGCGCGCTGCCTGCTCGTCAATGAGGCTCGGCCCGCAAAGTTTATTCTCGCGGGGCGGCGACTATGAGAAATCAAGCGGCCGCGGCAAAGGGAGGCAGGCCGGAGGAGGCAGTGGCGCGTGGCCGCAGCCCGTCCCGTCTCGGCGCTGCCCAGACCTCACCAGGTGTCGCGCCAAACTTGTGCCTCGCCGCCTCGCCGCCTCGCCGCCTCGCCGCCTCGCTGCCGCGGCGCGGGAGTAACGCAGGACAACTGTCGTTGTTTAGACGGAAGCGGACTCGCAGTTCTGCTCGGTCCCTAAAAATTTTTCATTAATTCTGGACCAAAGGTTCGGTGGGCAGCTTGGGCCGCGCGGCCGCCCTCTCCTTGTCCACCAACTCCGCCGCTGCGCGGCCAGGCGAAGGCCATATGCAGGGCCGGCGGCGGCGGAGGCGGCGGCCACCCGAGGCGCCTGCCGGGTAGGCAACCCCCGGGCGGCGCGGGCGCGCGTGCTCCGCGGGGTGCCTACCCGGGCCTCCGCGGGCGCTCCCCGGCTGCGCAGGCCGCCCGGGCAGGAGTACGGATTCCCCCCCCCCCCTCCTCATCCCGTCCCGTCCCGTCCGCTGCGGTTTAGTTCGGCGCGGCGGCGCGTGTGGCGGCGACTGCCAGAGGGACTTCCACCGGCCGCCCTGCCCGTCCGCGAGTAACAGGTGACGGGCGTACGGCATCCTCGGGGGCCTTCTTGGTGGCTCAATTTTTCCAAGGCAACGGGGGCACGCGGCTTCTGGGTGAGGATCTACTTTGTCATTCCGGGGGGAGATAGACTTATGTTTAGTGTGAATGCCAGCGAGAGAATACGGCGGAGCAAGAGAAAAGAGAGAGAGGGAGAGAGAGAGAGAGGTGGATAGAGAGGGAGAGCGCGAGAGCGAGGGAGGGAGAGAGAGAGATAGATAGAGAGAGACTGCCGCAAATCCCGGCGCCGGGAGTCCATAGGAGAGGCGGTTGAAAGGGCCGGCTAGTCCGGGCTAGTCTAGGCTAGGCGGGCGGGAGGCGGAGCCAGATTCGTACTGAGGCCAGCACACACTACGCTCCGAGGCTTACACAGGCTTTAGGCGGGGCGGCGGGGGCGGGCCGCGCGGCCCGTGGGCGGGGCGGGGAGGGGAAGGGGCGCCGAGACGTCAGCGCGGCGAATCCATAAATCATTCTCTCATAGCCCCTCTTTGGCCGGCGTGCGCTCAGCCCGGTCAGAAAGAACGAAAAGCCGTGTCGCTTCTGGCGACAGTAATATCGCGGTCCCCCGCGGCCCCCCGCGGCGCCCCCGCGACCCCCGCGGCGCCCCACGGGGGGCTCTAATGAGGTTTCCTTATCAGCGATAACCAGGAGCGGCGGCGGCAGCGGCGCCTCCGAGAGCGGAGCATGTCGCAAAAAGCCAGACGTGAATTTTTGATGGCGCGTCCGTGATGAACTTTTATTGGGTGACAGTGCCCCAGGGCTGCTGGGGACCGGCGGCCGGGGGAGGGGATGAGAGGAGGGGATGAGCCGGATTATCAATCAAACGAATGTCTGATCTCGACCCCGCGGCCCCGCCGAGGGCCCCTCTGCCCCGCGGCCCCACCGGCTGCCGGCAGGTGAGGCCGTCGCCCGGAGAGAGGCGGGGCGGGGACCCCCGGGCAGGGACGGAAGCGGCGCAGCGGCGAAGCGGCCGCGGCCCGGGGAGGGGGAGGGGGGGCGGACTTTGTGCGAAGACAAGCAGAAATGTAGAGAACCCGGCGAAACGGAAGGCGCAGGGGCCGCGGCCTAAACGGCGTGCGAGCGCCCCGTGCAGAGGGCTCGTGCCGCTGTGTATTTCCCCCCGAACTTCGACCGCCCTCTCCGTCGTATTACTTCACTTATTACCCCCGCCCCGCCCCGCCCCTGCAGCACTTGACCTTTCGCTCCGCCCTGCGCGCCCCACAGACTCGTTTGTTTCCGTAATGTACCGTTATTACTTCTGCCGAACTCGGCGCACCGAGTCGTGAATTCTAACTAGAGAACCCCCCGCCCCCCTAAAAAAAAAAAAAACACTACCGCAAGGCGCCGGTGCTGTCTCCTTCCGCGGGGGCTGTGTGTGTGTGTGTGTGTGCGTGCGTGTTGGTGTGTCGCCCGATACAGCCGACCCTTTTCCTGCTTCATTAAGCTCGCCATTATGTTGTTTCACGGCGCAACGGCAGGGATGAATGAAGCATTTAATTCACACACACAAGCACACGCACACACGCGCGCCGTTCACATTTACGCTGCGCTTCCCGCCGTTGTTTTATTTTTTTCGGAGCAAATAGTTTGAAGAGTTTTTTTTTTCTTTTCACGCAACGAGGAGGCGGAGCGCACCAGCATGTCATCGCTTACGCGGCGAGCCCTACCAGCCCCCTACGAAATCGCGTGTCCAGTGGCAGTGGCCGCCCGCCGCCCTATGCTGTCTCTGGCAGCGTAATGAACTGTGCGGCCTGTCCTGCGGCCTGTCCTGCGGCCTGTCCTGCGGCCTGTCCTGCGGCCTGTCCTGCGGCCTGTCCTGCGGCCTGTCCTGCGGCCTGTCCTGCGGCCTGTCCTGCGGCCTGTCCTGCGGCCTGTCCTGCGGCCTGTCCCGCGGGCTGTCCGCCGCTGTCCGCTATCAACTGTCCCCCCAAGCCGCGCGGCTAAACAGTCCCCCCCCCCCCCGCAGCGGGTCGATAAAGGCCGCCGCGCGCCGCGTGGAGAGGAGTCGTCCATTAATTCCATGTCTTTCGAGGGGGCACTTTTGAGCGCACTGCAAGTAATGGGCACAGCGCGGGGGGCCGTTGGGGGTGGGGGCACCGTACGGCCCGCTCATGACCCGGTGACGCGGAGCCCCCCACCCCCTCCCCCCTCCCCCACTCGACACACCCACACCACACCGCGCCGCTCGCGCCGCTTTAAAACACAACACAGAAACATATTTATTAACCTCCTCTCTCGCGCGCGCGATATTCTTCACTCCACATCAGAGTGGCGTGCGGTAGACATTTACAGGGCGCCCCGCCCCCCGCGCCGGGCACCGTCAGGGGGAAAATGAACGTTAAAGAATGAGGGAGAAGAAATGTCATCACTGCCATAAGGCGGATAGCGCGGGCCGGCAGCGGTGGCTGCTTTGTTGTTGTTGTTGTTGTTGTCCGACACGGGCTCCCGTCGGGCTCAAAAAAATTCAACAGTTTCAACGTCTACAAAAATGTTCGGGCTCGCTCTGCAAAACGCAGCATTTGTTGTGCGTAAGCGAGTGGAAGAGAGATAAATAACGCACTTCCGAATGCCACCGCCCCGCAGCGAGCAGAGATGGAGAGAGAAAAGGGAGAGGAAAGCGGAGCGGCGAGGGAGAGGGAGGGAGAGAGACAGACGTAATTGATGAATGGTCCAATACAATGGGTTTATCGTGGTGAGAAGGTCGTGGCGGAGGCGGTGGTGGGGGGAGGGGGTGGCGGGGCGCCTGCCGCTCGCAACATTCCGCTCCGGGCTGGAAAAAAGAGGACCACTCTCACTTACACTGCAGCTGCGCTGTAGCCAGTCTGCACTAGCGGCAGCACACTACAGCGTGGAGTCTGTGGGCCTCTTTATTCCTTTCTCTCTCTCTCTCTCTCTCTCTGATACCCCCGACAGGCCTGGATGTGAGTACGACCCTCGCTTGCTGCTGTTTCTCATTACGCCTCGTCCACGTCTTGTTGTGTTGTATTTTTTTTCTTCTTTTTCCTCCGAAAGTTTTTGTTTTTACGTGAACAATGGCTATCAGTGGCTGCGCCGCGGACCAACAGAGTGCCACAGAGCCGCCTTGCACCGCGGACCCACCAGGCTCGCTGCATCCGTTAGGTTAGGTTAGGGGCAGAGAAATGCGTCGGAGTGAGAGAGAGAGAGAGAGAGAGAGAGAGAGAGAGAGAGAGAGAGAGAGAGAGAGAGAGAGAGAGACCTCTTGCGGGCACGGAGCACGAGGACACTCAGGATTCCGAGCGCCTCTCCCACACCCCGGGCCCCGGGCCCCGCCCCGGCTCAGACACCGGTCCGGGCCGAGACCCACTGCTGTGGTGGCAGGCGGCGCGGGCTGCGGCCGAGCCGTGCCCCCGGCCGGGTGGCGCAGAGAGACAAGACCTTTTAAAAAATGACCAGAATCTTCTCTCCCTCTCTCTCTCTTCTCTCTCTCGCCCTCTCTTTCTCCCCGTTCCTCGCTGTATTAATAATAAAAGAAGGCCGCCGGCGAGCGAGTGGAGTGAAGAGGAGGAGAAACAAGCGGGGCGAAACTCGGAGCCGGCCGGCTGCCGGCCGGCCGACCGACCGACCGACGGCCGAAAAACTTTGCCGCTTCCGCGGAGGGCAGGGCCTCGCCTCGCAGGCGGTGGCCGGCGGCGCCCCCTGGCCCCGGCGGGGCCCCGTGTGGTGCTGTGTTGTGCACTGCGCTTCGGGTCGCGTTGCGTCGCGCCGCGCCCCTGCCGCCCTTGTCTGGGCAGAGCGAGGGAGACGGAAGATACATTTCAGCGACCGCCCGTCCATGAGAGACACTCCGGGCTGCGGCGTGCCGAGTCCGGCCCGAATCATTGTGATGTCGGGACGACACGGGGCGGTCGGGCGGTGCGTCGGGAGCCGCCTGTGGGAATCGAACCCGCAGGACCTGGAGTCGGAGAGGGGGGGGGGGGGGGAGCAGGCGTGGCGGTGGATCGGTGGAGCGCCTCTGCCCGCCTGCCTGCCTGCCTGCCTGCTGCCCGCCTGCCTGCCCGCCTGCCTGCCTCCCTGCCTACGCTGCAGGGGCCGCTTTGTCTTTGGAGAGACGCCTGGAACGGCGCTGTGGGGACCGCACGTCTGCCGTGCCGCATACGTATGTGTTATGTGGAGCCGCGAGGCCGCCGAGTTACTCGGGGAGGGCCCCTTAGGAGGAGGACATCGTGTAAAATTTACACCAAAGTTTTCTTCCGCGTTTTTTTTAACACTCCAAAAATCGTTTTTGCGTTATTTCATGTGGTTCATTTTTTATTTACCTGCTTTTCCTCAATTTGTTGTGATGGGCGGGCACTTGCTATGAGTGATGGGGGCCCCGTGGGACTTGTCTTGTTGCGGCCCGCCCCGCCCCGCCCCACCCCACCCCCATCACGGGGAACAGAAGTATAAGCAGCTTATGGTAAGCGAACTGCTAAGTTTTAGCGACATAGACATCTTATCAGCTGCATAGGTAATACATTAACTACCACGGCTAAGGTTTTGCTACTACAGCCAATGAAATTAGCTTTACCATATATTGCGGTTGTCATAAAGCAGTGTATCCAAAACTTAGCAGTAGCGAGCTGAGCCTGCCCCTCAGTGCGGCCGCGGCATTGTTTTTATCTGTTTCATCCCCCGGCCCGCCCACCCGGCCACCGGCCGCGGGCCGGGGGCCTCGGCGGGCTGAAGAGGGTTGGGGGCATTCATTGGACACCTGACTGACGGCTGAGTGCCGAACCGGGCCGATCCGAGGGGCGGGCCGGGGGGGGGGGGGGGGGGGGGGACGAGGGTCCGGAGGGCAGCCGGGGGCTCGGGGGCGTCCGTCCCGCGAGCACGCAAATAAAAGGCAACCCCTACATGTATTTGTTGGCGCGCAGTTGTTGCTACGCGGCCACAGGCGGGAAACAACAACTGATTCAAGTTCTTGTTCGCCGCACGACGGACGACGGGCCTGGGAGGCGAAGGGGTCGGTTTAGCGACGGCAGTATTAATAATATTTCCGGGCGAGTCTCCTCGGCCCCGCAGCCTTAGCCGGCGGCCTCCACGCCAAGGCGGCCTCCACGCTTGGCATCGATCCGGATGCATGTTGTGTAATGCGCCCGTCGCCAGCGGGGCGGGGCGGGGGGCGGGGCGGGGCGGGGCGGGGCGGGGCGGGGCGGGGCGGGGCGGGGCGGGGCGGGCCGCAAGAAATGAGGCGCTTACATCACTCCTCGCAGTGTGCGCCGGCCGGCGGCGTCTGGGAATGCTCGACATGCGGCCCGTACGGGGGCCGGCCAATATGTATATATCTATATATATAGGTAGGTGCTGGTCGCTGCCCCGCTGCTCGTTCAGGCCCCTTCCGGGGCGCTTATGTGTAACAGGAAACGTCCCCGTCCCCAGCCGGGCTCTTATCGTATCTGGGAGCGGCTACATAGTGAC
Source organism: Megalurothrips usitatus (assembly GCA_026979955.1). Taxonomy (NCBI): domain Eukaryota; kingdom Metazoa; phylum Arthropoda; class Insecta; order Thysanoptera; family Thripidae; genus Megalurothrips; species Megalurothrips usitatus. Next base: position 8,109,373 of record CM049593.1, read on the forward strand.
TGCACAGCCTACAGCACATGGAAGATATCGTCCGATGTTCGGGCACAACCCCCACCAGTAAATAGCAGTTGTTTCTGCCCCCCGGCGCGGCTTCGATTTTCACATCACCTTAACCCCCTCCATGCCCCACCCAAATTATGAAAGAGTAATACACACCTCTGCTGGGGGGGGGGGGAAATATGGTAAAAGCGAGCAAGAGAGAGTGAATCCAAAAGGAAACCGAAAAAGAGGGCGTACATGGTACGCTGTTAATGCTAAAATAAGAATAGGAGTGGGGGGGGGGGGGGGAGGGGTCTCGGAGCGCCAATTAAAACCCCTGGTTCGCTTGTGCAAGTTCGTTTCCGATAATTACCCCGACCAATTCGGGCCAATCGGGAAGCCGTGCGGCAGGTCTTGCTCGCACAAATGACCACCACCACCACCACCACCACCACCACCACCACCACCACCACCACCACCACCACCACCACCACCACCACCACGACAGTGCCTTGCTGTGCACCGAGCGCCTACTGCGGGCTTCCCCCTAAGTAAAGACAACAAACCGTCCCTGGCCTTTGCCTTTTGCACACTCCCTACCGATCCCCCCTCCCTCCCTCCCTCTCTGTCTGTCTCTGTCTCTCTCTTAGGGCGCAACAGGCGACTCACATTATGCCTCCCTAACGTCCCAGACCGTTCCGTGTCAGGCCGCACTCTGCCCTTTTCGATCATCGCCCCCCCCCCCCTCCGCACACGTCACGCCACCCAACACCTTTAACGGGGCTCACCCACGCGTCTCCCCCTCCCCCCTCTTCCCTCTCCCTCTCCTTCTCTCACCCACTCCCCCCATTTTTCGTTATTTATAGCACACAATCATGTTTCAGACGGACAAACAAACGAGTGTCCCCGCGTATCGGGGACAATTTCGGGGCGAGGGGGAGCTCGGCCCTAAACTGTCCACTTGATTGTGTTGATTATGACAATAGGGTAATCCAGGGAAGTCCAGCCCGGAAGAGGGGGAGGTGACAAGAAGAACAACCAGATTCAGAACGCGGCATTGTGAGGCGCACCGCAGCGGAGAGTATCTGCGCCGCGGGCGCCAGCCACGAGCCGCGACTGAAAGCTTGACGAGTTAGCTCTCGCTGATGAATTGTCACGACCGTGGGGTGACGCGGCACAAGTCGCCTCGGAGCAGATGTACCTGAGGCCTTGTTCTTCCTGTCCTCTCCACTTCCGGTTACACCTCCGGGATCCCCTACTGCAGCACCAGGACGCCCTGTCGCCCATCACCCTAACGCACCCCTCTTCTGTGTTGCAGGTACGTTGCCGCCTCACCTTCCACCTCCGCTGGCTGCCATATGAGGTCTCTGCTCTGACACTCAGGGGAAAAGCACTTCTATATTGAGGGTAATGTCTTGTGATCACCAGAGTATTTTCCGCCGGTTCTGGGTCATTGCGGAGGGATTTGAGACACGAATTACTGAAGCACACTCGGCAGGGGAGTGTGCGGGTGCGTGCGTCCCTCCGTCGGCGAGGCAATAACATCGACCCTCGCGTGTGACGTCACTGAACGGGAAGGTTTCCGGACGTGCCGCTCCTCTCTGCGGCCCGGCGCCGCCGGCTTTGATCTGGCGGGTGCGTCGTGTGGGTCGGGGGGGGGGGGGGGGGGGCGCGGCGGGTGTGTGCGGGGCGCGCAGGTATACGGCACCCGCGAGGTGCGGCCGAGGGCTCGCACAGACGCGGCCCCCTGCTCTGATTCCGGCCCGGATCTGGCTTGCAAACGAGGCGGCCGCCGCCAACCTCCGGGGGCGGGGCGGGGCACGCTCTCTGGGGGGCGCCAACCGGGCGCCAACCGGGCGCCGGCGCCAATCTTACAATTTGGCCGCCCCGCGCCGCCCCGCGCCGCCCCGCCCCGACCCGCCCCGCCCCGCCCCGCGCCGCGTATGTGTCAAGAGATTGTCCATCTGGTGCTGCATATTCAGCGGCGCCATATGCGTGTGTATAAACCCCGCATGTTTCACCGCGGGGCGGCCTTGTTCCGGGCGGCCGGTGCGGCGTGCTCGGCCCGGAGCCTCACGACAGCAGCCTCCGGGCCCGAATCTGAATCTGAATGTTAATCCGTCCCTGCCTCTGTGCGCGCGGCGGCAGCAGCAGCAGCAGCGCTGCGGTGCGGTGCCGTCCTCGTCGCCGCTCGCCCAAATTGAAACGAATGGGCGTGTCACGTGTCGCGTGCGCTTGTCGGCGTGCAACAAGCGGCAAGTGGCGACACACTCGACACACTTTTGAGCCCGCGCCGCGCCGCCCCGCGCCGCCCCGCCCCGCGCCGCCCCGCGCCGCCCCGCGCCGCCCCGCGCCGCCCCGCCCCGCGCGCACAACAACTCCGGGTCATTTTTATCCGGTGTTGCTTTGTTCGCTTGTTTTCTGACGGGCCTTGTTAGGGGCCGGCGTTGCCGCTGCTGCTGCGCGCCGCGCCCCGATTACTCCGCGCAGCTTCCTGCGCGGCAGAGGCCTCACGCCTCACGCGGGGGCTGTTTCACGTTTGCGTCCGGTCGCCGTGCATAAGCAGGGGCGGCGCATTAAGCTCGGCCCGAGCCGGTCATCCCTACCCCCCTCCAGGCCCCTCCAGGCCCCTCCAGGCCCCTCCAGGCCTCTCCAGGCCCCTCCAGGCCTCTCCAGGCCCCTCCAGGCCCCTCCTGACAATCTCTGTGCAGCCGCCCCCTCCGTCCCCCTGCGCGTTCCGTTTCTCCTTTCCCGTCGTGCGCGCCCACGTTCCGCTGCCGGCGCAGGTTTAACGCGTTCTCGTCAGGGGGAAGTGGGGCGGTGTACCCGAGCGCCGCGCGCTGCTTGCGGTGTGGCACGCGCCCGGCACGCGCCCGGCACGCGCCCGGCAGCGCGGGGGCCCCGGAGGGAGGGGGGAGGGGCGGGGGCGATCGCGTGCCGCCACACCTTTTATGCAGCGGGCGCGGTCGGATAAGAAATAAGAAATAATTTGCGGGGTTATGATCTCATCAGGCTGTTGACTCTCACGCGGGGGGCGTGGCCCGGCGTGGCGTGTCGCCCCCGACACCCTCCGACAGCGCCCCGGCCGCCACGCGCCAGGCAGCCGCCGTGCCGGCAGCGTGTCAGGCCTCCTCAGCCAGACGGGCGACGCGGACCAAGTTGGGCCCGGGCAATTTCAGAGCCTTCCCCTTCGGAATGCAGTGTGCAGGTGCCACCGCCAGCCAGCCGCACGCCGCCCCCAGTCCTGTCTATGGAGCACATCAAAGGGCCAGCCGCGCGCGCGCCAAATTGCCCGCACACCTTCTCCACCGCCGGCACCGCACCGCACCGCACCGCCCGCACCTCCTCCCCACGAGCCGCGCGCCACTTTGCCCTGCTCGTCGACACCCTGTGCCATTTACCAGCCCCGCCCCGTCACCGCCAAGTCTTACATCGCGTGAGATGTGGTTACCCCCCCCCCCCCCCCCCCCCCACACACACACACGGTAGGTAAACCGTTACAACTTTAGAGGGCGGTGTCGCCACACTCCAACTCATCAAGCCGTGGAATAAGGACCGTTCCGCCACGCGTTGCTGAGTGGGTTCTATGAGACTGCGACAGAGAGAGAGAGAGAGAGAGAGAGAGAGAGAGAGAGAGAGAGAAAGAGAAGGAGGAGAGAGGCAGCTATAGCAGGTCGTCGAGTTTTGGCCGATTAGTTCATATGAGATTGGATCTAGGATTTCAGATCTCGTTGGAAACGAGGGGGTCGTTGGTCTCGGGCTGGCCTCGCACGGCACCACTTCCGATGTGTGACCGCACATATATATATATAACATAACACTCAGCATTCGGCGGCGGCGCCCGGGCAGGCCGGCGCTGTGGGGGGCGTGGCAGCGTGAGGGCGGGGCAGCACTCTGTACACCGGCCGGGCTCCGGGGGCTCGCAGAGGTGTGCGTTCGCAGCGGCCGCGGGAGGCCAGGTCAGGCCACAGCCGCGGGGGGACGGGGCAGCGGGGGCAGCGCCGGTGGGGGAGGCGAGTGTAGGCCCAGCCGGCCCAGCGCGGCCCAGCCCCACTGCACCTGTTGAGTGTACCGCGCGGCCTCCTGCGTTGTGCCGCGGCGCCCCGCCCAGCTCAGCTCTCTGCTCCTCGGGCACACGGACGCGGCACGGTGGGGGGGGGGGGGGGGGGGGGGGGCACGCCCGGCCTGCGGTGAGCTTGCCGTCAGCAAGGTTGTCGACGAACACCCACGAGTGCCGCTGCCACCGCACCGCCGCAGCCTCCCGCCCCGCCCGCGCCGTCGGCCTCCAAATAGTACAGCCCGCACTACAGTGTCGTGGAGTACAGAATTGCATGTGAGCGACCGAACCGACTCACGTGCCTTTTCGTATGCGAAATTGCGTCTGTAGTTACTTGATCAGTTGGCATTTTCACAGAGCCTCGAGGACGGAAGCGCAAGACAATGCTTATAATACGCCAATCAAGCGCTCGTAATTTTTTTTATTGATTTTTTTTTAAAAAGAAGCTTTTAGGAACACCGATTACTCTTAGCAGGGGACAACACCGCGGACCGCGGGTCTGTGGCGGCAGCAGCGCTGGCGCTGTGGGAGTGTCGGCCGGGGGGCCGCGCCGGCTGCGGTCGGGGCCCCCGCGGGGGCGGCCTGCACCGCAGCGCCCTCGCCCCGCGCCGCCACCGCTGCCGCCGCCGAGCAATTAGCAAGACATTTATAATACATTCGGACGCGAGGCTGCGCAGGGCTGCGCGGGGACAGCGCAAGGACATTTCCCGAGGGCGAATCCATTCGCGGGGGCGAGTGCGGCGGCGGCGGTGGCGGGCGGAGGAACCGAGGTGGGGGCGTTGGCAGCGCGGGGGGCCGAGGTGCGGCCCCGCAGGCCAGGACCCTGCAGACCAGGACCCGCAGGCCAGCCCCTTCCCTGCCGTGCCGACCCTCCGCTCCTCCTCCCCTCGTAATCCTTAACGCTTCAAAGCGCGTAAAATGTTCATTTCTGTCTACATTGCCCGTGCCCTGGCTCTCCCCCTCTCCCCACCCGTCTTCCCTCTCCGTCCTCGACTCTATCTTGTCCGCACGTCCCTTCCTCCCTCCCTCCGCGCCGCGCCGTTTCTTCTCCGTCCTCTTTTATTTGCGTTGCGTGTTTAGTTTTGTGCCCACCATTTTAATCTTCTTCTTCTCCGCCTCCTCCCCGCGGCCGCGTCCGGCCGGCCCCGGCCTGCGACCTCTTCGCGTCCTCCTTCTGGCGTCGGCCCTTGTCATCTTGTAAAGCGCACATCATCGTGTCCCCGTTACAGTGCCCGGCCCGGCCCTCCCTCCCCCGGCGGCGTCAGCTCTCTGGCTGCAAGCAAGACCTCAATATGTACTTTATGAAACGCTGGGGTCGCCTCACTGCTGGAGCGGAGCCACAGACTTAAATAAGGAGTCGGCCCGCCGGTCCTGCTCCTCTCCCCCTGACTGTGTTTAATCTTCAAATTATAACAAGAACTGTCGTCTTGGCCGCGGCCACAGCATCTCGAGTCTTCCCCCCGCCCCTCCCCCCTCCCCGTTTCCGTCACCCCCACCCGCCCCTCTCGTCTGCCCCTCTCCCCTCTCCACCGAGACGGAAAAGGAGAGGACGTGATTTTCGACTCGACATGTACTCTGTGCCTAGGACAAGCCTCCCTGCCGGCCGCGAGAGAGAAGTAACCCGAAAGCCTGCAGGCCTCCGCACCTCCACCCACCGAAATAATAAAAGCGGCCGGATCAAATGAAACAGAGGGCGGAGTGCTCCTGCAGCACCCCGCTGCTGCGGCCGCGATCCTGCCCATATGGATCGGCCGCCTCCGTCTTTTCCTCCCATTCCTCCTTTCGCTCCGCTTTATCCCGAGAGAACATTGCAGTCTCTCTCTCACACACACACTCACACTCACGCACGCACACACACACACTCACACACACACACACACACACACACACACTCACACATAAATATCCCCAACGGATCCGCTATCCTTCGTCGCGTCGCGCCTTCGTCTCGCTTGTGTCCTCTCTCTCGTCGCTATCCAGGGGCCGACTCACTACCTCCACCAAAGACATCTTCTTCGTTTTGTTCCCGCCCCACCCCCTTTCCCTTATGCCCCTCTTCCGCTTTCCTTTCTTCTATCTATCTTCATCTTTTTCCCTCTCTCTTTTTTTTATCCGATGTAGTCTTTCTTCGCTGCGGCACGCACGCACGCTTCACCGACAAATTCGCATTCTATGGGGCGCCGAGCGCGCCGCACACCGGGCGGGAGAGGGAGTGAGAGGGAGCGAGAGGGAGTGAGAGGGAGCGAGAGGGCCCTGCCGGCGTTATCACAACGGGGTGCTTGTTATCAGTGAGGAGTCCCGGAGGCCCCCGGAGGATAAGGGCGGCCGGCGGCTAATAAAGGCCGACATGGCGTCCGCGGCGTCACAATGGTGTGACGGGGCGGCAGCCAGGCAGCCAGGCAGGCCGCCGCCGCCGCCGCCTCCGCCGCCGCCGCCAATTTCACGCCACCCTCTCGTAATACTTTGCTTGTATTCCTTGCGGTGGCGGCGGCGGCAGCGGCGGCGCCCCGCCTCGGTCGCCACTCCCGCCCCCGCCAACGTCTCGGGGCCGTTGAGGCGCGGCCCCGGACGCCGCCGCCGCCGCCGCCGCCGCCGCCAGCAGCTTACAGCGCACTTCGGTGACAGACACTCGTCGCCAGCGCCACTCGCTGCATCACAAACGTCACCCTCTCGACGACAAACTTGGCTCCTCCGACGTCAATGCCCCGCCGAGTCCTTCACCACCACCACTCCACCACCACCGCCACCGCTGCTGGATCGCCAATTAGCTACCCCCCCCCCCCTTCCTCTTTCTCCAAGCGATGAAAAAGAAGGTGGGGAGGGAGGGGGGGGGGTGTCTGAGGAGGTCGACTACCGGAGGTGTTTCATTTCCCACAAATTAGCGGGCGAACGGAGCGCGGCGCGGCCAGGACGGGGAGGGTGCAGTGCAGCAAGTGCAGGGTGCGGTGCAGGGTGCGGTGCGGGGTGCACTTGGCGCTTCGCTTGTGCACACTCTTTCGCGAGCAAGCAGCCCGAGTCGGTTCCCAAACATCAGACGGACCGCTGCGCCGCCGCGGCTGGGGACTCTCATCTGGCCTCCGCCGGCAGCGAGCGCCTGTGAGCGGAGGGGTAGGCCGACCCGCACGTCTCGCGTGCCCGCACGGGCCGGAGCTTGCCTACCCTCACAGGCGCTCTGTGGGCGCGTTACGGACGCTCCCCGCGCGGCCAGCGGCAGCTGCGGCAGCTGCGGCAGCTGCGGCCGGAGGCCCGGTGCGGACCGCTGCCGGTGACGGTGACAGCGGTGTGCCATGATCATGAATTAGCACCACCCCGTCAGCATACGGCTCTCTGTGAATGGGGAGAGCCGGGCGGTGGGGCCGGCCGCGGGGTCGGGGACGGGGCAGGGAGGGGGGGCTAAGCACATCCAGACAGACAGAGCGAGAGAGAAATAGAGAGGGGGGGGGGGGAATAAAAATGCAGGCAGCGACAGGCCAGGCCGTCTTGCGGGCTGACGGGCAGCTGAATGGAGTGCCGCGAGACATTATAAATAACGAATTGGTAAGGAGGTGTCGCCCGCCGCCGGCCGCCCCTAATGCACATTTACTGCCCGCTGACACACCCGGCCGGCAGCTGCAAGGGCAGGGCAGCTGCAGCTGCGCTGCTCACCGCCGGCCCACATACTTTACTTTGCCCCCCTCTCCGCGGCAGCACACGACGAATTAACCCTTGTTGCAACGTGCATCATCATCCGGCAAAGCGCCCGATCTAAAAGCACGTTTGGTGCCCAGTTTATCCTCTCTCTCTCTCTCTGCTCTCCATTTTTTTTATTATTTTCAAATGAAAATCGGTTTTAGAGCAGCAGAGTTTTCCCGCCGTGTTGGTAGCCCCCGGCCGCTCCGTAATGGTAGTTTACCACGCCGCGCCACACCACGCTCCGCCACACCCTTTTCCGTCACTGTCGCTTTCATTGTCTCCGCTCTCCGCTTCGCCCCTCTTTTTTTGTTGTGGGTGGGAGGGGGGGGGGATCCCCACACCGTCAGGCTTTTCGTCCTACTTTCCTGCTCCTCGCATCCTTCCTCTGTCCTCGTCCCACCTGCACCCTCTATCTCTCTCCCTCTCTCCGCTCTCGCTCCACTATTCCGTCTCACTTTCACCACCCCGCTCCGCCTGTCGCCCTATCTCCCTCGCTCCCGGGCCCGCGCCGGGTCCCCGCGCCCCCGCTGACACGATAATCCGCGGGGAGCAGCGGAGCGCTTTCCCCCCCATTAGCGTAGTTCTCGTCTGCGCCGCCAGAGGGCAGCATGAGCCGGCGGCAGCGGAGGCAGCGGGCCCCGGCTGACGAACGTCGTCTGCTAATGTCATCTGCTGCTGTGCAAATGACTCGGCGGCCGGGGGGAGGGGAGGGGGGCCTCGCCTCCTTACATTAGGCGGGCCAGTGAAATAGCGCGTTGTCCCGGCGAGGAGGCGACCTCGGCAGCGGCTGCAGCGGCTGCAGCGGCTGCAGCGGCCCGGGCCGGAACATAAGATAGAGGCGGGAGCGCGGGGGCCCACGGCGGGCGCTGGCCGGCGCTGCCCACCTGCCGGCCGCTTGGCCGCCCGGCCGGCGGTCGCTGCCCCCCGTACCGCCCCGGTGCCGGCCCCGGCCCCGGCGTCCCTCCCTCCCGGCCCCCGCTCCATGAGATGGAGTGCCCCGCCGCGCCCCGCCCCGCCGCGCCGCGCCTCGCTATTTTAATACTTGATGGGGCTGCGCAGGCTGTGCAGGCTCGCTGGCTTTGCACAGGCCGGCGGGGCCGGCGGCGCGCTTGCGCGGGTCAGGGCAGCAGCGGGGGGCCCTCCCCGGAGGAAGGGCCCGTGCCGCCGCCGCCGCCGCCGCCGCCGCCGCCGCCGCCGCTCCCCTGCTCGGCTGCACGGAACAGCAGCGGAGGGGGAGTGCACTGCCCATTCATTTCAAAAGGCGAAACGCCCGTTTGTAATTTTAATTCTTGCAGAGTCGGTCTTCTCTCATCTCTTGGCCACATCAGCGCGGCGCGGCGGCGGAGGCAGCGGCGGCGGCGGCGGCCCGGCTGTGGGGCTCGTTAGCCGAGGGGGAGGCCGGGGGGGCGAGCCGAGCCCTGCGGTCAGATAGCGAGCCAGATGTATGGCACGCGTGCGAGAGAGAGAGAGAGAGAGAGAGAGAGAGGGGGGGGGAGAAGGGAGAAGAGAGATAGAAGAGACAGCGCGTGTGGGGAACAATCTCGGGGATGCCGAGGCTCCCGGCGGGGCCCCCGCGGGGCTCCCGCGTGGCCGAGCGCCCCGGCCGCCGGCGACGGCTGTCAGTGCGATGCGTGCGAGGCGCGCGGGGCCCTGCCAAGCCCTGCCAAGGCGCTGCCAAGGCGCTGCCAAGGTCCTGTCAAGCCCTGCCGTGCCGCTGCCGTTGACCCGCCGCCGCCGTGAGCTGCCCTGGCAGGCCGGGAGGCACGCGGGGACCCGGGGACCCGGCCGGCCTCGGGGCCCTCCACACACGCGTGCGCCCACGGGGGTGGATTCTTTCGGGCCCCGCCATTCTCCTCCTACACGAACCGGGACGCGCGACTGCGGGCAATAAATATCTTCCCGTCTGTCCATGTCGCAAAGGAATTTTGATGTGTGCCGGTTCCGAGCAGTAAATAAAAAGCTTCTCAATCGGGCCGAATACGTGTGGCAGCACCGTGTTCGGGGTGGAGGAGGGGCGAGGGGGTCCAGACGAACCTCACTCGTGGTCAAAAGAGCAAACGGTCGGCGGATGCGCGGCTCAGCAGAAAAAATTATTTTGGGCGCTAAGCTGGATCAGAGGAGTCTATTTCTCCGGGCGACGACGGGAGCATTCTGCCAGCTGCGGCTGCCGGCCCTGAGGGACTCACGTACACACACACACACACACACACACACACACACCCGCGACTCCCAACCCCTTCAGTCCGTCCTATCACTATTCTCCGTCAACCGCAGAATCCCCCCTTCTCTGTACCCCGCTGCATCGCTTCGTTTCCCGGCGCGCGGCCTTCCGTAGTCATGAAAACAATCACCAAGGAGTCGAGGTGTCGGCGAGCGACCCGTGTGATGGGGCTTCCTAAAGCGGAGTGCGGCCCGCATCACCTCGGCACGGCCCGCCCGGCCGGCAGAAGCCCCCGCGGCCCCCCGGGGGCCCCGGTCCCCCGCACACAGTCCCCCGCACACAGCCCCCCGCACACGCCCCCCGCACACAGTGCGGCACGAGCCGCGGCTGCCGGCACCGCCGGCACCGCCGGGGTGTGGGGTGGCGGCGGCGGGGGCGGGCGGGGGGCGGGGCCACGCCCAAATCAATACCAGCAAGCGACGTGAGGCGGGGGGGGGGGCGGCGCGGCGCGGCGGAAGGGGAGGGGGCCGGAGGGGGCCGGAGGGGGCGGTTGTCTCGCAGTGGCCGCTCCACGAGACTCATGGTCAGAGACTCCGCGCGTCGTGTATGACACAGTCGTGACACCCGCAGGGGCGGGAGGGGGAGGGGGGAGCGGGCCGGCCGGCGCGGGAACAATCGCCCGCGGGGACTTTTTCTCTCCTTCCGCCGGCCGCGCACGCCGCTTGTATTTCCCGCCCCTTGTTTTTACGACGGGCGCTTCGATACAGCTTCCGCGTAATCCTTTTTTTTTTTTTTTTTTTGCTTTTCCCTGTTCGACTTCCCATTTATTTTAATGAAATTCTCGTCGGGACGTAATATCGGGAGCGCGGGTGTGCGCGGCCAGCGGCCACCTGCCGGCTCCCCCTCCCCACCTGCCTAGGGCTCTAACTAAACAGGCACGTGCCCCCCACACACGCACACACACACACACACACACACACACACACCAGGGGCGCGCCCTTCCTGCAGCTTTAAAAAGGTTTGCTTGCCGTCATGTGCGGTGCATGGAGTGTTGATGTTGCATGAATTCTGAACGCCCTGCCCACGCGTGCCTCAGTATGCGTGCGGTCTATTTTCGTGTGCAGCTCAAACGTGTGCATTCATCTCTGCAGCAGCACAGCTTTCCTCCCCCTTGTCTCTCTCTCTCTCTCTCTCTCTCTCTCTCTCTCTCTCTCTCTCTCTCTAGCTGTCTATCTCTTTCGCTCTCACACACTCTTCTCCGGTCTACAAACTGGGCTTGGATAAAATCCAATCTTCTTCTCTCTCTCTCTCTCTCTCTCTCTCTCTCTCTCTCTCTCTCTCTCTCTCTACCTCTCTACCCCCTCTCCTCTCGCGCTGAAACACGCACGCACACACACGTCCACTCAGTTTCTTTCCCCACTCCACTTCTTGTTGTGCCTCTCTCCCACCCGCACTCCCTTGCCTGTCTATCTGTCTGTCTCTCTCTCCCCCTTGCAGCGGGCCATTCGTCACTGTCCGTTTGAAGAATGATTCGTCACAAATTTGTCACGCGTTTCGTTTTGTGACAAACACCGGGGGGCGGACGCCGCAGACGGGCCGAGATTCGTCACGCCTGGCGATGACAGCGCGGAGGGCGGAAGGGAGTGGCCGCCCGAGCACGCATCGTGTTAGGGGCCGTCCACGTACCACCTCACCCAAAGTGATCGGGCTAACCTAACCTTCCCACGTACTCCATGTACCTAATGCAGGGGCGTGACCTTGCGGTGCGGTCACGCGGTATGTAGGCCCCCCACACCGTCAGGCCGCCGCGGAGCCGCGGGCCTCCTAGGAGGCTGAAATCGCGCGCGTCCGCCCAGCCGCTCCTATTTTCACAACGACCTGTTATTTTGTGCCTCGCGGGCGCTGCGTCGCTGTCACAGCGCCGAGGAAATTCCAATAGCCGGCCCGAGGAACAGAACCGGCGGCAGTTTGTCAAACGTCCTGGACGTTGCCCCGATAATGGACTTCACCCCCCACCCCCGCCGCCTCCTCTCCTTTTCATGCCAATCACCCCCAAAGCTCCCGCACCCCCGCAGGGCGCGACCGGCGGGCGCCGGCCGGGGGGTCGCGGCGCACCGTTTGATAATCTGTCCGAGGGACAACCTGTTAGTCGTCAGGTATATAAAGGGTGCCCTTCCTCGTCGCCGCGGGGGGTCCTCCACAAGGTGGGCCCGGGGGAGCAGGAGCCCAGTGGGTCTATCGTCGTGTGGTCGATTGCCTTCGTTTCATTGAATTGATTTGAATTCGTCTCGGCCGCCGCCCTTTTCCCGGGCTGCGAGCGGGTCGTCCCCCGGGGCCCCATCGGGGTTGTCACACGCGGCGCCACGCAGACCACTCCCCGACCGCGCCCGCAGAGTGGCATCGCCCGCGTTACAAATGAATTGGCTTTAAAGCTCTGCGATTGCATCAGAGAGCTCCGAGAGCCGTCCCCTCTCTGGCCCGGGGGTCTGTACGGGTCCGCCTGTGTCTGCCTGTGCGGCTCTCCATCGCCTTCCGCAGAACCCCGCCGCCAGAGGCAAAAAAAATACGGCCTCGGCGGGTGTCGAATCACCGGCTTTCTAGACCGGAAGAAGTCGACAGGCGGTTCAATCATTGAGGGAGAGAGAGAGAGAAAGAGAGACAGGCCGCGGGGGGCGGGAGGGAGATGGAGAGACAGATACGGTCCAGAGCGCTGCTCGCGAGCAGAGAGAGAGGTAGAGCGAAAGGGCAGTCAAGGACGAGGCGCCGGCCGCCCGACAGACAAAACGAGAAAACCAAGAAATGAAATTAGACGAAAATAAAGCAGGCAGGATGAAGGCGGGCAGGAGCCTAATGAGAAGAGGGTTGCGTGCCTGGCATACCGTGGTGGCCGAGATCCAGGCAGCGTCAGACCTCAGGGACCCGCGGGCGCAGGCTGCAGGGGTGGGCAGCGAGGGGCCCTGCGTAGCCAGCCCGGAGCCCGGAGCCCGGAGCCGGACCGGAGCCGGAGCCCGGAGCCCCCAGGGACCAGCCTGCCTACGCCTGCCCACGGCCGCCCTGCTGGCCGGGGTTGTTGCCGAGACCTGTTCCTCATCGAGGGCCGCCCCCGAGGGACGTGTCTTGTGGCCAGGCCGGGCCGGGCGGCGCCGCGCTGCGTTCACTGCGAGGGCTTTATGGACAATTGAACGTGCACGCGTCGCCTGCTGCGACACCAGGCAGCGGGGCGCGTGGCGCGTGCGGGGAACGGCGCATAGTCAACCCCTCCGAGAGTTATAGGTAAAAATGAATGCAAATTGACACAATTACTGCAATAATCATCAGTGACGTGCCCGCAGAGTGAGAGAGGGGGAGTGAGGGAGAGAGAGAGGGAGGGAGTTGGAGGGCTTTTGGGGCCGTTTGGGGTCGGGCCTCGACGCCCTCAGCCCGGCACGCGCAGCCACCTCCGCGACGACCCCGCTCCGCTCCCCAAACTTCGGCATATTGTCCTGACGTCGACACGATGCGAGAGCGGCGCGCGCGGCGGCCGCAGCTGCCGCAGCTGCCGCAGCTTACCACTCACCGCGGGGCACTCGCCCTGCCGCCACACCTGCCCGGCACAGGGTGCGGTGACGTCACAGCCGGGGGCCGTCTGCAAACCATGTGCGTCCGCAACAGTTTGGTCGGATTGTATTCCTTAAACGTGCTCCTGGTGTGTGATTGTGCTTGAGCACACGCGCGTGACGCACGGCGGCCGCACGCCGCATTCCCCTGGCGCTGTCCCGTGTGTGTTCCGTGTGCCGCGAGCGCCACGAGGGTCGAGGTCGCCCCGAAGGGCCGCTCGGTTCGGCTCCTCTCCCTTCCGCCCTGAATATCGAATTATCATCCGCAAAAGTCCCTTCCGCGGCGACCCGCAGCAGGCGCTGTCTCTGCCGCACACCCACCGCGCCGCAACGACAGGGGAAGGGAAACTAACTTGGGCCCCCACCCACCGCCTCTGGCGGCAGGGCCCCGGCAGGGCGGGAGGGATAGCGGATTTAAACTCAATTCGCTTGTCCGGGACGCGACATTCGCACAATCGCCGGGCCGCGCCAACCGGGGGACTGGGCCACCGAGCTCCGCCCCTGTGCTCTCCTTGTTTGTTATTTTTTCCCGCGCCTTTCACTTCGATGTCGGAAACGGGAGGCGCGCCGATCTGTACGCCTTCTGTACGTCTTCTGGAGGACTAGGGGTCCGGGCCGAACTGGAGGCCTGACCCATCTGATCGCAGTCAGACCCGAAATCCGGGAACGAACCTCCCTCACTGCGGATCTCCGATCGTGACGGACTCGGGTGGGTGGACTCCTCCTAGGGGTCCGCGACGGCGGCCTGCCCGCGCTCCTCCCGGGTCACCTGGAGGCTCACGAAGCTCAGCAGAAGGTCGTCACCAGATTCCCGCCCGGCTGGATTATGTGTTCGTGAGCCGCGTGCGAAATACGGCCAATTAGCTGCAATCACCGCAGTCTTTCCCTAACGAACTCGACAGGCGCGGCACGGCCGCACCCGCTCGCACCTGCCTGCCTCCGCCCGCCGCCGCACGTGACGCGTGCCCCGCGCGTGCGGCACACGTGTGGGGGGCGCTAATGCCCGAGCGTGTGCCGTAAAGTGCAGCCGAGGCGGCGAGTGCGCCAGCCGCCCCATTGATTGGCGTTCGCCTGCTCGGCCTGGAGCCCTGCACAGAGCCTTGGGGGCCAGAGTCGGACTGGCACGGGTCGAACGGGGCCCGGCCCAGCAGCCCCCGCCCGCCGCGCCCGCCGCGCCCCGCTGACATCCGCTGCCCTGACATCTGCCGGTGAAGGTGAGCCGCCCGAGCTGCACCATAACGGGCCGACCCCGACCCCCAGCGGGGCCCGGCGGGACCCCCGCCGTACTGCGCTCGCCACCCAGATGCCGCAGACAAAGGGAACAGCGGAGGCCTCCCGCCGCCACTGCCGCCTTTACACGCGGGGTGTGCTTACCGCTCCTCGCCATTCACGGGTGATTGGGCTCCACCCCCACCCCTCCCCGCACACACACACACACACGCACGCTGTCTCCGCAGCGCCCTTGCCGCTCCCTCCTACCTTCTTCCTCGCCTTTGTCTAGTACGGTTCGTTGCCGCCCCGGACGATACATCGCCACGCATTCCCCGGCGCCTTGCCCCTCCCGGTCCCCTCCCGGTCCCCTCCCGGTGCCCTCGGCGCCCCCCCGGCACTGCGGCCCCTCTCGCTCACAAAACTGCGCGGCCTGTTCCCGAGACGGCCGCAGCCAGAGGAGGCAGTGGGCCAATATATTCACGGCCGTTGTCGCACGGGAAGCGCGGCCGCCCGGCGTCGTCTGGCGGATGCGGCCGGCGCTGCGGGAGAGGGGGAGATGGTGTGGGGGCGGAAGGGGAGGGGGGGGGGGGGCGTGGTCCAGGTTCGATTAGCAGGACGACGGCAATGGCACCCCGATTGCGTCTGTGTCGACGGGAGCTGACGCTGAAGTGCCCCAATCCCGACTGCGGACGCCTCCCTGCCGCCCCGCACCGCCCAGCCGCCGGCAGCCCCCGGCAGCCGGCCGTCACACGGCGTGCGTCTTGTTGAGGCCTTTCCTGTCGGGAAGAGAGCGCCCGGCCCGGAGCCCCGGAGGGGCCACAGGGAGGGGGATCACGGAAGCAACGGGCCGACCATAGAGCGAGGGGAGAGGGGGAGGGTAAAGTAGAAGCACGAGGTGATAGGAAAAAGTGAGAAATCCGATGATGATGAAGCCGGAGGCCGCGACGGAAGGAGAAAGGAACACATACACCCCCCCCCCCTCTCCCTTATCCGTACAGCCCGCACCCCTTCGGGGGCAGCCACTCTCGGCTTGGCTGCCGCTGCTCCCTTTTTCCAAACCTTTCATCGTGCTGCTTTCAGCGCACGAATCGGACGCCAGTTTTCCGCACGATTGAGCGCCCCGTACACTTGGCGGTGCGGAGGCGGGGTGGGGGGGGGGGGGGGGATGTGATGCTAGAGGTGCGAGATAAGGGCTTGTCAGCGCGGTGCCCTGAAAACCGGTCGGGCAAAGTGTGGCGCCAACACGGATGATGGCTGGGACAGCGCCCGGGGGGTGCGGCGGCACGGCGCAGCGGGCGGGGGGTGCAGAGGTGGGGAGGGGAGGGCTCGGGGCGGGGGTTGCTTGCACGCTAATAAAGTCGACAGTGTTTATTGGGTTTATTTTCAAATTATCGCAGCAGGCCGCACCGTTCCGCCTGCCGACGATCCAACGATCGACCGATCGCAGCCGAAAGCGGCCGCGGCGGGCGCCTCTCTGCTTCATAGTGTTCTTTTCTTCTTCTTCCCTCGATCCGCAGCTGGAGAACGCCGGCATCAGGAGGCACCTCTACAGCTACCGCAGCTGCAGCCGGGGCCCGCGGAGTTCGGGAGGAATCCGCTGTCTTTTCGTGATTATGATAAAAATATTTTCCTCTCATTTTTATCCATGAGGCGGGGAGCGATGGGGCAGGGCTGGGCGCGCGGCGGCCATGGACTGCAATGTGGGTCAGGGGGTGGAGAGTGTGGGGGGGGGGGGGAGAGGGTCAAATAATGAAATGCAGCGTGATGATTGGCACCCAACGGCGAAGAAAAAGTCACTCAGCTCTGATAGGGGACCCTGTCAAGAGCCGCAAACCGGGTCTCGGTCGGGAATCATCCCAGGCAAATGAATGTGCGAGTTGTTTCAACTGAATGCGAAATGATGAGATACTCAATTTGTACGACAACGTTTCACTTAACTAGGGCTGCCGAAACCAAGGAACGATATTCCACAGGCACAGCCGCCGCATCCTCCATCCCCAGCAAAGGTTCTTCGAACCCCAAAGTAAGGACGGGAGATCGGAGACTGACGGAACGGAGACCGTCCGAGGGGTCAGAGACGTCCACACTCTTGGTGTCTCCCCTCCCCCGTTTCCTCGGGAGGCCCCCGGGCCCCCGCGCCCCCGGGCCCCCGGGCCGAGGTTGACACAAGCGGGCGGGACACGTCGCCCGCAGACAACAGTTCGTGAGCGGACTGGGAGAAAATCGGCAACAGATGCTGCTGGGGAAGCGTGCACTCAGGCTGCGCCGCTGCGCCGCTGCGCCGCCCAGCCGGTGCCAGCGTGTACCTGCACTGGCGTGCTAGCGGCGTGTCGCCTCACCAGGCGCAGCGCCCGCGGGCCCGCGGGTAGGCCGGCCCGCACGACACGCGTGCCCTGCGGACCGGGCTCGCTGCCTACCCCCCCCCCCCCCCGGGCGCTGCTGGGCGTCGCATGTTAAACGCACGCCCTTTATGGACGCCCCCGAACAAACCCCGCCGTACGTAAGTTGAGATACGGCCCGTGTGTTATATATGCGGGCAGCCGCCGGCTATATGACGCGCTCACAGCGTAATATCGCGTCTGCCAGCGCGGCCTCGCCGCCCGCCTGCCAGCCTGCCAGGCCGGGCTCCGGAAAATTAAACTCGGCCGAAACCCCGCCGGTCCACCTCGGAGAAAAGGGGGAGGAAGAGGGGGGGGGGGAGGCTGTCATGAGTTTTCGCAATTTTTCTGCATTCGCTCCGTTCCGCGGTTGTCTGGTCGACACTCCAGATTTTTAGTAACTACGTCACACCTGCCTTGCGGAACCAGGGCGAAACCACGGCAGTAGCACGGACATCGCCATTGTGGGCGGAAACTTTATGCGAAGAGGGCGAGGCTGCTGACAGACGCACACTGCGCCCCCTTCCTCTCTCTCTCTCTCTCTCTCTCGCTCCAGTACCGCACTCTGCGTGCGCCGCGACACTGCCTTATCGATTGCGGCCGTTCTGAACGCACTACTTGCAAGGAAACAGAGACAGGCAGGCGAGCCCGGGCGAACAGAGCCGCGAGCGTGGCATCCTTCACAGACGCAGACACGAAGCGCCTGCGGATGCCGGGGTAGGCCAGCCCGCGGGCCACGCGCGAGTCAGGGCTGCCTACCTACCGGGGGCGCCCCGACCGGCCGCTGCGGGCGCGGCAAGAGGCGGCAGGCTCCGCAAGGCGGGGCGGGTGCTCCCGCGGCCGTGGGGTATATGGGCGGGCTCGGCGATGAAAACGGCCATTATGTGACGATACGGTGCGTCCGGACCGCCGCTGTTACAGCAGCACTAATCTCCCCCCCCCCCCCCCCCCCCGTCCAACTGTGTACACCGTTCCCAGAGACGCCGACCTGGATTATTCATGGGGCAACTAATGCCAGGGGCGCGGACGAAAAGCAAAAGGTATTTACATTAGTTGGCGCGATTCTCACCTCGCGGAGATGAACTTCTAATACGGCCCGAGCTCCGAGCCGCGAGCCTGTGGACGCGGCGGGGACGCGGGCGGAGTGGGGAGGCCGGGCCGGCACCGTAAAGCACCGCCGGGTAAAGCGAGACATCCCCCGGCCCCCCCTCCTCCTCCTCCTCGCTGTCGCCCACGCAATCCGCGCTTTTAAGGAGCGAGTCGCATCTGGCAGAGGCGTGAAAACTGCTCGCTCGTCCCGCAACTCCAGGAGCGAAGGGGAGCACGGTTTGCTCCGCGTGTTATCAGGGAGGGGGCGGTTGCGGGGGGGGGGGGGGGGGGGACAGGGCACCGAGACTAAAGCACTGCACACGAAATTTCCTCCTCGATCATCGATGTGACGGCCAGCTGCAGCTCCTTGACTGACGCCCCTTCCTCTCCTGTTGCAGGGTTGCACCATGACTACAGCACCTCCAGCTCGGAGAGGCGTTCGGAGAAGCCGCTATCCAGCGCGTGGCAGGCCACGCTCGACGCCACGACCATGAGCAGCAGCAAGGCTGCGGGGGCGGGCCCGGGGGCGGGCCCGGGGGCGGGCGGGGCGGTGGGCGCGCTGGGACAGGCCACGCTGGGCGCCGCCCCTGCCGCCCCCAAGAGGCCGGTGCGCCGGGGCGGCAAGCCACCGCCAGATCGGCCAGCTCGTGCCCTGTTCTGCCTCAAGCTCAACAACCCCATTAGGAAGGTGTGCATCGACACCGTCGAATGGAAGTATCCTTTCGCACTGCAGAAATGAGGTGGACGTAGTATCAGCTGCTGTTACCCAGGGATCTCCCGACTGCTTTTCCGCGTGCAGCCCCCCACTGAGACTCCGGCCTCAGAGCTTTCGTTGCCTGGCCGCCGTAGAGCCCTGTCATAACAATTACAGTCCTGTCACCGCTGGATTTGGCTTGGAAATGAGCCCCGCGAGGGGAGCGGGATGGGAACCAGCCCACAGCCCGAGGCTCACCTTTCAACGGATCGCATCTCTCTCAACGTGAAAAATATCGGGCTCCCCTAGCCGCTCCCCTCCGGCAGGCCTCCGCTGGCCTCGAGCTGGCCCACGGCTACCCTTCGGGCTGCATGCATACCCCTCCCCACGGCCGGCCGCGCCCCCGGAGCCCACAGGGCCCAGCCCTTGTTATGATGCGGTGGTGCGTTCCTGCACAAGTGGAATGGGGGTGGGGGTGGGGGTGGGGGGTCTTCCGAGACGAGCCGGATCAGCGGTTTGGTGTGAGAGTCCCCGTCCTATCATCTGCTGCTTCTGTTCACGACCGGCAGATTCCGGAAGCGAAATAACTCTGCAGGGGAAATGCAGGGGCAGGCGTCCGCTTTGGGACTGCGGAGGGTTTGTGACGAGTCTGAATATCCTATGACTCGTCTTCGTCTTTCGATAGCAAGATTATTTTGGTGCCGTGGCCTGGAGGCCTTTGAAAGGTCTATATAAGGCTTCGACAGCCCGGCGAACACTTGCCTCCCCCCCCCCCTCCCCCTCTTTCCGCCCTGCGCAGCCAACGACGGCCACTTGACCTCGCCGAACCCCCTCCGGGCCCCACTAGGCCGCACCAGCCCCCCCCCCCCCCACCCATCCTCTCGACCACGGTCTTCCACTCGAGCCTCTGGCCACAATATGCATTTCGTTCCAATATACTTCAGCACTGTTATTTTATTCCCCCCCCCCCCCTCGCCTTCCCCTCGACCTTCACTTCCTCCCTCAGTGGCATGTCACGTGCCTCTACAGAGAAGCAGACGAAAGTTTCCTTAACTTGACTGCCAGGCCATTTGAGTACCTGATCCTGCTGACTATCTTCGCAAACTGCGTTGCTTTGGCTGTGTACACGCCTTATCCCAACAGTGATTCCAATACAACAAATCTGTATTTGGTGAGTGTGTTTCTTTTAACCCCTTGCAGTTCCGCCATGATTTGACAAATGTGTTAATACTATGTGGCCTTCGTTCTTGCAGGAAAAAATTGAAAATATCTTTTTAGTTATATTCACTGCAGAATGTGTTATGAAGATCGTTGCGTACGGTTTTGTAGCCCACTCTGGGGCATATTTACGCAACGGTTGGAATTTATTAGATTTTACAATTGTAGTTATAGGGTAAGATATATTTTCAAATGCAAACCTTGCAAAGGATTCTGCAGGTACATATAACAAACGTTCTTCCCTCAATATTTATGGCTATCACTTCCTATTGCAGTATGTTAAGCACAGCGCTATCAAACCTTATGAAGGAAGGTTTCGATGTAAAAGCGTTAAGAGCATTTCGAGTGTTACGGCCGTTAAGGCTAGTGTCTGGTGTGCCAAGTGAGTGGCGTAATAGCAGAATTCTAACATAATGCTGAATTGCGTTCTCCACGAAAACAGCTCCTGACTTGGCCATTCTTTATTCATCAGGTCTGCAGGTGGTGCTCAATTCAATTCTCCGTGCCATGGTGCCATTATTACATATAGCTCTACTGGTACTTTTTGTGATTATCATTTATGCCATAATAGGCTTGGAATTATTCTCAGGGAAAATGCACAAAACATGTTTTAATAACATCACAGGTAAGTGCAGGTCTTCACAATTTTTCACGCTGCCTTGTCTAGTCTGTGCTCGGGAAGTGAAGTACTGGGTGATGGGGGTTTTCTCCCCACAACACAAGACGCAAAGTTGTACGTATCAAGCCCATCAGGCCTACGACGCCAAACCATGCGTCCCCCACCGATCCAGTTTCTTATATCAGCAAAGCATTAAAATTGTGATATATATAAAAGCATACACCTACTTTTAACAACATTTAGAACTTCAAGATGAATTTGAAGAATTGGCTGCCTGTGTAGCATATGGCTACTGTTGTCATTAGATTTTATTGGATCACTTTATTTCCCAGAGGGCCACATACAAAACTTGTTTTTCTTTCCTTCTTCCCTACAGGGGAGATGATGGACTCACCCCATCCTTGTGGGGAGGGCGGGTTCCAGTGCCAGCCTCCTACGGTGTGTGCTCTGTATTGGGACGGCCCGAACTTCGGCATCACCAACTTTGACAACTTCGGGCTGTCGATGCTCACAGTCTTCCAATGCATTACGCTTGAAGGATGGACTGATGTCTTGTACGCTGTAAGTACGCCACGCTTTACCTAGATATTTCACCCGAACGACGTAACGTCACCGGCTTAAAGATGACCCTAACAGTTAATCAAATTCGGGCGGAGCAAAATAAGTAACAAAAAAAGTCAGCAACAACGCTCTTCCGAGTGCCTAAGGAATGGAAAATGGACGGTGCAAAAAGAGTGTTGCTGACTTCACTAAATATGTTGCAAACATCCAATATGCACTGATGCGTACTGCCCAAAGTTCTCTCGGCAGAGCGCTGGAAGAAATGACATTTCAATTCCATAGTATATACTGTAGTCTGTTTTTCTTTTTTGTATTTGTATTGCAATAAGATCACTTCTGTATTGCTAAAAATGACACAAATCAACCAAATTGGGATGTCATTTCGGGCTGCATGTGGAATCTTTATGTTCCTCATGTAAGTGCGGCTTTCAAACTAAACAAAGTAGATAAACGTTCATCTAAATCAACCTAGAGGACCAAACCGGCTGGAAAGATTCTTTACGTCACTTTTATATGCGCAGTAAAGGAACTGCTTTAACATAGTGAATTTCTGCGACTCCAAATTTCAAAGATCACGAAACACGATTGTCATTAAGTGAATTACATTGTTATTGTGTTTCTAAGGCCCAGTTGGATGTAAACTATTTATTGCCTGTAAAACAGTGATTGTATAAATTTATTAAAATTTTTAAACCATAAGAAAATATGTCCATACTCATCATTAACTTGTTCTAATTCACTTGTTCTTATTTAGGGCTCTTGTACAGCAACAGTTATTATACTATTAATAATAGTTTTAAAACTCTATGTAAAAGCAGGTTTATACAACAACAACGAGCTACTCAAATTTCATAAAAAAACATCAACTTCTAGAAAGTGTTAAAACATGAGGCCGGAAGAAAACAATAAAGCAAATATTTTGCATTAAAGAGCAGTGTATACCACTATTTAAAAATTACATATTTGTTTGCTTACGTTTCTGTAGCAAGTAGTTAGGGTGAGAAGTCGTATACCGCACACATAAAATACTGCATGAGAATATTTGTTGCTTTGTATGACAAGAAGTGAAGTGCTCATAACATACAGAGTCTCCATCGTAGCACTAGCATGCTTTATAAGACAAGGAACGTTTTTCTTGAACAACGTCACGATGCAAACATTGAAAATGCGGGCTTGTAATGTTATTTAAGAGCAGTGCATATAGGCGCGAGGTAGAGAATCCCAGGCCGAGAAATACAACAGTCAAATCAATGCCCAATACGTCTGTGGTGGAATTAGTTATATCAATTTGATCGGGTAGCGAAGCCTTTCCAATGTCTAAAGGCGAACTATTCGTGGTGTTGCTGAAAGCTTCACTCGAACTCAGTGGCAGAAACCATATACAGCATTTTCTGCGAGTCACTGCACTTCATGTTATCGCCTTACCGCCTGTTCTCTGTGGTGTTCACACAGATCCAAGATGCGATGGGCAATAGCTGGCAGTGGATATACTTCATTTCTATGGTTATTCTTGGAGCCTTTTTCGTTATGAACCTAATTCTCGGTGTGTTGAGCGGGTGAGTGTTGCTTATTTCCTTGATAGTTACTTTCCTTCTTATTTAGTAAAATATACATGTTGGTTTTATTGTTACTTTGCTGTTGTGATTTGCATGCGATATCCAACATTCAATTTAGTTTTGTATTGGAAACGTAGATAATTTGGACCAGGTAGAAGTAAATCACACAGTTCCGATTGATTTTTATCTTTATCTTTAAGTACAACCCTAAATGATCATAAAGCACGTATAGTAAAGGACAGTGAAAATCTTGGTACTGAAACGAGGCCAAGACCTCTTGTGTAAATTCTATACTTACGGGTTCTGTGCTCAAAATAATTGGTTACTCACACCCAATTTGGAATTGTCCACTTAGTTTTAAAACATGTCTTACCACTAAGTGTAATGAAAATGTAAAGCATTGCAAATATAGGCATGCACATTCAAATACTACTCACAAAGTAATAGGAATTTCGTCTTTTCTTTGTAATGCAGAGAATTTTCAAAGGAGAGAGAGAAGGCCAAAGCAAGAGGTGACTTCCATAAGTTGCGAGAGAAACAGCAAATAGAAGAAGACCTGAGAGGTTACCTCGACTGGATAACTCAAGCCGAGGACATTGAACCAGAGGATGGCGAGGATGAATCTAGACAGCATGGCCAAGATGGAAAAAGTATGTATATGGCTAGTGTGCTAATCACGATTGCTGTTGTAATGTTGCGGTGCAAGTTTGAAATTTTAAAAACGCGACTAACACATCCGTACATTCCACTGGTGTTGCGTTTGTGACAATAGAATAAAAACCATAAGTAACTTTTATCATCAGCAGACGTGGTGTAGTCTGTAGCATCCATTAGAATACAAATTTCAGTAGATGAGTAGACATTTTTCTAAAAAGGTATTGTTAGGATAGATCTGTAATGAAGTATAAAGTCAATGCATTACGAATCGGTCGGTAGCTCAAACGCCACACTCTTGGAAGGGATGATATCTCACTCCATGACACTGCATGTGAGGCATGAGCGAGGAAAATGGCCATCGCAAAAATCTCTTTATGAAAAGAAATCCGAAAATATTACTTGTTCGCAGGACGTTTCCCCCACCACTCTTTCCTAGCAGGTTGGCGACGAAGGAGTAGCGGTAGCAGGTCGTGGGGTGGTGGGGGCAGCCAAGGACTTCAGCAAGCACAATACCAAGGTGTTAATGGCAACTAACCTATTAGCCTCTGCATGTGTAGCATCTCCGCTTCTGTGTGGTGTGCATGCAAAAAAAATTGACAGAGAACTTCAAGGCAACGAGAATAAACATTCAATGCATTAGTGCTTACCTGCGACTACAATTATGTAGTAGCAAAGGGTTATCAGGCACCATCGCATTACAGGATTCTCAAGAACGAACTCGCAATAGAAAGCAAATAGAAAGCCGCTTACAGGTTGATCTCGTCGTTCCTGAAGAACCCAGGGGCATTCACGCCGTAAAACGTTCACCGCTCGTTTTCGCTTCTCATGAGTTAAGAGCGTTGTACTGCGGGCTAGTGCCAATTTCTCTCGCCGAAACACAATATTTTTTAAATGCGCCTTTTCACAGCTGCGTTAGCTGCAAACTGCTTTGTATCTGAATGCAACATCTAGGGTGTTGCAAGGAATATCTATTTTTCGCCAAGTGCTTTCAAACATGCAAGGGAAAATTCTACGTTTTGCATGGAAATCGGATTTGTGAAAAACTTTTCACCACAACGAAAATATCATATTTCTATAGTAGAAAATGTTGTGCATGACACCTCACAGCACGCACAACAACTGCACAGAACACCGACTTTTTAAAAGAAATGTAATGTTTACCCATATTAAGGCAAACACACAGAATACCTCATTTTAAACTAACAAATTTTCATTTTCAGATAAAAATGAAAATAACTCTGCGGACCAGTTAGACGGCGAGGAAGAAGTCTTACAAGAGTCGTGGATTAAAAAGAAGAAAAGAGACTTTGACAGGTAAGCACTACGCGCTATTTTGTTAGCCAGAAAGCGTCTTGCAAAAGCTGCAAATTGTTTTTTTGTTCCAGGGTCAATCGAAGGATAAGAAGAGCATGCCGGAAGGCAGTAAAATCGCAAGCATTTTATTGGCTTATCATTTTGTTAGTGTTTCTTAATACAGGTGTACTTGCAACAGAACACTATAAGCAGCCAGAGTGGTTAGATTTTTTTCAAGAGGTGACAAATTTATTCTTTGTCGCCCTTTTCACAATGGAAATGTTGTTAAAAATGTATAGTTTAGGTTTTCAAGTAAGTTCCTTTAAATTTCTTTTTGCCATGCTATGATACTTTGTTTTATTTCGTTGTTTAAAAAAGTATTTGTCTCTTCTTAGGGATACTTTGTGTCCTTATTCAATCGCTTCGATTGCTTCGTCGTAATTGGCAGCATTTCAGAACTGATTTTAACCCATACTAAAGTAATGCCGCCGTTAGGTGTATCAGTGTTACGATGTGTTCGATTGCTCAGAGTGTTCAAAGTAACTAAGTGAGTAAAAACATACTTTGAACTTTCTATAAAAATCGAGGTGTGTTAATTTAATGATTGTGTATCTTTTCCTAGGTACTGGAGATCGCTATCAAATTTAGTGGCATCTCTTTTAAATTCCATCCAATCCATTGCATCTCTCTTGCTGCTGCTCTTCCTGTTCATAGTGATATTCGCTCTTTTAGGAATGCAAGTTTTCGGTGGAAAATTTAATTTTTTAAAAACCGAAGACAAGCCGAGGAGCAACTTTGATAGCTTCTGGCAAAGTTTACTAACTGTTTTTCAGGTAATTTTCAAGCAAACGACGATGCGCATTATGAATAAAAGTCAATGTTTAATTTGGACTCTTTGGCAGATATTAACTGGTGAAGACTGGAACGTTGTGATGTATGACGGGATCAGAGCTTATGGAGGCGTTGCTTCTTTTGGCATATTAGCGTGCATCTACTTCATTATTTTATTTATATGTGGTAACTGTATCCTTTTGCGCTGAATGAATTATGTTATAAAACATGCAGTCGACCTCTCAATTTTCTTAACCAAAATCCAGACATCTTATTGAACGTCTTCTTGGCTATCGCCGTCGACAACTTAGCTGACGCCGAGTCCCTTGCAACGATAGAAAAAGAAGAAGAAAATGAAGAGGTGAGGTTGGACTAACAACATTTTCTGCATGGCGTGGATGAGTTATTTTTAATACTACCCTTAACGCTGGCTTTTCTATAACAAACCTGTGCATTTCCTACTGTCTCCCTAGCAGCGCAAACATGATTGGCTCAAGGAAGTGGGCACTGCATCCAATATAAAACCCGAAACGAACCCTGCCAGCGTAAGTTGCCATGCTAAATCACCAGAGCATGTCCATTAACTTGCCTCGCTGAGCATGTTTTCTACAGAGCTGCACTTATTTGTATCCCCTATAGAGAGACCCTAACCAGAATAGTGCCACAGCACGACTGAGTTATGTTCGTGCATATGATACAATAGCTTATATGTCGACATTACTCAACCATTTACTCCGTTTCATTTGACGTATCAGTTTGTACATAGAAGTTATCCGTTTCTGTCACTTCGGACAGAAAAGACAAAGATAAGCGGGGACAGTGGTACATGGAGAACTAGTTAATTACATTTATGATTCTTTTCTAGGGAGAAAATGCCGAAGGTGAAGGCGAAGGTGAAGAAGACGTAGGAGAGGGCGACGAGGAAGGGATGGGAGAAGAAGAGGAGGAGGAAGAAGAAGCGGAAGAGGAAGGGTAATTTCTCTCCTTCAGCAAACTGTTTTTAAAAACTCTAGCAAGCTTTTCCAAAATAAATAGTGCATTTAAAAAAAGAATTTTTAAAAATGTCTATTATTGACAAACCAATTTTTCTTTCTTGGCTTGCAGATCAGATAAGGAAGATGGGACTACGAGCCGTTCAAAAGTGCGCATTGAAATTGGGGACAACGAGGAGTACACATATGACGACCAAAACGACAATCCTGGTGAGTACAGCTATAGTTCCGTATTTCAACCTCCGCGCAATTTCTTCCAGTTTTCTAAGATGAAAGATATTGCTGCTGTCAACCTCTGCTGTAAATATCATATGTCCACTTACTGGATCCTATTAAATGCAAGGGTTTTTTGAGTTCACGCAACATGAGCGTTGAGGTCTCTCTACGACAACACTGCACTTAGTAATAATTGTGGATACGAACCAAACTAGGAACTAGCCAACTGTCTACGCCCGAAGCAGAGAGGGAACCTCTTCGCTCTAAGAGTGACTCTGTTGACAAGCCCATCAGGCCAAAGTCTCTCCCCCTACGGCCTAGAATGGTTCCTCGACGCATTTCAATGGAGAGCGACCACATCAACGACACGAAGCCTATGCCACAGGCAACTTCACTTCTTGTTTTTTCGAAAGATAACCGGTGAGCCTTAGGAACAGACGCGATATGAGTCTGCAACAAATATTTGACCTGCTCGTGATGTGAAAGTTTATGTACATTTTCTACTACATAGCACGTACTAGTTAATCTTGTATGATTAAAAGCGAACTTAGGCATCTCTCTGTCACGTTTGGGTGGGGAAAATCCTCCACAGGAAATTAACTCACTTTCTCCAGTCTAACCAAACCGAAGAGAGAGGTTTAAGGTCGCGAATGTATTGTTCCTAGCTCGTCGATGTTTTCCTACGTAAATACTTTCGGTGTTTCGCATTTCCTTACCTGTTTCGTACGTCCAAAATGCTTGTTTGCAACCAGTTATGACGTTGTCGCAGTGCGTAACGAGCTGAGTCGTCTGTCCTCGTATGCATTCTCTATAAGTCTCGCCACTGTAGGAGTCTGTTTTCCCACAACCCTATGACCTATCCTTGTAGAATGCCGAAAACGCTGGTAAAAGAGTGGAATACATTAACTCAGACTCGTGTAGTGTTCTTTACATCATTGTCATTTCCAAAGCGGCCCTAGATGTGGCGCCATTATCCACGAACGTAATGCAGCAGTGCCGGCAACAGGGGAACGAAAAACGTTTAAGTATTGGTCTGATATGTTTAGACCTTCAACTATTAAAATTGCTTGATTTTGACCGTTCCGTCGTATATTCAGATACGGCCAACGAAGTCTGAGTTTATGAATTTGAAGTTTTTACAACTCAATATTGCGCTTTCATGGTTCACCGACATGTTTCAGAGTTTGTTTTAAAATTATATGTATGTTAATAGTAAACAGAGTACTTGTGTGCTTGCCTTGACAATCCCTGTGTTCACTCTGTTTGCTCCCTGGCTCAACCCTGTAGAGGAGGAAGAGGAAGAGGGAGGTGGGGAGGGAGGCGGGGAGGGGACCGGGGCGCGACCTCGCCGACTTTCTGAATTCAACCCAGCAACCAAGATACAACCTATACCTCCGGAGTCTTCCTTCTTCATCTTCTCGCAAACAAACAGGTGATTGCCGCCTTAGTAGGCTAGGATACTTTTAAAATTTCATTTTCGACTCACGGTGATAGATCCCCAGTGTAGTGGCCTAATTCGCCGACTGCAGTTAAACTGCTATCAGCAAAATATTCTAAACGACGTCGAAATCATTTAGTCATCAGCTTAGCAAAAACTTTTTGGCTTTATAACATTGCATGACGTTATCTCAAATGTACTTCCCCCTTCCCTACACAAGCAGCAACTCACCGTTCAAAGATGCGGTGAGACTAAAATCCTACACAGGAAGCGAAATAAGTGACGCCTGGGCATTGCGATGCAATTTAAACGCCACCGAGCTTTATCAGTGTCCAGTTGGTTCCTTACCCTTTTTGTGAATGAATTAACGTTGGTAGCTCAGGCTTATGGCTTTACGCTTTTGACTCGTTGTACGCCCATACTTTTCCAAGCTCTGCATGGTTTTTGCTATTATTTGTTATTAAAATTAAGCTACCTGATATGTACATAGCCGGATGTCACGTCATTACAAAATAAATGTCGTCAGATTAACATCTCCATTGTCTTTGCT
Source organism: Megalurothrips usitatus (assembly GCA_026979955.1). Lineage (NCBI taxonomy): Eukaryota > Metazoa > Arthropoda > Insecta > Thysanoptera > Thripidae > Megalurothrips > Megalurothrips usitatus. The sequence continues at coordinate 8,138,142 of CM049593.1, forward strand.
CTCTTGCAGATTTAGAGTATTTTGCCACTGGGCCAGTAACCACAGTTATTTCAGCAATTTTATATTAGTATGTATTATGGTGTCTTCGGCTTTACTAGGGGCTGAGAACCCCCTTAAATCAAATACTCCAACAAATCTGGTAAGTGGTTTGAGGATTCGTACAACAACTGATTTCCTGTATGTTCCCTGCTGTAATATAATCGATTCATGTCTGGAATAGGTTTTAAGTTATTTCGACTACTTTTTTACTACAATATTCACGATTGAGCTTATCTTAAAAATCGTGACAGCTGGTTTTGTTCTTCACGAAGGGTCGTTCTGTAGATCAGCATTCAACTTACTGGACTTGCTCGTTGTCTGTGTTTCATTGGTTTCCGTGTTCTTTGGGTAAGTCGAGTGATTTATTGTTCAGTTCTTTATCATAATAAATGCGCACTTATTCCATTTCCTTGCCTTCATTTCAGTTCCGCAAATATTGGTTTTCTTAAAATTCTTAGAGTGCTAAGAGTTTTACGGCCACTTAGGGCTATTAACAGAGCTAAAGGATTAAAGGTTGGTATGCAGTTTTTCAAAAATATATAAAAAGTATAAAAATTCCGCATAGTTCTTCGACTACACGACCGATTTCTTTGCAGCACGTTGTTCAATGTGTGATTGTGGCAGTTAAAACTATAGGCAACATTGTGCTTGTCACATGTCTTCTTCAATTTATGTTTGCTGTCATTGGTGTTCAGCTCTTCAAGGTAATTCATAAAGATTACAGTAAACAACAACATGTGTAACAACATGTGTAACATTGCGATTTTTATGTTTTAGGGAAAATTCTTTTCATGTACGGACGATTCCAAAGTGACGGAAAAAACATGTCAAGGGACATACCTCGTATACGAAAATGGAGATGTAGAGAGCATTAAAGTAGATACAAGAAAATGGGGTCTGAATGAAAGGCAATTTCACTTCGACAACGTGGCAAAGGCTATGCTCACTTTGTTTACGATATCAACATTTGAAGGATGGCCAGCGTAAGTTGTTATGAATGAAGTTAACTCAATTGAATCCGTATTCAGCCTGTTATTATCATGCGTACCCTGACATTTCCCCCCAGTCTTTTATACGTTTCAATCGACTCAAACGCCGAAGAAAAAGGACCGATTCACAACTATCGACCAATCGTAGCCACTTATTACATCATCTACATCATTATAATTGCATTCTTCATGGTCAACATCTTCGTAGGTTTTGTCATCGTTACATTCCAAAATGAGGGAGAGCAGGAATACAAAAACTGCGAGCTGGACAAAAATCAGGTCAGTATATGAAAATAATGCTAAGAACTGGGAGTACCCAGAGGCGGTCTTTCTTGCACAAAGTAGCTATTTATGTAATGTGTGGAGAAGTGTCTTTTGACAAGTCATTATTTCTTTTTAGCGGAACTGTATAGAATTTGCTTTAAAAGCAAAGCCAGTTCGTCGATACATACCCAAGCAGCGTTTCCAATACAAAGTATGGTGGTTCGTGACGTCACAGCCATTCGAATACACTATTTTTATTCTGATTATGATAAACACAATAACGCTGGCTATGAAATTCTACAGACAGCCAGACGCTTACACAGATGCTCTTGATAAGCTAAACATGATATTCACTGCCGTATTTGCACTAGAATTTGTCTTTAAACTGGCTGCATTTCGGTTTAAGGTAAGTTCATAATAAACATTGTAAATGTTAAGATATAGGTTAATGTGGATGACTCTCATATTCTATTTCAGAACTACTTTGGAGACGCATGGAACGTTTTCGATTTCATCATCGTGCTGGGCAGCTTTATAGACATTGTCTATTCCGAGTTTAATGTGAGTAACTTCACTCTTCCGGACATTCATTGTTTGAGGTAGAATGAATGTCAGTTCAAAATTACTGCTCATTCCCGTATTTATTTTATGTCTGTATTGTCTATTTATTTGTCTTTCTGTGGCGCATCTCGCGATTCACATTGTCTTGACTGCATGAAACGGAGATCTATTTACTACCATGTTTTTCCAAAACATTCTTGAGGATCCACCTAATTATCAAAGAGCAAGCAAGCCAATCTCTTTATCTAGTCCTTTGTACCAACGTTTCTTTTACAGTTCAGATAACAATGGCCAATAATAAACAATTTTTAAAAATTCCCACAAAACAGCAAGTAACACAAATGCATTTTTCACTTATTTTCTCCCGAAATTTTTGAGTGCAAACTAGCGTTATGTTTTTGACGGTTTTAACAGCTCTTCAGCTTCCATACGATCGTTTGCTTTTTTCACGTTTTTTATGATCAACGCCTGTTTGGCGCGTGTTTGGGTTTGTGACTGCTTTTCATTTTTTTCACTCGTTTCGTTTTGCTACGATCCTGTAGCACTACGTACCTAACCATCTGTCTTTTTCTATTTTGTCTTTTTAAAAGTGTTTTGTTCCTCTTTTGACGTCCTACACGTTCGTACGCGGATGGTAGAGGTCACGCTGTCGACACTGTACTTGTCGATGTATTATTTGTTTACTGAGCGAAATGATGCACGGTGCAAGTCACTCGCTTTTCATCCACAACCGTTGATTCTGTGTCCGTCGATTTCATAGTTGATACTATAGATGTGCGATAGAAACCCACCAGGTTAGCAGCCGCTACGTGTTGACGCACCATTATGAGTAGACAAAATGGCATCGAATACCTGGAAATGCTACAAATTCAGTACAGCGGCACAGCACAAACGAACGCCCATTTACTATGTATTCAGTCCCTTGTAATTTTTTGCGGAAATACATGACAAACAAGCGTACCTAGAACGGTATTGATGTTTTACTTAATTTTTATTTAAAAAAAGGGATAGCACGCAGCCCTACATGATGTGAACCGTGTCACGTGATCGTTCATTTATGATTGTGGCAGGCGTATATTCCTCAGGCGTGATAATGCGGAGTGTGTAACCTATGTGTCTTGAAAGTCACCTGTGCAAAATTACTAATGGGATAAATTTTTTTACGCACTTTCTGCACAGACCCCTCAGAAAGCAAAGGTTTGTAACGTCCGATATATAAGCATGGACCCTACGGATGCATGGATGCATGCATGTGTGTTTCTCGTTATCCTTCTGCATGGTTTGAACTTTAACCCCGGTGACACGCTATGGCCCACGCCTTATTGCGTGTCTTTTATTTCAACTCTTATTTCGCTTCAGGAAAGGACGGTAGCATTCGAGTGAATGTAAGAAGTCAAACGGTGACCACTTCCGTAAAGGAATGGTGTCTCTACGGGATAAATAAGAACCGCGTGCATGAGCGTTTCACTTCATCACTCTTAAACGTGTGAATTTGTTTCAGTTTGGTAGTCATAATTTTATAGAAAAATCATTTCAACCAAATCATTGAGCTATAAACCTGTAAGTACGTAGTAAATGCACGCATCGTCATTTAGTCTGGAATCCAACCCCATAGTGCCAAGTGTTTAATTCATCCAATATCTCAGATATTTTTAGCTACTGAAATGCTTTATGATATTTTACATCTTTGCTGCAATGTATATTACCCAAACCCGATGTATATTAAACAAATCCCTACTGCTTTTTATGGGTTGCACGATAGTTACATCTGCTTAGAACACTCATGCCTATGTATAAAAGTAGTCTACAGTTTTTTCGGTTGAAATTGTAGTGCAGTTTTGGTGTTTTTCTGGAACAGCAGATTTTTCTAACAGAAAAAATGGGACAGTACATTTTTTGCGGGAAAGCTCAGTACTAGAATAGTAAAGTCACACTAAGTTGAATACGGAAAGTGATAAGAAAGAACCATTAAAATAGGCGGTGCCGGAGCCTTTTTTGTAGGTCTCAATACTTTTTCAATGAGGTCGAACAAATCGTTTTAGCCCCCCCCCCCTCTACCCCCCTCTCCCAAAATTCGAGTCTCGAGTCTTCATAAGATATAATGAAAGCACCGAATACATATTGGGATATAACACGAAGGAGCCTATTGGAATTGTTGTACTGACAATAAATTAATCTTTACAGCCTGGATCCAGTATTATTTCTATCAACTTCTTTCGACTTTTTCGTGTCATGAGACTCGTCAAACTACTGTCTAGAGGAGAAGGTATACGAACGCTATTGTGGACATTCATCAAGTCGTTCCAAGCTCTGCCATACGTCGCCCTGCTTATCGTCATGTTGTTTTTCGTTTACGCAGTAATTGGAATGCAGGTGATTCTCATTGTTGCAAATATAATTGTAAACCAGTGAACAATAGAAATCAAATAAATGGCCTCTGTTTTGGGGTATCCCGTTACTCACCGTAATAATACTTTTCCCAGGTTTTTGGAAGAATTGCTCTGGCCGACGGTACTGCTATTACCCGAAACAATAATTTCCAGTCCTTCCCCCAAGCAGTATTGGTTCTTTTCCGGTCCGCCACCGGCGAAGCCTGGCAAGACATAATGATGGACTGCTCTAACCGGCCGAATGAAGTGAAATGCGACGCAATGTCTGATGGGGGTGCTCATGAAGACTGTGGCTCAGACTTGGCATTTCCCTACTTCATTTCCTTCTATGTCCTCTGCTCCTTTCTGGTGAGATCAATGTATTACTTTAGTTTTTAGAAGCGATTGCCTCTCTAACGTTCAAGGCACTCAATTGCACGCTTGTTCAAGTTTTGCGACATACTCTAAGCACGAGCGTTCCTGACCCACTACCCCACTTGTTTTAGATCATTAACTTGTTCGTGGCCGTCATCATGGACAATTTCGACTACCTCACGCGCGATTGGTCCATTCTGGGACCCCACCACCTGGACGAGTTCATCCGGCTGTGGAGCGAGTACGACCCCGACGCCAAGGGAAGGATCAAGCACTTGGATGTTGTGACGTTACTAAGAAAGATATCGCCGCCTCTGGGGTTCGGCAAGTTGTGCCCGCATCGGGTGGCGTGCAAGGTAAGGTCTGCTACGCAAGGCCAAACCTCACATTGCTGGAATTTGCAAGAACGTTTGTTAGTGACATGTTTACCTCATTTCCCTGTGCAGCGCCTGGTTTCTATGAATATGCCGCTAAATAGCGACGGAACAGTTCTGTTCAACGCAACGCTCTTTGCCGTCGTCAGGACATCGCTGAGGATAAAGACGGAAGGCAATATTGACGACGCTAACGCTGAGCTACGTGCCGTCATTAAGAAAATCTGGAAACGTACAAGTCCAAAACTCCTGGATCAAGTCGTACCACCACCCGGAGGTTGGTACTGTTATCACAAAGTGTGTTTAAGATGAGAGGAAACAATGTGTGACTAAACTGTTGTTCATTAACAGTGGACGATGAGGTGACAGTCGGTAAGTTTTATGCAACATTCCTGATTCAAGACTATTTCCGACGTTTCAAGAAGAGGAAAGAACAGGAAATGAAGGACACCGACAAGGACACGCACAACACAGTAACCCTTCAGGTACAATTTTGAAAATTTTCTCGAAGAGGTACTCTGTTTACATATTAAATTGTCTAACATACGTTTGCCTTTCAGGCTGGTTTGCGCACACTACACGACGCTGGTCCTGAGTTAAAGAGGGCAATATCCGGCAACTTGGAAGAAATGATGGAGGATGCCCAGGAACCCTCACACAGGGTAGGACTTTTGTGCAACATTGAACTAAGCTTTTCCTTTTTGTGCGAAAAATCGATTATGCTGTGGTCTCATTTCAGCGCAACCATTCACTTTTTGGAAGTGTCTGGTCTTCGATGAGACGAGGTCATGGAGGCTTCAACCGGGCAAGATCTCTCAAAGTGAATCCAACTCAAATTAAGGTAGGAGTTGGTGTCAGCATGTCTCTTAATTTTCGTCTTAATCTTCTTGTCGAATGATCCATTCATTCTAAAAATTCATCCATTCTAAAAGCGTTGGTGATTTTTTTCCAAAAACATTTATTTTTACATTCGCTGATCCACTTTCGAGGTTGCTTCTTGTCATTTAAATTATATATTTGTACAACGTTCCAATAGATATTGGTTCATGTTGTGGACAGTTGAAGCACATCGCGCGTTCTATTCGCCGGACCATTAAAATAAAGCTGCTATTGTTCCACAGATGATGCACTTGGATGTACCTGGAAGGAATCTTAGAAAGGTAGCAAACGGTGCATGTTTATTTCCTTTGCGAGTAGATGATGGAAACACATATGCTTTATCACATTTTCCAGCACTGGCTATTCTGCTAAGATAGTTCGAACAAATTTTCACCTCGTGAGGAAATTGAGACCTATCTTACAACGTTTTACTCAGAAACGTACACACATGATTGTAAACTCCTTTACTTTCTTCCCGTCTGCCTGTCCATCGACCACAGTATCATAGTGCGGACAAACTCGCGTGCGAGCAACTGCCTTTTTATTTTAAATCCTTCTCTACGTTGCCGCGGCTGCCACCCTCCGAGCGTATGACCACCCTCGAAACGAGCGCACACCATGCAACTAAACTGAGTTGACATTGTTTTCGAGGAAAATTTCAGCATGATATGGCATTCGATTTAACTCACTCACAGTAAATGAGCAGTAGAGTTGGAAACGTTATCTGTCCAATGTCGTTTCTGCACACACATTGCTTTCCAGCGCTACGCTCTCGGCCATCTGTCAGGTGCAACTCTTTCCAAGGGAAGGGAAGAACCGAATGGAAAAGTAAAGGTTTATGGGCTTAATGCGGCGTGCCCAAGGCCAAACCCTTACAAACAGTCTGGCACCTATTTAAGTTTGATTAAGATTGATTTAGACACGTCTAGTTAGGCAGGGGCGCATTCAGAATCAGCACTCGAATGTGGTTTTGTATCCCTCCAATACCCAACAGGCTAAAACGAGCGACAGAAATAAATGGACGATGTCGGGTGCCACCGAGTACGAAACCCCTATGTAAGCTTTAAAAGGCTAGCGTTTACTGCCTCTTTTGTAGCCATTGACGATCTTCGACATTTAGAAAATCGACTCTTGTAATAATTGACGTATTTTGACCGCATACATGCGATTGTAAGTATTTGATAACCATAGTATTGAGACGTACATCAGTGAATATAGCGTTGAGTCGCCTTATCGCACGGTATTCGTACTGTAACGTAGCGTAGGTGCACCATGGGTGAACTAACACATATGTGTGTTTTGCCCCAGTTCCGCCGTGCGAATTTGTATGCCATCAGGCTCTACGTAAGCTTAAGTTGCTAGTATTTATCCAAGGACACGGAGAAATGAATAACGTCACCAGCAGTAGGGATACGTTGGAGTACATAGTAATATAGGAAGCTATAGTGAACTTAGTTCGTAACTTTTTTTAGAGGCAGATAAAAATATCGTTTTATGTGGTACCTGTATAACCACAATTTCACTTGTCTCCTTCGCACTCCCAGACAAATCTCGTCACTCAATTTCGTTATTTTTCGTTCCAGATATATCACTTCTGTTATAATCTCATTATGGTCGTGTGCTGTCTCAGGTGTCGCCGACCAATTCCATCGACTACCTGCCGTACAACGCGCTGCAGCGAGCCGTCAATGACGGCATGAACCACATCACCGCCCTCACGAAGTCTGCGCTAGGACCAGGGTGAGCTTTCATCTCGGCATTTAACTGCCAAACGCCCAGGATCCTTCCCAAACGTTTATCTACGTTTATCCCCACATAAGTGCTGAAACACTATAATACAACGACGTGTTTGACTCGTAGTGGAATCAGGGGTGCGTTGAATAACTTGAACTGTATTGCGTTGCAGGGCGATGTCAATGCAGGACGTTGGCTACAAAGGAGGGGAGAACATCCCGATGAGACCACTGGCTGTCGCCAACGGTGACCCAGACAGGACGTATGGCGGCTACCACGAGTGAGTACACCTGTCAATGAGCAAGCGAATTTTTAAAACGAAATTTACACTGCAATTGTTTTAACGCATCAATTTTCGACACGAGTTGTTTATATGCTAAATTTTCAATATTTAGGGAAACGTTTTTTCTCCGATTTCTACGTCTCTCTCTCCTTCCAACAAGCAATAAAGCATGCTCTGCAATAGGCGAGGTGCTAAATTTGTTAAGTGTGTATCTGAGAACCCCCCCCCCCCCCTCGCCCCCCCTCCCCCCTCGGCCAATGTGGCAGTGACATAGTCCCGTCGAGATCTCGTGTTCGCAGGCTCGCTTATGCGTACAGGAATAATATATCCCCCCCCCCCATCCCTTTCCCGCTATAGGCAGATTCTGTATTTAGAGTCCGATTCTATCCGAAGGCAGCGCAGAGACGTATTCTCTCGATAGGTACACCCCGAAACTACTACTGTTAATTTTACCCACTCTTACTTCGTTTCCAGAAAACCCGGAGGGGTAACTTTCCTTCATCCATATAGTTATGGTAAGAGACCGAGCCCAGCCCCCCTCTGCTAACAGATTGGCTTGTGTGGTGGTACTAACCATGCTTCCCCCTCGTGTGTCCCGCGGGTGTGCCGCGGGTGCGCCGTGGTTGTAGGAGGGCCATCCTGTCGCGCTCTTGTGTTTGCGTGTGTGTGCATGTGTGTGCGTGTGTGTCACAGAGCCGCGGGAGAGCTGACGACACCCACGACGATGCGTCGCCAGGGCTCAGGCACCGCCAGGACGGCGGCCGCGCCGGGGGCCGGCACCCCGGGGGCGGGCAGCGACGGCGCCCTGGCGGGGGCGGCGGGGGCCGACGACGCATGCTTTATCGCGGGCGGCCTCAAGCTGGCGCAGACCCAGGCCATGGCGGTGGCCGGCTTCCTCCCGGCCTCTGCCGGCACCTCGCCGCGGGCGTCTCCCCCCAGCGGCACGCCCGCCGTCACGGTGGCGGTGGTCGACACTTCGGAGGCAGCCACAGGAACGGGTGCTGAGGCGGGTGCTGAGGCGGGGGCCCAGGCGGGGGCCGAGGTGGGGGCCGCGGAGGCGCCGCCCGACTGCGCGTCGCCGACACGATCATCGCCGTCCCCTCCCACCCCCGGCCCGCTGCGCCCGCTGCGCCCGCTGCGCCGGCCGCTGGGTGCCCTGGGTGCCCCGGGCCGGGGGCGGCCGCTGGGACGGCGCGCGTCGGCGAGCAGCGCCCCCGAGCTCCTCGCCACGCCGCTCGCGCCGCTCACGTACAGAGCCTCCTTTCACGGCCGAGGTGTGTTGCGTGTTGCGTGTTCCGCTTTGCATGCGACAGAGCCGAGTCACAACCGTGGCAAGGCCGGAGACAAAGGGCGGCCATGGATGAACACCGCACTTTGTCTCCGGAATTCTTTAACGCCTCCTTTTTCGCTGTTGTTTTATTTTATTTGGTCGTAATACACTTTGTCGTGCTAGACTAGTGGCGGAACATAACGTCAATACTCTCGGCAGGCACGCAGCCCGTTGGTCTCAACGGGGACATGGACCGGGCCCACGGCCGGGGGGCTCAGTCCGTGCCCACCAGCCCCGCAGACCGGCGGACCAACTTCGGAGTGGTGGGCAGCGCAGAGAGCTTGGTGGGAAGGGTGAGTGCGACCCGAAATGTCAACTCGGCCAAACATACAGTACGACTTTAAGAGGATCGTACGGAAGTGTATAAAACCAAAATAAAACTCCCCCCGTATGGCCTCCCGCAGGTGCTGGCGCAGCAGGGGCTGGGCAAGTTCTGCGACCCCGAGTTCGTGCGGAACACGTCCCGAGAGATGCAGGAGGCGCTCAACATGACGCAGGAGGAGATGGACCGCGCCGCCCACCAGCTCTTGGTGCAGGAGCGGGAGGGCCGCGGGCCCCTCGCGTTTAGTGAACAGTCTGGCTACCCGCAAGGGTACTCACCAGGGACCCAGGGCCCCCCGGGCCCCCCGGGGCCCGCATAAGGAAACGGTGCCTTTGATCCGTTTGACAGCGGATATCTGTGAAGTGACTTTTTTCTAAGAAAAAGAAAGTGTTCAAGTGTTTCAAGTATTTTCTAAGATGCGTAATAATATTTGTTATGTTAATAATTAACAGTTACATAATTTGTACCATTGAATTTGTCAAAAAATCCCTTTATGTTATACATATCTAAGCATGAACAAAAATGTCAATGGCAGGTCCAGTGACAGCAAGTGAAATCAAAATGTATACTAGGTCTATGACAAAAAAGTGATTGTTCTATGATGATTGTCTGGTTCACTGATTTTTTCAGTCAAATGTGTGCATCCAGAGGAACTGACTGTAGAAAGGTAAAATCCCCTACTATTTTGCCAATTGTGACCTTATCTTTCTGATTGTACCGCGAATGGACTATGTACTAACGCACATCTTAGTTTTATTCTACAAAGTGGATCAAAATTGAATCTCACCAAAATATGTATTTATGTCTTAAATGGTGAGGAAATGAAAGCAAGAACAACAATCTTGCTGAATCGAAGTGATAACTTCTATTTGACTCTGGATTCGCACTTGAAAACAGTTATGCAGTGCGTTCCTAACTTTTTAAAAAATAAATAGTCTGTCCCTCAGAGACCAACTCTCCTCCAGAACCTTGTGATGTTTTTTATTCGGTTACCTAGAAGAGAGCTAGTAATCAGAATAATGTATTATTGTTATCTGTATGAGGGGCCCAAGACATTTGTTTCGGTGTAGCAACGACCAATCAAGATTAAGCGCCACCGGGAATTACCGTTTGAAAACTATATGTTGCTTTAATTCTACCATGTTTTCCGTCCTGTTTAATGTTTTCTGATTCTCCAAATTGATTTTGTTTTTATTTCACCATTTTCCATTTTGTACAATTGAAAAATAAAGGCTGCGAGAAAGGCTTTCCTATTGTACATATGTGTTAGCATGTTTGTCAATGGTAAAGACATCACCACCAGCAAAACAACAAGATACCTTTTCAGAATAAAAAGGAGGAAGTTAACCATTTCAAAAGTATAATATTCAAACAGAGGTTATTATCACAGAGCACTCGTATTTTATCTAAGAATCACAATTCCAATCAAAAAGACTAGTGTTTCGGAAATCAATTCAAACCACGAGTGGCGTACATTGAAAATGCTAAAACGGAAAATACGCCTTTTGCAAGACGTCAATTCCTAACAAAGACATCCAGATACAAATTAAACTTCTTAGCCGCGCTTTCTCTAGGTAAGACATTGAGACGACAAAACGCACAAACAACACTGTGACTATTGCGTTCGGCACGAGGAGCGCCAAAACAAGATGTGTGAAACGAAGCCGTGTCCTACTCAGAGGATCGAGACGTATCGCTTGAACTTGTCCAGCTCCACGGCGGTGTCTTCGAGGGACGTAGACGAAAACGCGTCTGAGACGAGGTGTACCTTGAGTTTCCCACACGCAGTGCCTAAAGCCTGCACAGGACAAATCGTGTCGCCCTGTTAGAATTATTTTGCAGAAAACTTCTAAATTGAACCGAACACCAAGAGACGCAGGCGAGCTCACTCACCAGGTACGGGCAGGCTTTGGCCGAGTGCCGGCTGGGAGACAGGCGCATCGCCACCACCGTCCGGCCCTTCAGTGGCACGGTCAGGACGGGGAACATGTCGCTGGCCGCCAGGTCCCACACGTGCAGTCTGGAAAGCCGAAGAGGGCAGGCTCACAAGAGGGGCAGGCACTGATAGGCAACCTGCACGGCAGCCGGGAAACGCCCACCGCAGAGCGCTCGGCGCACGGCGGGTGGTGCGCCCCAGACCGTCACCTGGACAGGCAGTCGAGGGCGAAGAAGACGCAGGGCCTGGAGTTGGACCACTGCAGGGCGGTGACGCCGGGCGCGGAGCCCAGCGCGCCCCCGGAGGCCGCGCCCCCGGGGGCCGCCACGGTGAGCAGGGGCCGGCTGCTGTGTCGGCTGTGCAGGCGGACCGACCCGTCCGCGCACCCCACCTGAGCAGACCACACCACCGTTCACACTCTCTGCCACGCTGCGGCTGCCGACACCGTATCCCGCACTCACCAAGAAGTACGGCAGCGCGAAGGGGCACGGACAGATGCACGTGGCCGGCGAGAGGCAATCTGCGAAGCAAACAAAGGCGAGCGTGTTCACTTCGGCACGGACCCGACCGAGCGCTCGGGTGGGCCGACGCCTGCGCGTCAGACAGCCGCCGCTGCCGCCGCGCGCCGGTGCGCTGCGGGTCTGCCTACCCGGACTTCCACAGGCGCTAGGCCCGCTAAGGCACTGCGCCCGCTACGCCCGCTAAGCTGCTACGCTACGCACCCCACTCCGGCGCGTAGAGCGCAGGGTGCGCCCTGCTGCCGCTGCTCAGGCTGTGCACCGCGTGCCCCGTGTTGACGGCGGCCAGGAGGTGCCCGGGGTCCGCGCTGTCCACAGCCAGGTCGGCGAACTGCAGACTCGAGATCACGCCGTCGTCGCTGCAGACAAATGCCACGCGCGTTCAGCAGGCAGCGACCTCGACAACATCTCGTGGGTGACATTCTCAGCTTCGGAATTACAGTACGCACAGAGCGGCAGCAACGCGCGGCGCCAAGGTGAAAGCCTCGTTGTGCAGCAGGCGCACGCGACCCCAGGGCGCCATGCCCACGTCCTCGGAGGCGCCAGAGCTCCCGCTCAGCACCGTCCACAGAAGGCACAGGCCGCTCTCGTCCAGACTGCAGATCTGTAAACAAGGCCGACGCCTCGTCACGAGTCACGCTCAATTTTCCAATGTAGATTCCTCCGGGTCTTAATTATTTGCACACGCCCCCTCAAAAAAAAAAAAAAAAGAATCCATTTTTGCAACCCTCCTGCTTTAGACACCTGTGTCGGTGACAGCTCCCAGGTCCTGCCGTCACCGTCGCCGTCCAGGACCTGTACGCCGACCACAGCGGACGAGTGCTTGGTGCCTGCGTAGTCAACTGGTGCGAACAGCAGAGAATAAGTTAGGCCGCACAGAACAAGCGCAAACAGAGGATGCCAACAGAACGCCTCACCAGATGCATAAGATGGGGACATCAGAGTCCACTCCTCGTCTTGGAAAAGAACCTTGCTCTGGAATTCAGTCTGTTCTTTCAAATCCCACACATTTAATATCCTGTTGATATTTTTCAGTGGAAGGAAAAAGGTATTTTTAAAATATGAAACTATGAAAATAAATGAGGAGGATTGCAAGGACACTTGCCCATCTGAAAGTCCAGCAAAGAGAAGATGGGGTCGAAGTGGATGAAAAGTACAAGCAGTCACATCAGAGCTGGATACAAGGATCTTGATTGGCTTTGATGGTTGTAGAAGGTTCCACGAACAAAGCACACATCGCCTCACCACTTGAGCAGCAAGATCATCATCAAGATTGACCTGAGGAATGGCAAGCGTCCATTTTCTGTCTGCAGACACCTCAAATTGAATACAAAGCATTCAAAGTACCTCTGGAGAGCTTTGATGGACTGACAGAACAGAGTTGGGTTGATGTGGTACAAAACAGAGCTTCAAAACCGGGCGGCCTTTTAAAAATGGTAAAGATTCAGAGCCTAATATTATGAAGCCTTGGCTGAAACCAAGATCTACTTTGCTATTTTTCAGAATCCCTTGGGTTCCACTTGATGTTTCTTCCAGAACGCTGAGCATCAACTGAACAAACAAAAACAAAAATTAGCAACGACACTGCTTCCTCCTAACTACAGTGTTGAATGCCCTTACCTGTCCAGTATTGAGAACAAACTTTTCAAGTTCTAATATATCAACATTGGAGGCCTGTTTCCACACAGCAATATCATCCGCATCACATGGATCAGAACCAACACCACAAATCTAAAGCAAAGATGAAAGACAGTCAATTTTTCTAGTAGAACCATCAGGACCCAGCAAACTGAATTAACTAGTTTACCAAGGGATTCTTCAATGTAACATCTGGATGAACAAAGGCAGGAGGGTGCTGAGTCCATTTGTTCTTTAAATTTATTTCTTCTGTCTGCACTTCTTCATTTATACTGTCTTCATTTGTCTGACATGACACCTTTTTAAAAAAGAAAATGAAGTTTTCAAAGGACAAGCGGGTTTAATAAGAATAAGGTCCTCTAGATAATTTCACTGACCTGCTGGGTATTAGAGCGGCCATAGCTGCGCATGTAGATTTCATAAGGAACTGGGGCCATCTCAAACAGCGGAAACGTCACAGAATCAAGATGAATCATGTTCAACAAAATTTCACCCCTATGCTTCAGTTTACTAGATGCCTGGTCCAATAAATATGTTCAAATTTTAGAAAAACTTTGTTAGATACAACTGAGCTGGTGGCCGATTTAAAAATGTGGGTACCTTTTTTTCTTGTTGGCGTTTTTTAGCTTGAGCAAAATTAATAGGTTTTACCTCATAACTATTTCTATCATTAATTACTATTCTTGACTCAGCGTTTGTACTGAAAGAAAGCAAAAATGGCGGTACTTAAAATCTAATCAGGAATGAATATAAAATTATAAAGTGGCAGTGCACAGTCCTTTTTTTCTTATTCTTCTGAAAAGGAGCTAATCAAAAAAATGGTTCAGGCTGTAATCAGTTCAGGGAATACTACACACTTATTGTAAAAATATCACAAATATATCGCTTGTCACTGACCTGATGTCCTTAAGCGGTAAGTGATCTCTTTCCAATAAACTTCTGTTTGTGTCCAATATTGTAGTCATTGTTTTGCCGGACAGACGACGTTCCTCTGAAAGATCGTAATGTCCTGAATCCATTTTCTTCTCTTCCATTCCAGCCTTACCATTTAAGGGAGGGATCAAATCCTTGTTGCTTGGTAAATCACTCAGTGATGAGGAAGAGTCACCATAGTCATAATTTTCTTTGTCATCATCATGCTCTTCATCTTCATTAGCAGATTTACTCAACTCCTCTTCTGTTTCCTCCTCTGAGCTTGCCTCCAAACTAGGAGCCTCTTCAAAGTCAGATTCATAATCCTGTAAATAATGAGCATGATGTTAAACTTCTATGAGGAGCAATAACAGTTGCAGGGAGGTAAAAAAATTCAATATCGAATACCTCAAAATCATCCTCATAATCATTTTCAACCTCTGTCGGGGTCGCTGGAGAAACATCCTGGGGAAGCTGCTGAGCTGCATGCTGCAGTGCTGTCATTAGTTGAGAGTCCTCAGGATTGAGAGTTCGAGTTTTGGTGCGCTCTCTGTTAAGCCTATTTCCTTCACCACCACCATTTTTATCAGGTTTCTGAGGGGTTTGTTTTTCATATTTATTAAGGTGAGATGATTTAGAATTTGAAGTTTTAACTGGCAGCGTAGGCTTACTGCTGCGAACTGAGTGCTCAGGCACAGTCTTCTGCTTATCTAGAAATACAAGAAAAATTTGAAAATCTAAGATGAAAACAAAAATTCTATCCCAAATTAAAAACCACTAATTTCTTAAACACTGAATAATAAATCATGGAGTATGAACATCACTATTCATAAAATTACCAGAATTCTGGGAGGCCCTCAATGGTTCATTGCTTCTCGTTCTAGATGTTTGTGCCGTCTGGCCCGAATTAGAAGATTTAGGCTGGCCCTTAAGGTTTTTGCTATGTACAGAAGAGTCAGACTGAGACTTAGAAGAGCTCTTTCCCTTTACTGATTGGCTAACAGTGGAGAGTTTAGATGTTGACGGTTTGGACTGTCTCTGCAGTCCTTCCTGACCTTTGTCTGTCGTTCCACGTTGGTCTTTCTTTTGGGGTACTGGGGATCTGCCAGGATTTCGGGACAAAGTTGTGCTAGTGTCTGGGACCTTACGCCTGAAAGACAGTTTCTCCTCCATGGAATTATGTGGGCCTTCACTATCATCACTATTTTTGTTCTTGGCCTTTGGGATGTTATTGTCACGCCTACTAATTGTTGATTTGTCAGTCAAAGTCTTGGATATTTCCTTTGAAAGAACTTGAGACTGAAATGAATGAAGAAGGCTTTAAAATGTAAAGTGTCAGCACATCCATAATTATCACATTGAGTGACAACGGCATCACACATACGCTACCTTATTTCTCAACATAGCTGCACGGTAAAAAAAATTAGTAAAACTCCACTAGAATGTGCTGTCAAGCAAGACGCAACATTTTAAAATCAAGCTCTTGTCCATAGCAACCACAAATCATAACAAGCGGTCGTGAAGCAGGAGCAAACATTCCTCGGGGACAATCACGTGACACCGGGTGGTACAAGTTTAGCCATCACAAGAAACCAAATTTCACTCGACCATTTTTATGTTAAACTCCTGGATGAAATGACGAACCAAAAAATGTTAATTATTATTTTTAAAAAGCTCTGTTTGTGTTTTAGATTGTTAGTTTGCCTCTGAAGAGTTGTGGTAGAAGATTTCACTATGCCTACGATCATGCTTTAGTCGCGAGACGTTGGCTAACGGTCTTGAAAGGCGGGAAAGTAGGTTTGTGAGGGATTGGTGCGTGTTCGTAAAACCATGTAACGTGCGTTACATGTGAGGGCAACGAATGTATTTTGTAGCTTTTTTTTTTGTCAGACATGCTTGAGGCCACCACTGGCTGCCGGGCTTAGCATGCATTATTTTCAATGATTCGGCGCCGCTGGATGGCACCCCCGTGCAACTGCTGCGCGGTTTGCCCGCGGCTGATACCGTCTGACCGGACCATCATGTGTCGGGGCGGTTTGGAAAAAGGGAGGAACACAGGAAAGAACACATTCTCTTTATAAAATATGTTAGAGATGGAATTTAAGGTTTTATTTCCACAACTGCTCCAAACCTCACACTCGTCACAGACAAAACGATACTGAGGAACATTTCACTTTGCAGCTAATAAAAAATAAAACAAGTGTCAGCTGCGTACACAATACAACAACTATCATTTACAGTTAAATAAAGTACACCAGGATAGAAATAAAAATCCAAGCAGTTTCAAGTTTGACCATGAGGCCATTGAATAAGAAAAATCAATTTTAATTCAAGACAGAGGCAATCTCATTTTATCTCAAGTCTTGAAATGATTCTGCTAGACTGATCAACTTGAAAATGACTTCAGTCACAGTTTCACATAAACAAAAACAAAAAAGCTAGACTGTCACTACAAAAAAATAATAATTTAAAAGCACTGAAGATAGAAAGTTTAAGATCCCCACCACAGTAACTCAAGACAAATCCATAAATGGTATTTAAAAAAAGGTCATATTACACACATTCAACATTGATTTTCTTACAAGGGCAAAATCCTCACAATTCCAAATCTCTGCAAACCTCACATTGGTCCACCAAACGTCAGGTTTAAAAAAAATGCAATAAATAAAACAACGAAATAGATTTCTGGCTAAAAGTAGCCAAACTGACTTAAAAAACCTCTACAGGAGAACATGGGTAAATTTTGCAAAATAATTGGGAAGAGGTAGCGAGCCTCACACCCTAACATAGTTCATAACACCATTATAATCGAGGAATTCATATTCATGTTTCTGAGGGCAACAAAAGAATAACTCATGAAGTATGAACCTCTAAAACCGCAAAAGACAAGTTGATGCCTCGCATGTATGTGAGAGGCTCTACTTAATGGCATCATCAATGTACAGATCTAAACAAGGCCGAACATTCCTTCCTAAGAAATCCAGGATCTACAACTTAATTACATTCAATTAAAATAAGTTGGTTTGGAAAATGGAAGGAGACATCAGCACAACAAAATAACCACCAAAGAGCTCTCTAATGAAGGGTAACTAATTAAAACAACTCTTGCAGAGAAACGAAAATCAAAGTTCATTTTCTAAACCACTCGGTGGTCTGCCTTCACACTGACCTTCTTTAAGAGAGGATCACATCAGAACCATGTGTTTTTCTTGAACATTTTTTGGACAATGATAATGAAAAGGTCAACTGCCAATATTCAATGATATTTTCAGCCAGCAGTATTGCTAAGTCTGCCAAACTCTGACTAGAGATGATTTGCATCTGTAGAGAAGAACATACTTTCAGTCTTACAAGTATTCTCCTTCCCTTCCCAATCAGTCTTTACAAAGGCAATGCACAAACTGATGCATGCAGTTAATAGTCGGTCAATGTCCGATATATATTACAGGATGGGATGAAAGGTTCACAATGACAGCTTGTCCCTAGGCTTGACAAAAACACAAAATAAAAATTAAAAAAGGCCAAAACATGTGGAAAGTTTTAACATATTATTGTAAGCTAACGACTAGAGGAAAACTAACACACATTGTTCATTAGCTAGGGCTATGTTCTGAGGGACCTGTGTGAGCTCGACCTGGAGAAGGACTGTCTAAAGGTCGAAATGTAAAGTTGTTTGGGGAATCTGCACTGGACATGGAGTCAGGGGTACCAACAGAGCTTAGGGATCCCGGGAGAGGGCTAGAGCCTTGCTCCAACCTATGCTGAGCAATGAGTAGACCACTCCCATTGCCAGTACTCAATCGTTTGGTAGGGGGTGACCGATACTGTTCAGCTTCATCTAATTCGAATTTCCGCTTTACAGCAGGGCCTAGAGTGCTGGGTCTCACAGCAATTGGGCTTTGACTGCGCCTGAAACAAATCAATAAGCATATTAATGGCAGAAACACATGGCAATACAAAAACATATTAGAACCAAAAAGTATTCTGGCTATGTAAGACAATTATTATCACCAACCTAGTGGTGTAGGATTTCCTTGTGGGACTTGAACTCATTCCACTATACATGCCCCCCGAAGCAAATAATTGTCGATTAAACCCAGACCGGGTCGGTGAAGGTGATGAACAGACAGGTGAATGAGGAGGCAAATTGAGATGAAGAGGATCCATCCGTGGCCCCAACACCCTTCGTTCTGATTCATTCTGTTGGTGAAAATAAAATGATCTTACATTAGATAAAACAGAACAAAAACAAAACACAATAAAATATGTGCCTTTTAAATAGCATACAAATTAATATTTTAAGCTTACATCACTGCAGCTAAGGCTTTCTGTTACAAGTGTGAGGTCTTCACAAGACTGTGACATTTGAATAGCGGAGTGAATCTCCTTTTCGTGTGCTGCTTCGCTCCTTGCCATATCTAGGCATTCTTCTTGGCGCAGCTGGCTTACTCGAGGTGAGGGCCTGGGAGAGCTCTAAAGAAAAGAGGAAAATTACATTGAATAATAATAAACAAGGTCTAGAGGCACATAATCTGTGCACGTTATCCTTCTTACACCAGCACTATGAGAAGTAAAGCTGCTCCCACTAAATCTTCGTGTTCTTGGCTGCATCAGACTCATGGCAGACGATTCCCTGCAAAGAGGAAAAGAATAAGTAACAGCTGATGGAACTAAATCATAACTTCGGTCATGCTGGGAGGAGACAAATTGTACATGCTGATCACATATTACTGAATGTCATCCAGAAAAGCTATGGCAACTTGACGATTCTTTTAAAACACACTTGTACTAAAAGAAGGGCGTCACCATGTGCAAAACAATAACACATCGCTCGGAACTCTGAGACGTACTCCTCCCAGCAGCGGACCGATGGATGCGACAGGAATGGTACACAATGTCTGGTCCGACTAACCTGACCGCGGCCGCGGAGGTGGAGGTTGCTCCTGCAGCTGCTGCCATGTTGGAATTAAGCTCGTTTATCATCGGAGCACTGTTGGACCGCTTCAGGCTGGCTGGCGGGTCAACTTCCATCACAGATGACAAATTTGCTGCCATTTTTCGCCCGACAATCGGCAAGAGTCAACATAATAGACCGAACGTTCCGTGACGACACAGACACACACTGGCGCTGGGCCCGGGCCGTACCCTTCAGAACAGCGGTCCCAGCTCTCACACCGCGGCCCGGTCTTATCTCGCGACCAGGGAAATGTCAAGTGACATTTTCAGGACACCGTCAGCTCGACGGTCCTCCCGGCCGGCCAACAGGACGCGTCCAGGAGCACCAGGTCTCCGAGAAGGGCACAACGGCGGGTACGGCACGGTCAGGGACGGGCACGGCGAGGGAGTCTGCGAAGGAGCCGAGGCCGAGGCCGAGGCGAGGGCTAGCACAGCCTGGGACCGACGGCGGCGTCTCTGCTCATGCTCGTCTCTCCGATCCACGCCCCTCGCTTTGACGCTAAACGAAGATCGCGGACACCTGGACGGGTACCCACGGGGATCAACAACGCGAGGAAATAACTGGAAACTTATTCCGAAGCGAACGCACTCCCTTCACAAATCCTGGAGAACCCCAGCAATAACGTGATGAAAAATCAAGCATAGCACAAACATATTCCTGGCGTGTAAATAAAAGAAGGAGCGCCTGTGAATAGTAGTAATGTATTGGCAGAGGAAAGGGGAGTTCCCTGCTCTTCGCCCTCCTCTTAATAGGACCATATGATGTTATTCGTGGACAATTCATGTCACGAAAGTTATTATAGACATACTAAAAATCAAGAAAAACTCTCGTTTTACTCTGGCATCCGTGGGCTCAAGAGCTGATCGCTTTTCATGCCTAATGAAATCTATTTTGAACACGAAATTTTGCATACTGTGTTAACGTCAGCAGACGCAAACAAACAAACAAACGCAAAAGCAGAACATTTGTGCAGTGCAACTGTTAAGAAACAATTAACTTTGCAAAATTATTGAACAAGTAAAGCTGTTATGCCCCTAAAAATCTGCTCACATTACCTCGCCCCTCGGTCCCTCTTCTCGAATACGGGCGCTTCTTGCTTCGGGTGGCACTGCCGTGTTCGTGTTGTCCCCAGTGCCTAGGGACGACCGTGATCCGTTTGGTCTTGTCCGATCCACGATTTTATTTTTCACGTCCGAGTTGCCTGCTTTAAAATTTCAAGTCGTTTCTGGCAGTCTGTCGCGAAGTCGCTTTGCATTGGTCCCTCTGGACTGGCAAGGGTCTACACAGTTGATCCGTTTTGGTACGAAGGGTCTACATGTACTGAGGTCGTCCCAACCTGTAATCTGCGATTGCATTGCGTTTTCAATCACTGCATTTTTGCGAGTACCCTGCTCAGCGCTTGCACCTGGGCCTTTCCTCGGGAAACCCATCGCATTACTATCGGCCTTAGGACTGTCGCCGTCATGGCTTGACTGTCAACCCGATAAGGCGTAGCTAAACAGCATTTCACGCGTCGGATCGCAATCGGAGTAGCCCGATGGCAGAGAGTTTAGCAGCGGAGGCGTGGAAGACCACGGTTCCATGTCGGTAAGTATCGGCACGTACTGTCGACCGGACGGGGTTTAGGCATTTAACTGATTGGAATCGCGCTTTGTGTTGATGGCTGGCATCTCTTGCATTTGTGCTAGTGGGTCGTAATCTGCTTGCACCATAGTCATGTTTATTCCCTGGCTGGTCACCACATCACAGCAGACTGTTCCACTTTTGGATTAAGCGGTATTTCTATGTTTTTGTTGTATCTCCTCGATTTATGGGTCACTCCCAAGTTTTCTCCAACCTCTTCAATTTCATGATGTATTTATGTGTATATCATACTTAGGTTAGAGGACGTAATTTCTTTTCCTTCCATTTTGTGACCGTATTCTCCTCAGTATTTGGCTGTAATCCCCCCCCCCCCCCCCCACCCCCTCCATCCCCAAGATGTAACCAAGTGTTCTATCCAATTAACAACACTGTCAGTAGCATCTTGATTTGCTGGGTACCTGGGCAGTGTCAATAATTTATAATATTTGCTTTCTTTCAGGTTCTATGTTCTTGGAATGTGTCGTGAGGGAGATCGGTGTCGATATTTACATGAAGAAGGCTCATCCAGTTCTTCTGATGAGGACCAAACAAAAATTTTGACGGAGGGAAAAGTTTCAAAGACACCTAAAAAGCAAACTGATCTAGATAACAAAATTGGGCGCTGTAGCGCAAGCAGCAGTAACAGTGATGCTAACAGAACAAATGTAAATGAGGAACATCCAACTTCTGCGCCAACAGATGAGATGGACCTTAGTTCCACTAGTAGTAGTAACTCAACAGACAGTCAAGCCGGTGTAGAACCGGTTATTTGCCAATACTTCCAACAGGGCTGTTGCATGTTTGGAGACAACTGCTTTAACAAACATGAAGTTCTCGCAAATACTGATCATTCTTCTTGCAAATCCAGTGATGTATTACAAAGTACATCGGTCAAGTCCTCTATTATTGCTCCCTCTGCGTCTGAGAAAGATGCTTCAGCCCCACAAGTCCAGTTGGCAAAAACATCTCGCCAACATTCCCCGCCTACAGTCCTACCAAGCTCTTCATTAGAAATAAATGAACTGAAAACCGTGGGGAGGTAAAAATCAGCTGGACCACAGCTATTTTGATTATATTTGTTCCATGGTCTCTTTCAGTGATTTTTTTTATTTGCACCTTGCAGGTCTGATAAAGAGATTGAAGTAATTGAATCTAAAACAAGATTGAGGGTTAATGCTCCAGAGTTCATTCCGGGTAAATTTGCATGTGCACCGCCTGCTGACCCAGCTCCTGCCCCTGACCATGTGAATGACACAAAAGAAGGTCTTTGGCATTAAAGTTTTAATTTGAACTCTTTCCCTCCTCTGATATCATATAATAAACTTCTCTAATTAAACGATATTTTGAATTTCAGGATCGTCAAGTAGTAAAACATGGGCACAGGTAGTGAATTGTACTGCTGGTAATGGTGTTCCATCACCAAATGTCAGTTTGTGTCCCTATGCCGAAGCTGGTGACTGCCCATATGCTGAAAATTGCACCTACCTACATGGAGATACTTGTGAATTTTGTGGAAATTCCTGTTTGCATCCAACAAATGAAGAGCAGCGCAAATCTCACACTGATGTACGCAATACAATTAGTTTTATAACACTTTGTGTCTAAATTTTCATTTCTTGTTTTTAATGTCTTGTTTTTACATTTAAATATTCTCTATAGGAGTGTATTAAACAACATGAACGTGAAATGGAACTTGCATTCGCAGTAGCCCGTTCTAAAGACAAACAGTGTGGAGTTTGTTTTGAGGTGGTTGTTGATAAAAACCCTGCCAGTGAACAGCGATTTGGAATATTGCCCAATTGCAATCATTGTTTTTGTCTTGCTTGCATACGCAAATGGCGTCAGGCCAAGCAGTTTGAAAACAAAATTATCAGGTGAGTTTTATACCTTCAATTTATTATTATTTATATATTATATATTATATTTTGGTGAGCATGTCATATTATTGTCAATCCTCATGGTTTTGCAGGGCATGCCCAGAGTGTCGAGTTACGTCAGACTTTGTGTGTCCCAGCATGTATTGGGTTGACACCAAGGAAGAGAAAGACAAACTTATCATGGCCTATAAGGATGCTCTCAGGTATGTTACAATAATGCTAATCACCAGGGCTTCGCTATTGCTCAGCCAATCATACATGTCAAGCATGGTTCATGATAATAATTGACCTTCTTTTCTCTAGCAACAAGCAGTGTAAGTATTTCAAGCAAGGGCGTGGTAAATGTCCATTTGGAAACAAATGTTTCTACCTTCATGCTTACCCCGATGGGACCAAAGTTGACACCGGGCCACCAATTCGACGTCACCGCCAAAATGCTGATGGGGAAACAGATGTTTTACAGGTACAGTTTTATTTCATGTGTGTTCTCATTGTGGGCTTCAAGAAAGATTGTTTTGAATTATGAAACCAGCTCTTCTGCAATGTTTCTTTCTTTCTTTCAACAGTTGTTCCTGTGGGACTTTCTTGATGAAAGGGACAACCGGTGGCTCTACAGTTTGGATGATCTAGACCTTGTGGCGTTTTTATCCGGATCTGATGACTCTGATGCATCAGAAATTGATTATTTCTAAACGTTTTATGTAGTTAGGCGTTTCACCTCAGTGACATTCTGTTGGTTTTGGAGTGAATCAGTACCTTTAATTAAAATTCAGATGTCATTGTAGTCCACTATTTTTCTTTTCCATAGGTTTGTTTAGGTATTGGGTTGGAAAGTGCCTTGTGCAAATCTTAAAATCACATATTTGTGTGGTATGCCTGATTGAAGCAGTATTTAGGGAGGGGAAGCATGATTTTGAGCGGCACATGTCAGTGTTGAAGTTGAGATCTGATTTTTGTGCAAGGAACGTGGCTGTTAACAACATTATTTAGAGGTGTATTTTAACTAAAGCACTACAATCAGATACCAGGACATTGTAACAATATGTGCGCTTCGTAGTGGGAATAACCATTCATCACCCATAGGTTTTCTGTCCCCTACTTCTCCTTTGGAGTCTGATATACCTGAGGCAAATGTTATTAGGCTGCCCTTTGCTTGTCAATTACTGTGATGTGGTCCATAGCTAGAGCAATAACATTGTTTTGCCTATGGGAATCTGTGATAGTCAAATTGGTTCTCATCTGCTCATCAGCTATATTTACGTTTCATTGATCATAGTTATTTATTATGTTTTTGTATTACAGTTGTTTTCACTGGGGGAGGGGGAGGGAGGGAGGGGGGGTATTGTGGTTTAGTGTTCCGAACCGGGCCTTGCTGGTTTTCGATGCACCCTCCCGCTCTCATGACTTGGAGTGTGTGCTTGGAGCTGCTCGTCCGATTCGGAACACTACAGGTATATTGGCTTCTGATACACCATATTACCTTTTAGCTGTAATATTTGCTTTGCTGTATGGTACTTGGCTTTTAAGATGGTTCTTTGGGGGAAAGTTTCAACTTCTACGCGCAGGTAGAGAAGCAATTGTTAGATTTATTAATAGTAACCAAATTTTTTGGTGCTGACCAATTTAAACTATGTGGCGAGATATGTAATATTTGAATGTTTATGTGGATGTGAACCATTCAAACTTCTACAACTTTCAACAGAAGGGAAAAATAAATTAGTGAGTGCAATATCAAGTATTTTCATATGCTTTATTACCAGTTACATCTGACTGAGTAGCATTCAATTGCCAAAATATACTAAATTTTTAATTAAGAGCTGTATATACACATAACAAAAATTACAAAATCCTTGAAACTTACTATAATAAAATGGAACATTCCCACAGTTTACAAACCATAAAAATATCCTTGATTAGCCATCAATAAAAGCTCCTCTACAGGTTTCTTATTAGAAAATAAATAACATCTGTACAGTAAATCACTAGTAGAACTGCCATCTACAATTACTTCATTACTGAAACGGAATTCGACCAATGATAAGTTACACTATTATCACTTGCATTAATTTTAAGCACCTCACTCGCAGTTGTAAAATATCCTCCTCACGCAAAACCAAATCCTTCAGAGCATTCATGAATTGCTTTGAGCAAATTGGTGCGTAGTTTGTCATAAGTTTCATAGACTGGCAAATCCAGCTGGTTGAAGCTGCAAAAATTTTTTAAAAAAAATTAGAAACATGGTCAGTAACCAACCCACTTGGTAAACAAGTTGTTGATCTTACCATGTATGGGCAGATGGCAAACGATCTGTTGACCGGTCATCACGATGAATCTGGAATTTCTGAACACCGTTCATTCCTTCAAGAGCCCCAAAACCTTGCAGTGGAACTTTGGATGTTCCTGTCACAAACTGCAAGAACTTGGCTCTGTCTGCATGATCTAGAGATCTCAAAGCTCGCCAGAACCACTGGATCTGGAAAGGAGAAAGAAGGTTAGATCCGTCCAAATAGAATAAGTACGCTTATTTCCACAATATAACATTTCAGAAAGCATAATAAACTTACTTGTAAAGAGGTTGGTTGATATTTGTGGTATTCAGTGTTTGCCTTCAGGTCTTCAATATCAACATTTGGCAATCCGGATATCAGGAGTTCCAACTCTTGCTCATTGAAAATGGAAATAAGTCGTTTAGGAATAATATCATAGAAGCCTTCAAGGAAAGCATTGAGCCTGAAATTAAAAAGGGCAGGTATATCAGATGATTATCTCAATGTTTTTCAATGATACTTTAAAAGTTGTTGCTTTCAAATAGCACTATGAACGTACTGTTTTCTTATGGCTCCTGTCATTTTCATCTGACACACCAAGCGGATGTAATCCATTTTATTTTCTTCAGTTACAGCTATGTTCCTTCCATTGGGTATGAGATCCCTAACCTCTGTAACTCCAAACTCTTGAACCTTTGAAAGGGAGGAGGGAGGGACAAAAAATGAATTGTTAATAATCTACCTATAACTGCCCAGCTACAATAAGTCAGTGACAAACTTTATTTACTTACCTCCGCACTGAAAGTGAGGTCATATCCAAGTGCACTAATATGGTTTTCCATGAGAAAGACCAGTCCCTGATAGAAACTATAGTCTTCACTTTCCATATCTGTGTATTTAACAAGAATTCCTAGGATGTGTTTATAAAATGATCTGGTGAAGTAGCACTCTAGCAATTTGTTATCATATATTGCTTTAGCTGGAATACATTGAAACATGTCATAACATTGCTAAATATAAAAGAAAACACAGTACAATTTTAACACTAGATAGGAACTTACCAATCACTCTGCCAACAAATTTGAAATAGAAGAGGTGATTGGGGTTGCAATGAGATGATGAGTTTATCATATATGTTACTCTGTCGCCAGGAGATGTTGTGAACAGCGCATACATAGGATTGAAAATTTCCCGAGAAATGATAACATACCATTCTCTGAGAAGTCCACCTGCATCTTGACCTTCTTCACCTATAGTGATAAAAGATTCATAACGTTGTAGAGAACATTATAAACTATTTCACACACACATGTATTCAGGGAATCACTAAATTAAACTGAAAGAATTAGGGCTGTACCTTCAAACACAATGTAAAATCTGTTTTTCCATTCTTCCACTGGTCTGCGATGGAGTTCACGGAATGAATCTTCAAAGACATTTGAGCGTCGAACATGAACCGCCAGTTCCTCTCTACGCAAGCCTTCATCAAGACGCTCGAGTTCTGAGCGGAAATATCTTCTTTTCACATCAAAATCTAAAATGCGCACATGGTCAACAAGACCGGCGAATGGGCCATCAGCCAAAGGAGCAGTTGATTGACGCAAAATTTGATTCAGTACAGTACGGTGAGTTTCTGAAATTTAAAAGGAAGTTGAAGTATGAGTTTTTCAAAGTATAACATTGCATTTGCAAATCACCGGCTCAGTCGAAAAAGACTACAAACCTGCAAACTTCAGGAACTTCTGTTGGTCTGGGGAGAGTACTGGGGCAGGTACAGCACTTTCCAGGGCTAGAGACGTTGAAGGAACCTCATCTCCACTAGTACTTGCAGTCCCGGCTGGCTGCCCAGCGGCTTGAGGTTGACCTTGTGATCCCAGACGCCCAGCAGGTACATCAGCAACTAAATCCACACCAGGGTTTGCCCGGTTGCTTGAACTTGATGACCGCTCACGCTCCCTATCAGAGGGAGGAGGTGCATGTACCAGGAAAAACGCTTCCACAGCAGGCTATGGAAGATAACGGGAAAAAACCGTTAGGGACAACAATTCAAATTACAATGGCAGAGGTTCTTAGAGGACTCGATGAGCTCAGACCTGTAGCATCAGAACGGCATGATGGTCAGGTGTGTCCGCCAATTGCAACAAGCAGGTACTCAAAGTTTCCCAGAGGTCATCCAGACGAAGTTGTTCACTAAGGTTGGGAAGTGGTGGCCTCTGCTCCCCTTCTGCCTCCTCATCTTCATCTGCCTCATCTTCGTCATCATCCTCTGAGCTCACTAGATCATCTTGAGACGTTTGCTGACTGGCCGGATCTGCAAAAATGGTTTAGAATAGAAAAAAAAATGAGATACAGAGCTACACAGCTTCTTTCTTCACAACACCTCTTCCACTATGTTCGACATACTTATAAAGTGGAAGTTACTTTGGTATTCTGGTGGAAGCGGCTGTTCAAATTCAGACTGAGGTGCACCTGGAGGTGAGGAAGTGTCCATGGCATCCCCTTCTACCGGGGCCGGTGTACCAGCCACATCAGCCACCGCAGGCACATCTTGTTGAGCCTTTATCAGAAAAAGAAAACAGAAGAAAACATAAATGTCGTGAAGATGAACGGGTCTCGGGTTGCAATAATCTTGTGCAGGGCAGCCCGTGAGTTAAGCGAGGCGTTAGTTCGGTCCCCTTACGTACCTGGTCCTGGGGCGTCGCCGCTGCAGCCGCGGCCGCCTGGTTGTTGGCCCTGCGACCGGTCCTGCCAGCCCGGTAGCCCCTGCCCCGTGCGGCGCGCGGCGTCTCCGCGGGGGGCTGCGCGGCCACGGCAGGCTTCGCATCTGGCAGCGACTGGGACGAGCCAGCGTCCTCAGTCCCAGATGCGGCCGCAGCTGCTGCCGCGTCCTCCCCAGAGGCGGTGGTGGCGGCCGGGGCAGATGTGGGGGCGGGGGCGGGAACGGGCTGGATTACGGAAGGCGCCGCGGCGGCGGCCGGTACGTCCGTGTCCATCCGTTCAACTGAGAGATACAAATGGTTGCATTATTAAAAAAAATTACCCGCGAAGCAACTGAGAAGTGCAATACCCTCTCGCGACGAACTCTTACCGGACGAACCGACTGCATCAGCCTGGGCCGAGGGTGGAGCGGATGGGGCCGTTCCAGCTGCTGCAGCGGTCGCCGCCGCTGCTGCCGCCGCCGCCGCTGCAGACGCAGCCGCAGCAACAGCCGCAGCAGCCGCCGCTGCGCCGGGAGTCGAGTGGGACTGAACTTCGAAGCGCGAGGGCTTCTTCTTGCTCGCTAGACGCACAGCATCGCGGAGCTGAATGATCACTTTCAAAATGCGCAGGAAGAACGCTTGGCTGGATGTTTTCGAGGTCAGAGGGACCATGCTAGGTAGTTGGAGATCCATGCCACCCTTGAGTTTTGAGGGTGCAGTCACAACTACAGTGTCATTGGTAAACCTGGTGGAAAGAGAAAGTTTGAAATGACAGGTCCCACAGCACTTCCGAGAGTCGAATAACAAATTTCACCTGTCGTGCAGAAGTCCCCTTTCTTGACGTGTAGCAGGGTTGTCGTCAGTGCTAGTGCTATCCTCTCGTACTCTCTTTTGATTCAAGTTAGATAGCTCTCCGATTAAAGCGGCTATGTGTTCTTGAACAGTGTATGCCAGTTTCATGGCCCCTTCCAAAAGCAGTCTTAAAATCTAAATTTTGAGAGAATAGAATTAATATTAGTTGCAAAATTCAAAATGAATTCGTTATGACCGCTATTGAACTCACAAACTTAAAAATACTCACCATTTCACGCATAGCATCACTGTACCCAGCAAGATTCAGAAGCAAGGCAGTGGTGTCCTCTAGGCCTTCTTCAGAACATGTTTTTGATGTGAGAACTTGTACAGCAAGGCGAACCTGGTTCTCTACCATAGGCGGGCCACTTGGATTCGGTTCACCCAAACCTACAGATACTAAGGACAGCAGCCTGAGCAGTTTATCTGTCAAGACTGTAGATCGTTTAATGACCTCACAATCTAACATGGGCAACAACTGCCCAAAAGCAGAAGCCTCAAAATTGGTGGGATGAGCAGAATCTGATTCATTGTTTCGTTCCACTCCAGCACTGCTATTTGATCTTGATAAATTTTTTCCTAAAACAACAATGTGAACATTGTACATACAACATTGAAATTCCCTTGACACTCGCTTAGTACTTGACATGAAAAGTACTAACCTTTCCTGGATGAACTAGCACTGTCAAGCCTTAACAGAAGGTCCCAAAACTCATTTTGGTTTCCTGTTGAGACACCAGAAGATGGACCAGGAGTTGAAGTTGAAGGACCACTACTCGTGCCTTCACCACCGGACAAGGTAGACGCTGCTCCTTGGCTTGAGGAGGCACGACTTCTTGTCTCAACACCAACTCTCTCTGGAGGAGTCTCTTGGTCTTTGGGTCGAGCTGGGATGAAATAACCAGGAAAACTCTTTCCCAGTGAAATAAGCAAATCCAACACATGCCTGTAAATTCAACAAGGAGAATGAGATAGTGAAACACATGGTGGATGTACACCAGCTTTGATAAAAGGGGAAATTAATGCAAAACAAACCGGCAAACAATTGGGGCAGCTTGTCTATGGACAGTTATGGCAGATGAGTTGTTACTGCGTTCATAGCCCCTCTTTCCAGATGGTGGTCTCTGAATGTTAAAAATGTTAGCTCGGCAACCAAGTGCGGCATCCACGCTCACATTCAGCCATGAAGTTCCTCCGGGCATCTTAGCATTTGCACCAGCACTATTCCCACCAGATCCTCCAGCTCCACTACAAAAAGAATAATAATGTACATAGAAAACGTAAATATTAAAAAAAGACAACTTAAAAAGGCAATAAATTGCACAACAAACAACAAAATTATACCCTTTGGAAGCATCAGCGGCCTGCTTTGCTTGTGATGCACGAGTAGTTCTCTTAGATTTTGCCGGTGTCTCAGATGAAGGCAGGGCAGGCTGAATCTCGGTAACTCTAGACTCATTGCTTCTTTCCAAAATGGAGAGCAAGGCCTTCAGACATAAAAAAATCATTGGGACACATTAGGGGAAGTTCAGTGCAGTTTCCTACTTAATACATATTACTTGGTTTTTATTATACCTTGATGATCCAATCTCGTGTCTGGTAATGGTAGCATAGATTCCTAAATACTCTATGCAGCCTGCCAGTGTTCAACCTTGGTTCATCCAAGAACAGCAGCACTAGCAGACAGGCTAAAGCCTCGTGGTCCAGAAGGGGACGCCCCCTGGTTCTGCAAAAGTAAAAACAATAAATATAATACTATGTTCACCAAGAACCACAAACAGTAGACAATTTTTTTTATTTCTTTGTAAAAGGTAACCTGATATTGGTTCCGGAGGTGGACGTTAAGGCTAATGCAGCTTGCTCCCTGTCAGTCCAGCTTCCCGTCATCCACCTACTCTGTTGTGGCACAGTCTGAATCGCATAGCGAGCAACCGGGCGGCCTGGAAACAACGAGCTCGACATTCAGGCAAAATCTTCTCAAAGATAAGTTACACACATTGTAAAAACACACCCAGCAAACGAAAAGAAAATTCAACTGGGCAAAAAAATAAGTTGAAGTACTCACGACTACCTGAAGCAGCCTGAACCTGACTACGGAGAATCTGCGACAGAGTGCTCGGGCCCGGGTGGGAGGTGAAGAACCGGTCGTGCATGTGCCGGTTCCGGGACTCCCACTCACGCCTCAAGTTCTGTGCCTCTGCCGCGAGGTCCGGCGGCAAGGCCGAGATCTGCGAGTCTTCCATGTCTGCCAAGATCTGCAGGAATACACGAGAAGCGAGTTAGGGCACATTTAAGAAGAATGAAAAAAAACGATCAACAACTGCTGTAGGACCTCAAGTTATCACAACTCAGTGAGGGAATTTAATAAAAAAAAACTGCCAGCAGAATACTAGGAGCAGGCCGGGCAAAGACTCACCGCCTGTCGTAGGGCCGGCTGCAGGTTCTGGAAGAAGGCCGCGGTGTCCATGGGGTCCTCGGGGTTGGCGCTGGCCGCGGCGTGGCGCTGCTGCTCCAGCCGCTGCTGCGACAGCACCTCCTCCTGGATGGCCGGCGGGAGGGCGGCCAGGAACTCCGGGTTCACCTGAGTGATGCCGGTGCCCGCCTGCGACTGGGTCTCCATCGTCTGCTGGCGGATCCGCTGCAGGCGCAGCTGCTCGGCGATCACCTCCTCTCGCATGTCCTCGGGCAGCGCCGCCAGGAACGAGGGGTCCACGCCCTCGGGGAGCTCCGGTACGCCCGACGTGGCCGTGGACGCGGCCGCGGCCGAGTCGAGGGCCGGCCGCTCGGAGGACGTGCTGGGGACGGCGGCCTCGGCCAGGGCCATGGCGGCGGCGAGGGCCTCCTGCCCCGAGGCCTGCGCCGAGGCCTGCGCGCGCACCTCGTCCTGAGGCGGCGGCGGTGGCGGCGGCTGCTGCTGCTGCTCCGGGGCGTCCTCCCGCTCGGGGCCAGCCTGCGGCGCGGCCTCGGCCCCACTGGTCGAGGGCGCCGGCACACCAGCCGCCGGCGAGGGCTCGTACGTCGTGTCGTAGATGCGCGGGTCCAGCAGGGGCAGGGGCCGGACCTCGCCCTCGAGGCCCTGGGTGAGGCTGGCGAGCGCCGCGGGGGTGATGACGGTGGCCGCGAGCTCCACGGAGTCGTCCACAACGGTGCGCGGCGGCGCGGCGGCGGCGGCCACGTCCTCCTCGGTCTGGTCTGGTGACGCGGGGGTGTCGGGGATGGAGACCACCTCTGCTTCCGCGATGGGCTCCACGGCGACCGGGATCGCGGCGGCGGCGCTCGGAGGGGCGCCGGCCGCGGCCGGGGACTCGGGGGCGTCCCGCGGCGGAGGGCGGAGGGCGGCAGCGGCGGCGGCAGCGGCCAGCCTCGGGTCCGCGAGCCAGCTCGGCGGCAGGTCTTCCGGCGGGGGCGGCAGGGCGATGCCGGACCCGGCGGCGGTGGAGGCAGGGCTCTGGTCGCTGCTGCCGCCCGCACCCGGCACCAGGTAGTTGGCGATCGACTCCAGCATGCAGTTGGTCGCGTTCTGCTCCTGCACCAGGAGGTCCGACGGAGCGCCCTCCGACGGCGACTCCAGGTCGGGGTTGGGGTTGACGGGCAGGGACGCCGGGATGCTCTGGACCTCCATGCCCTGCTCCTTGCCGGGCTCCGCCTCCCCCTTGGCCGCGCGCTTCTTACGCGCCAGCTCCTCGGACTTCTTCTGCTCCTCGACCTGCTTCTTCAGCTTCTGCTGTCGCTCGTGCAGCTCTTCGTCCCTGTACTTCTTGAGGTTGCCGACAAGGCTGTGGGCGACCACAAACACCAAATCGGCAGAACATTCCCCATCCAGCAGCTTGGACTCCTCGTTCCACCAGTTCAACGCAGTCGGGGTGTTGTTCATGGTCACAGCGACTCCTGGACCCAACAAGTAGGCCGACTGGTCCACAAAGTCAATCTGCTCCTCTTCTGCATTCGTCAGAATACCGAGACCATGATCCATCAGAACGACACGTGAATCTCTTACAGAATTCGCAAGCGCTTGCGTAGCTGCAGCAGCCAATGGAATTGTGCCAGTGAGAGGTCCCAGCAAGCGTTGCAAAATTACTGGCGGGTTAGGATTACGCATGTTGAGATGTAGGTACTGATAACGTCTCTGTCTATTAGTCCTCTGGCCTCTAGTGTTTGATAAGTTGTTGGACTCATTGCTGTGACGGGTATTAAGAAGAGGGTGGATGTGAGCCCCGGGATTCAGACCGCTTCCTGCGTCATTGTTCCCATTGGTGGCGTCATCAAACAGTCCAAAGGGAAGTCCGAAGGACGCGTTTGTGTTCCACGGCACGAGGGGACCGCTGGGGTCCGGGTCGGAGTACTGAATCATGAGAATGTCATCGTTGTCTCGGTCCAGGCCGGGGATGCGCAGCACGCCCTCCTCGGGCGGGAACATCTCCAGGTTGTCCGCCTCGTAGCCGCCGTCGTCCCCGTTGGCCTGGACGTCGTCGCCGTTGTCGCCGTCCTCATCTTCGTCGTCCTCATCGTCTTCGTCCTCGTCCCCGCTGCTGCTGGAGGAGCTGCTGGAGCTGGAGCTGCTCTCGTTCTCGTTGTCCCCCTGATCCTCGCCCTCCGCGGACTGGTTGCTCCCGGAGTCCGAGCTCTCGTCGTCGATGTGGTCCTCCTGCTCGGTGAACAGCGTGTTCCGGTGGCAGGAGCTCAGAAGCTCGTCGTCGCGGGCCTCCACGTCCATGGCCTCCGTCTGGTTGACAAAGGCAGAGGACGTGGAGCCCTGCCGCTCCCTGCTCACCAGCACGTCCATGAGGTCGTCCAGGCACGGCTCGTCGCCCTCCTGCTGCTGCCGGCTCTCGCTGTTGGGCTCCATGCTCTCGGTGGCCCCGGACACGTCGTGGTCGGTGTTGTCGGGGTCCTCGGCGGCGTCCTCCCCCTGGGCGTGGGTGGCTCCGGACGTAGGGGTGCCCGGCAGCGCCAGCGGGTCCACCTCCAACGACTGGATCTTGGATCTTGCGAGTTTCATCAGGGCAGACCCCAGAGAGGGCTGGGCCATGATCCTGGAGAGGGTCTCCAGAGGCTTCAGGCAGGCGTTGACGGTGGATGCGGTGTTAGGGCTGGACAAGTCCAAGCTGTGCACCACACGAGCCAAGTCAGTCACCAAACCCCTTCGCAGCATGATGCGCACCATGTTATTAACGCCATGTATTTGCTGAGATCTCAACCCTAGAGGAGTAGTAGGACTTGGTGGACAGTTCTCTATCATAGTCGAAATCAGTACAGCAAGGGCCTGAATTTGGCTGCTTTTTTCAGCAGACTCTGTCATTTGCAAGGTTCTTCCCAGAGCATTCTTCACTTCCATAACCAAAGTGGTCTGGGCAGTGTAGGAATGGGTGCATGAAGCCAGAGCAGCAACCAGCATTCTGACCATGTTGGGGCATTCTCGGTCAGCCTTGTTTTCGTGCGCAGGTAGAAGATTATCCAGCAAAAATGCAAGAGCAGAACAATCTTCAGTGATAAGCTCACTCTGTCCCTGAGTGTAATGATAATCTGTGATCAGCTTGGCAACAGGCGCATATGACCTCACAGCTTCCGCCAACAGTCTGAGAATTTGAGATTTTGGCAACAGAGGAAGTCGCTTCTCTTCCTCTTGTTGAGCAGAGAAATTAACAAGGTCATCTTTGCCTTTTTTGGCATCATCTCCACCTGTTGGCACACTTACACCCTGGCTTGAGTTGGCAGCAGTGGCTGCACCCTCTGCTAGAAGATCTTGAGGGATTTCCCTTGGCACAAACAACTGGACAGCAGCGGTAGCAGTGCCAGCATTAAATTGAGTGGCAGCCGATATGTTTCCATCTGAAACCTCTGCGGCCAAAATACTTGGTTGAGCAATGCTGTTGTCTGTCTGCAGCTGCTCGTCCTGGAGCATGCACACTGGAGTTGAGGGGGAGGTACTGCTCTCCTCCTTCTTGACTGGCTCTCTCGCGAGGGCATTTAGTAGGTCGTAGATGACACTCTGGGAGACCTTCTCATGCATTGGCACCGGAGTGTGGGGACCCGTGGGTATACACTTCAGCAGGAGTCTTGTATCTTCAACATCAACTGAAAACAGGAGAAATAAAAATTATTAGTCTACAATACAGTATTGGTCAAAAATTTAAAAAGATCATATTATAATTGTTTTTATTATTGTAATGTTTTGGGTATACTATATTATGTTAATTGTTATTTGTGGTAAAACTTACATCTGGACTTGTGAAGGTTAATATCCACTCTCAAAAGACGTTCAGCAGTTGCCTTGAATACTTCTGGATGACGACAAATTGCAGAAGAACACATTCTGAACATGTACATCAGCTCTTTGTAGGGACCCGGAATTGTAGGTAGAGTGGTTGACCTCAAAACCTTTTCCATTGCAAGTGAAAGGGTAGCAGATTCTTCCATGACATGACGAATAATGAGCGTACACAACTGTAAAAATCCATTGAAGGTGGAGTTCTGGGTGAGATCCAGCAGCATTCGGACACCACCTAACTCTGCGAATATTGTGGCCAGCTTGAAATCTCTAGTCAATCGCAAGCAAACTCTCATGGCCGCATGAAGAGCATCTCTATCTACAGGAATGCTTAGAAGTTGCACACATGCTTTTATGATGCTCGCACAGTCATCAAATGACAAATTCTGGATAGGTGTGTTTCGCTTGGATTCCATCTCGTTGTTGGCAGCAGGAACATCAGCTTCAATTGAGTCATCAATTTCCATCTCCATGCCCAATTCTTCCCTCCGAGCGCGCACCTCTTCACGGTATGTATCAAGCATTGACATGATAACAGGGCGGCGATTGCCACTACCTTCATTGACTTGCAACATGGAGCTGAACTGAACAACGTAGCGCCTTCGTCCACAACTGATACGAGCCAAAGGCTCACCACTCCAATAGGCATCATTTATTATTTTGTTATTAACAGCAGAGTATGGTGTCCATCTACCATTATTGGGATCATACCAACGCCAGAGTCGAGTTGAAACCTTGTGCATTGCTTCCTTCCGTTGGGTGGCCAGAGCAACCTTTTCCAACAAGTCCAGCATCAGCAACAGCGGGGCAAGCCATTTGGGTGTGGGCCACATTTCTTTGGCTTCCACCAACACTGCAGATCCATCCTTTAACAGTGTCAGCAGAGGAACAAGAATTCCTGACCGCTGCACTGCAAGGGCGCAAGGGGTGCGCATCTCATGCATCATTGGGCCTTCAAACAGGAGTGTGAACAGGTGGATGCGGACGGCCGCTTTCAGGGCAGCAGTTGATCCATACAAGTAGTTCGCCACTTCTACACGCGGGCGGCTACTATTAATGGAATTGAGGAGAAATGACACCTTCTCAGAAATTTCATTTGTCATCATGTCCAATAACTCATTACGGAACTGATCCCCATTGCGTTTAGTTATGGTAACTAGCAGATCGCACACTCTGTACACTGTGTCGGGCAACATGTCTAAGAGAGCCAGACATGTAGGTAGAGCCATGTTGGTAAATTTATCAATTTCAGCAGTTGAAAGTGGTTCAACTTCCATCTCTTGATCTTTTTCTGCGGCAGGGGCATCAAGGCCAGTGTCACCAAGCGACATTGCAATAGCCCTCAACATTTGATCGTCTTCAGACATTTCTGCATCAACCGCTGGGACAGCAGAAGTCGATCTGGTATGAGGTGTGGGATGATTGAGGACATAATCGGTGGCTTGCTCAAGCGTGGTACACTGCAGTAGTGCCTCTTCACAGACTTCTCTGCAGAAACCCATGTCAATCAAGGAGCGTAAATGGTCTTGGTTAATCTGAGGAACAGTCGGTTCCCCAGGCCTGCGTGCAACACCCGAGCTGGATGCACCAGGATCAGCTGTTTCAGTTTTCTTGGCTTCTTCATCCTTCAATTGTTTCTCTTGCATTAGTTTCTCCCCACGCAATATGTGGCGCAGGATGGCCAACATTGATTCGGACATGCGAGCACCATAGGTCTTCAGGGGCTTTTTACCCCACATCAACATGACAGCATCAAATGCCATCTTGTGGATGTTGCTCAAGTACTGGTACGGGTCAAATGGTTTCTGTGTGCTCGACACTTTGTTAATAGCATGCGGAGACTCCAATATGGCTCGTGGGTTCACCATCTTCTCCAACAGCAGGAGCCAGGCATCAAGGAATTCCCCAGTGCCCTCGGGCAGGTCTGGGCTTTCAAGCCCTTCCTCTAGAGGAATTGTATAACCGGCAGATAGAGCCCAACGGAAGGTCCTAAAACAAAGAGGAGACAAATTAAACTACTATTCCAATAGACATGACCCCGCATTCAACGTCTCGTAGCTTTACTCACTCGAAGAAATTTTCAAGGCCTCCAAAGGACGCGAAGTTTTGCAACATCAGATGGTAGGGGTACTTCTTCTCATCGAATAGCATGGGCGTGGTGAATCCCACGGAGCAAATGAGGAAGGTCAGACGTAGTTTGGGAATGGGAGTGGAGGGGAGGAGGCTGTAGTTGAGGCCCCTCGCCAGCAGGCAGTTGAGGGAGGTGGCCACCGCTCGGGCGCACGGCGTCGGCTGGGCGGGCGCGTTGGGCCCGGGCTGCGTGCGCCGCGGGCGGATCGGAGAGCCCACACAGAGCTGGAACGGTAAGCCAACATTTAGATGCAACAAACTGATGGAGATGTCGCTCGCCACGGGCCGGAGAGACATGGGGTGCGCACACGTACCTTGACGAGCAGGCCGAACAGTTCCGCCAGAGCCCTGCCCAGGCGGGAGGACGCCCCCAGCAGAGGCTTGATGTACTTGAGCTGGGTGGGGGTGGTGCCGCAGCACGTCGTGCCCCGCGAGACCCTGCTCGGCCCCGCCGTGGCCGCCGCCGACGCCGCGCCCTCCACCTCCATGCTGCTCCCCGGGAGCTGCTCCGTCGTGGTCAGGGCCTCCATGGCGGACGTCATGCCGTTGCTGCCGTCGGCCAGCGCCGAGCCCGACGCGGCCCCGTCCTGCTCGCTGGACGGCCGCAGCTTCTCCATGTCCTCCTTGCCGAAGTCGGAGCCCGGCGGCAGGATGTCGTCGCTGCACAGGGCCAGCAGCAGGGTGCTCTCCCAGACCAGCGACACGTACAGCTCGGAGAGCGCCTTGAGCACCGCCAAGCCCAGCTCCGAGCCCCAGCTCCGCACAGAGATGGCGCGCACGTCCACCTGCAGCACGAAGGGACACACAAATCAGAACCTACCCCACAGGAGCACTGGCACAGCCACCGCACGGCACAGCCACAGCACGGCACGTACCTGCCCGGTGCGGCACACATGCACAAACATCACGACGTATCCGTTGGCAGCCGTCATGGCGTGCAGCAGCGGCGTCGCCGAGGGCGTGCTGAAGGCGTTCTCCAGGGAAGGCGCCCGCACCAGCTCCTGCAGGAGCACCGAGCACAGTCCGCCCATCGAGCGGGACGTGTACAGGGGCCTCAGGGTGTGCAGCACGTCACTCAGCTGCAGGAGGCCTTGCTGAAGGACGTGCTGGTCGTGGGCCAGGTTCTGGGAGAGCAGGGAACACAGTCAGACAACTCCTCTCGTCAAGGAAGTACCAAATCAAATTAAGTTAGTTTCTCGCATACCAGAATAGACTTGCAAACAGCTGACACACTTTGAGCAGCAGTCGTTACCGGGTAATCGACAGGCAAGTTCGGAAGACCAAGAACTGATAAGAGAGGCTCGAGGCCGCTCTGGTTTACAAATTCACGACAATGATCATCGGTGGAGTTGTTGCTTAAAATAGCATCAACAAATTTCATCTGCGATGACAAGACAGAACAGAATCACAATAAAATTGCAGGCGACCAGAGACAAATTAACAGCAAGATGTGAATTAGAGTACAAACCACATTGATGATGTAATCAATGAGGGCAATCGGAGTCTTTTCAGTGTTGCTGCTATTAGCAGACGAACTAGAAATAGCAGACGCTTCTACAGCTGACTGGGGCTGGTGGGAGGAACTAGACGCCTCCTCCTCATCTTCATCATCCTCATCGCTACTGCCGTTCCCCTCTGTGTTGCTGCTGCTACTGCCACTGCCCTGATTATTGGGTACTGCTGCTGGGGACACCTCTTGCTTGTTCTGGGCTCTCCAACAAACATATTTCGGGTTGCGTCCAAGAGCACACAATTCCTCAAGTAGCTGAAATGTACAAGACATTGTAGGAAAAAAAAATAGTCATATTACTAGCGTGTTGGAACAGTGATGATATATCCCAGCACAGAAAAATTCAGTCATTGGTGTACCTTCACAATTGCCCCCATTGCTGGTTGCTTTAATGTGGGTTGATGCCTCATCAGTTCATCCATAGCATTGCCCAGACTTGCGGCAGTGTCCCCCATTGGCTCCGAACTCCTACGTCTCCTCATGGCTGCCAGATAGGCAGGTGAAATAAGCACCTTAAATATGCGAGGGAATGGCTGACATTTTTGGAATGCTTGCAAGCCTCGAGTATTCAAACACAGAGCAGAGAACATATTGGGAAGGGACCCCAGAACTTCTTTGGTGGCAGGCACCTAAGGAACAGATACATGTGAAATTAGGACCAAAACTGACTAACTAAGGAACCAAAACAGGAAGATCAGGAAAAAAAAAGTTACCTCTTTCACAAGAAGAGCATGCAGAACAACGTCTGTCAGCCCATTATCTTGAAGGGAAGACAAAAGTGACGGCTCCTGGAATACATAGACTGTCACAACATCAGTGGCAAGCAAAAAAAGAGATGGCCCATAATACTCTGCATTGCTGATGATGTGTTTTAAAGACGATGGCAATGAGCCCTCCATCACACGGCGAATACTGTCAGAAAACGCTGGATCTTCAACTTGAATTGCTTTCTTAAGGAAGTTCAGCATAGACTTCAGAAGAGCAGCCCTTTGAGGCAAGCACGTCCTCCCTGTTTTAGCAGCACTGTAATCGAAGTTCGGGAATGAGTCATCGTCCGTTTCGCCCTGCTTGTCAGTTTGGTCTCCATCCTGAGGTTGACTGCTTTCTCCAGAGGCACCCACAGCTTCGGTGCCATCCTCCTCACCCCTTGGCGACTCTGTTTCCATGTCTTGACTACAATTAAAAAGAGTTTTCAGAATTTTCGTAACTTCTAGGACCTAACAGAAGAAAAGATAAATTTATACTTACTCGTCAAATGCATCTAAGCTCTGAGCACTATCCCCCAAACGAGCTTCTTCATCCATGTCATGAGGCTGATGTCCTGGTGGAATGATTTCGAAAGGCTGCTCTATTCTGCAGGTATTGACTTCCATCTACCACAAAATGTTGAAGGAAAGAACTTGTCAACACCAGCATGTTAAAAAACAAAAACAATCAGGACACATTATAAAGTTAAGTCTTACCTCAAGCCTATTAATAAAACTTGTTAGGCCACCATGAGCTTGGAAGGCTTGCATCTCAATGTTGGTAATAAGGTCAATCACTCTGACTGCCCTTGTAACAAACTGATTCAAAAAAAAAAATTAATGCATATCAAATTTGAGACAATTTTCAAAGAGATTTAAGTGGGCCGCATTTCGGGGTTCTCACTTACAGTTATGTGCTCAAGTTCACTTCCAGGCCAGTTTATGACTCTCAGCAGAGACTCCATCATGCCACAGCTAACGAGCGCTTCCCCACCTGCCTCATAACTAGCTAGATGGTAAAGAAAACTGAACAGAGCAGTTGCCAATGGAAGAGGGAATGCTGCTGGCTCAGTGCTTGAAGATGTACTGGCTTGGTTGGCAGGTGCTGTCAGTGATGCTATACAAGTGCGAACCAAGACTGGCAAGAAGCCATGATATGATGCAGCACCAGTCACATCAATTATCATATTTAATCTTGCTCCAGGTTTGCGACTAAAAGAAGAATACAAATTTGATGAACAGGCATCGAAGGAGTGTGCACAACAAACTTAGGAAAATACAAGGCCAAATCAACTTACTGTGGGAAATTAGGATTTCTATCAAGGTGAATAATAGAAGTTAAGGTACGCAAAGCTGCTGCTCTTATCTCAACCAGATCTGGAGAGGCTATTTCAAGGAGCTCAACAAGCTCCTCCATTAGCCCTGGGTAGAGAAGAGAGTGAGAATTATCAGCTAAAGCATTTGAGTAAACAAGAACTGAGAGGGCCTGCAGGCGAGCTTGGACACACTGCAATCTTCTCTGATAATTTGAGAAACTGTGTGCAAGGCGTAGGTGGGTGAACAGCACCATCTGCAAAGAAGGGAAAACATATGTAATAAGTGAAGCCAGAGAGGGTACATCAGCCACAGTACGTCATAAACCGCACACCTGTTTGTCTTTTGGCACAGCATAAGTCGTCAGTAGTTGATCCATTATTTGTGCTGGTGTCTTATCCAGCGCATCTATATTTGGAATATGAATGACACTTGTTGGATTACTGATTCCTTTGGGTTTGATTGTGGGTGGCGGATGGGCACCACTAATAGTTGCAGTAGGAGCTGCAGTAGCACCACTTGTAGTGGATGCGGCAGGAGAATCTTCAGGGTAAAACTCAAAATGGAGTGTGGTTGAACTTGAGGGAAAGTGCTATAAGAGGGTGAGAGGGATTAGCATGGTGATCAAGGAAACTGAACATATAACAGCATGTTTCAAACAAAAGAATAAAATTACTTACTGATATTGGATGATCTTTACAGCAATCCGCGAGACCGAAACCATTGTCTCGGCCACCCCAACTCTGAAAATGAAACAACAAGCTCAGTAAACAGAACACTAAGCCACTCCAACATGATATCAATACTGTGTCTTAAGAAATACAAACCTCTGCCAAATGTGTCAAACGGCTTAGCAATGCTTGACGCTTATCGCTATCAAGTCGTGTAATGAAATTGCTTCTTTTGCTAAACATGTATAGAAGATTAAGAACACCAAGAACAACATGCATATCACAGGATGATAATAGTGCCACCAAACGCTCCATTGAATTGTAAAGGTGTCTTGAGAAGGAGTGCTCGATAAGCAAAGTTGTGAAATTGAGAACCCATAGTAACAATTCTTTCAACTGGAAAAAAAAGCACAAATAAATGCCATAGTTTTCAAGAAACATTCAGTGAAAGCAATACATGTAGGGTAGGGATAATGAGCTTACCTCAGACTTATGTGGGAGATCACAAGCTAATGTCCAGGTATTTTCACCAGCCCTCATGGCGGCTTCTTCCAGAATTCCATCGCAAATATCTAATATATCAATCCAATGATAAAGTTCACATTTTCCAAATGTCCAGGAGTCTATTCTTTTCAGCTCCTCCAGCAATTCTGCTGGAGAGCAGCTCCGAAGCTTTTCTATTAATGCTTGACATTCTATGGGCTGATAAAGCACAGAAAAAAGATAAATACGATGCAAGTGCACTATTAGTATGTAAAACAATAACAGATTCGTAGAAAGTAAGCAGCCATACCACTTCAGAAGTGCTCTTCTTCAACCGGCTCCGATCAATCTTCATGATGGTGAGGTTATGATATTAACACACTTTTAACTTTGACATGGATGCAAGTAACTGAACCTGGAAAACAAAAAGTAATCTTACAATCCAGCTGATGACTAAATACCTAGCATAATGAAATATCAGTGATAATCCAGAGGTTGAAGACAAAGATGACATGACATCTACACTCATTGGCCTAAGACAAAGATGTTATTATAAAATGAAGAAAATAAATTAAATGTACAAGAAAATGGCCAATGTAGAAAAGTGTGTAAATAACATACTCTTAAAGCAAAAAGTAATTGAACATGTTGAGAGATCATCAGCAGAAAAAAGAAGGTAGGGTAGAGCTTGAGATAAGACCATAAAATGGCAGAAGATAACAAGGGGAATACTTTACAAGTTCCAATAAATTCAGAAATTTGCCAAAAACTAAGTGTACAATAGCACTAAGTACCAGTGCAATAACGTAAATAATCATTCACCAGTATAAATAAAGCAATAGCACTTGGAAGAACAGGTTCTTGGGAAACGAGATCAGATCAGACAGAGTTCTGTGGGATGATGAAATCACGAATTCCTTCCGTGAGAGGAAATCTGCGGGTTGAATATTGCACCTAACCAACCCGTCAGAGGGACGTAAATAACGGAAAGCCTATTATTTACGCAGAGAACCACGTTTTTGACCTCTCAAAAGGGACATGCCAATGACATCATAACAAATCACCGCCAGCGACGGGTGCAAAATAAAATATGCCGGATCGATCACCGTAAAAGGTTTCGCGGCTGAAATAATACGAGATGGTGCCGGGTGAAATGAATGAATGTGACGCATACTTTCAATAGACAAGAGTCATGGTGAAACGTCTGTTCCGATCCGCCATATTTGTCACTCAAACAAAAGGCCGCAACTAAGCGTCGCAGAGAGCTTTCTAAACGACAAGAAGTGTCTCTTCGACGCGGTCATCATTTCAAACGTGATAGAAAGTGGACTATTACCTTCATCTTCTGCTACTGATCAATTGATTACTCTAATATCACGAATAACAACACTTTGGTCGCAACCCACTCTCGGCTAGAATGCTCT
Organism: Megalurothrips usitatus; assembly: GCA_026979955.1. Taxonomy (NCBI): domain Eukaryota; kingdom Metazoa; phylum Arthropoda; class Insecta; order Thysanoptera; family Thripidae; genus Megalurothrips; species Megalurothrips usitatus. Next base: position 8,181,486 of record CM049593.1, read on the forward strand.
TTACAATACTGTATATAGATGTCAGCACTGTACACGGAAACAAGTGACTGCACAATCCGCGAACTGTTGAGTTGTGAGTGGCGGGTCGATCATGCGATGCGGCTCTTTTGTTTTTATGGTTTTTGCCGTAGGTTCGGTCAAAAATGGAGAGAAAGGAAGCCGGAGTGTTCAATCGTCACTACGAGCGCTACTCTGTCGGAATAAAAATCGAACTGATGTTGAATTAAGCCATACAACGCCGCCACTGTAACCTCTCACGATAGACTTGTCAGTGCTGCCCTAGCCGCAAGTTCGTGGGCTTTCAAAAGCCTTAATTCGGTACAAAGCCTACCATTTCTCCGAGGAGACGCGTCAGTGCGAAGGTGCTGGTTTTTATTCGTTTTGATTGGTTTTTGGAGGGCCGCCTGCTTCCCGTGGTGGTTTTTGACGACCCCGTCCTCACGCCCCTTTCGAACGCAGGCCCGCGAGAGGAAGCGGCCCGCGTTCGTCATTTGACTTCCTGGTATTTTCGACTGCCTTGCATGTGGCGCTACCTAGTGGGCGATGGGTGATGCCTGCCGACCAGGACTCCCCATGAACCTGTTTGTTTTGTGCGGAATTTCTATTGCGATGTAATTACGGACAAGTGTTCTGGACTGCGGGTGTGAGCGCGCGCTAGAGTCGGTGCAGTGCGGTGTTTTCCAGGCCGACCGTCCAAGGGCGCTTTTCCTGGCGCGTCCCAGATTTGCGATCTGCTGCGTGACGTTGACGTGAGGTCTCCAGAGAGGCAGGGGTTTCCTGGAAGTGTGCTGCCCCAACCTACAATTGTAAGTAATGTACTCGTTTGGATGAAGAATTTCGTCTAGTTCCACCAACCATTCTTGCTTTACCACTCCCGCGCTGAAGGCCGCTCTTGCCGGGCCCTCACGTTTGGCAACCTCGTCTGCTGCCTATTTTATTTTGGTGCGCGGCCACTGTGCACCTTTTCCCTTTTTTGCTCATCATATTTTGAAGTCTCGAATTTGTGGTCGCCGCTTGTTGAGCGCGCCAAGTTGTGCCGGAATCTTCGCACAGTGTGCTTCGGCGTAAACAAATCGAATCGTGTTTGTATTCGGATCGTCCGTACAAACGCTTGCAACAAGATGTGGGCTCTAACCTATCTTAACAGCACCACTGTGTTCACTATTAAATAAGTGTAATACGTACTTAACGTTACTTGTGCCTCGTCCGTGTTACTTTTGTATTTAGTGTATTGGTTGATTGTTTTCTTGAGTGTCACTGGAAGTGCAATTATTTATGGGTGTAGAGTAATGTGCATCCCACCTGCATCACCAGCAACAGGTGTCGTGACCTCCAGAAGTGAATTGACTGTTCTCTGCTTATCCACTTCCTCTCCAGTATCGATTTACCCACTTTGAACTCCTAGGTCAAATTATGACAGGTTGCTAGTCTTACATTATCTAATTCTGTAGGTCAATACTTTGTTTGTGTAATTGTTTGAATGGCCCAAACAGAATGAGAAGAATTAATTCTGTTGATATATTACAAAGGAGTTTGAGGAAGAAAAATGTATTGCAGTGCTGCATTGAAGTGTATCTGCTCACTGAATCTAATTAATTTGTGAAATGTTTCACATAACTTTTATTATATCTGCTCTCCCAAATTGATGTAGTTTCATTTTCCCGTTATGGCTAATTCACCTCTACTGTGGGGTGAATGCCTTATAGAGCAAATCAGCTGTTGTCAAATTATTTAAATTTATTAAACTAGGTACATTTTTAAAATTTATTTTCTTAAAAATAATTTGTGACAAGTTTAGTGATGACCTGTCGCTGGAAAATTTCCCTGATTTAAGGGAATTTTATAGTGCCCTTTAATCCCTCTCCCCTTGTTTCGACTGTTAATTTTGGATTTATGTCTGCTTCTGCTTGTGGGAGAGGATGGTGCAATTAAATATTGAAATTAATACTCCTTCTATTATCCCTTCTCTGCCGCCTACTCCAGCCACGGGTCGAGGCAACCTGCGATACAGTACTTTCCTCCTGTAGGTAGCCAAACAGGTGGTAGTACATCCCCCTCCCCCCTCCCCTTCCCTTTGAGCCGCCCCTGGTGTGCACTAATGCCCCTCTCCGCGTACTTTTATTGGTAAATCTACGATATTACACCGTTCTGGGGGACTGTGTGCACTTTCGTCGCTTGCGTGCCTACGCCACCGCGTCGCGTTACGCACCGAGCCGGGCTGCGGCATCGGCTGCTCCGGGCTGGGAGGGGGGCCAACACGGCCCGGCCGTCACGTTGCTTATTTGTTTTATTCTGTTGGCACTCCTGATTTGCATTCCCCGCTCGCTCGGATCGCTTGTTACGTTGAGGGTTGAGGTTGCATGGAGATGTCCCCCTTCCCCTTCGCCTCTCTCCCCTTTCTTATCCTTTTCTTCCTCCGGCCCGTTCCTCTTGTGTGTTTTGCAAGGATGCGTCCGTGCGTCCGTCGGGCGGGCGGGAGACCCGAGAGCAAAGAGGACAGCGGAAAGCCGGCCGGGAAGAAGGGAAAGGGGGGGGGGGGATAAAACGAAGAAAACGACAAAGAGACTCTGCGAAAGCAACAGATAGCCGCTCCAGGCCGAGGCTGCTGCGGCTGCAGGAGGGCGAGGCTCGCCGCGTCGCTTGTCTCGTACGCCCCCCCCCCCCCCACCTCCACGCGCCCTGCCCTGCAGGCTGTTTCCGAGCGGTGCTTTCGTTGCTCTCTCTCTCTCGCACTCTTCGGGCGTCCCTGCAGAGAGAGAGAGAGAGAGAGAGAGAGAGAGAGAGAGAGAGAGAGAGAGAGAGACGCGGAGCCACAGGAGCGGTATTCGGACCCGGCCCGCTGCCCGCCTGTCTGCTTTGGTCTGCATGCGCGATGCCCGCGTACCACAGCCGCCACAACACAACACAACGCAACGCACGCGGAGAATGGGGCATTGGCGGTACATCGTGAAATGCCTTGTCTCTGCCATTGATGGGCGTCAGTGATACCGGCTACACGCGTGTGTGTGTGTGTGTGGCTGCATGTGTATTATGTGCCTTTATGTGTGTTTGTGATTTTGCTCTGCGCTGAATGCGGACTGGATTTGCCGTGGATGTGGTCGCGTGGGCCGCACAGTTTCCAGGCTTTACTACGGCACAGGTCGGCTGGGGCGCGGGCGGCGCGGCACCTTACAAAAGAGCCCCACGCGCTGGAAATCCGGTTCGATCCTTCCGCGTTCGGGCTTATTGTGCTTATTGCAACCTCCCGGTCACCGCTTGACCGGAGGCAGATCTAGGAGCAGCTTAAAGAGGGAGGGGGGGGGGGGCGTTTTTGTTTTGTTTATCTGAACGTACTGCCGGTTGTCTACATCACAGGCGGCCAAGGGATGGGACAGTCGTCCGCGCCTGCCGCTTGACGGCGAAAAGTCGTACTAAATCAAACGCCACGTTTTTCATTTTTTTTTTATTTTTTCTCTGCGCCCCGCCTTGTCTCTGGCCGGGTAAGATGCGTATCGTGACGAAGACGAACGGGGTATTGAATCGAGCGTGAGCCGTCTGCTCCCGTCCGCCCCGTCCGTCCCCGCCGGCCGCTTTCTCCCGCGCGGAGCCGGGCTCCGGGCTGCGGGCCGTCCGTGAGCCGTCTTTCGCGTCCACACGCTCTTTTTTTTCTTTTTGTCGTTTATCCCCCCCCCCCCCCCTTCAAGGCGTGGACAGTGGCCGGCCGGCCGGCTCCGCGGGGCTGGGGATGCGCGAAGGGCGGGTGCTGCGGGAGGGAGGGCGTCCGAGGAGGGGTCAATAACTCGAGGGACGCACCGCGCGCTGCGTCGTGTTCGCCGAGGGGGGTTCCACTTCGGGCTGTGCGCCCATGGAAGTTACTGCGCTCCCAAAAGTCCTGGTCCCGGGTGCCGCGCCGCCGCGTCGGAGAAGTTGTACCCGTGTGCACCGGGCCGGCTGATGATTGAGGCTGCCGGCTCTCGCTGGCGATGTGTCACGACGGCTGTTTAGTGAGGGCCGTGGGCGGCCAGGCCAGAGGCAGCCAGAGGCAGCCAGAGGCAGCCAGAGGCCACCGTGGAGAGACGTGCCTCCGGCCCGCGCGGCGCGGTGCGGTGCGGCGAACTGAGCAGCGGGTAGGAATGGACCGGTGCAGTGCAGCCCCTCACCATACCTCGCGCTCACGTCCGCACACACACACGCACACACACACACACACCAGCTCACACGCCCGTGGCTCGGCAAGGGGATGGCTCTCTCGCAATCCCGAGAGGTCGCCGCGACGCACGTCGCTGGGGCCGGCGGCAGAGGCAGCTCTGTTGTTGGGCGGCCCCAGCCCCCGGCTCAGAGCCGGGCTGCGCCTGGATGCACCGCCGCGGGCCCCCCGGGCCCCCCGGGCCCCCCGCTGCTGCCCCCGCGCTCTCCTGTGCCATGCTGCGCCGTGCGACGTTCTTCACGTGTTTGACGGGCGCGGAAAAGGAGGGGGGGGGGGGAGAGGCGACATGGAATCGTGAGTGAGCAACTGAGAGGGAGGGGGGGGGGCAGGGAAGTTAGGAAGCAAACCGTTTGCCGCCTCCATGTTTACTTGCATTGACAGTAGAGACAAGCTGCCGCTGCCTCGCTGCCTCGCTGCCCGGGCCAGGGCTTCTTCTGGGAACGTTTTCAGGCGCGGGGCGGCGCGGGGCCGCCTCTCCTCGCCGTCGCCACGCCCCTGCGACGAGGCGACGACGGCGACGCGTCCTTGTGCAGCATCATCGCCGCCGCCGCCGCCGCTCTAATCACGGTGGCGCTGCGCTTTTCCTCCGCCGGCGCGGGGTGCGCGGGGTCAACCGTGCCCCACAGCGTCCCTCCGCCGAGAGGGGAGGGCGGGTAGGGAAGCGTGCGCGCGCGGCGGTGGGCGTTTGCTGAGACTTGCTGACTGCGGCGGCGGTGGTGGTGGTCGCCGTCGCCCCCCGCAGTTCGTGTAGTTCGGAAGCTGCGTCCTAATTGTGGACCTGCGGGGGCGGGGTCCCCCCGCCCCAACTGCGGGGTACCTACCCATTATCGCGTGGGTCCTATTCTCTCTCTCTCACTGCCTGTCTCTCTTTTATTTACTTTTTTTTTTGGGGGGGGGGGGAGGCGTCATTTTGTCGGTCGAACACTTCCGAACGTAAAGGCGTGGGGGCGGTCGTTGTGCGCTGAGTAAAAGCCTTCTCCGAACAGGGCCCGGCCCGGCTCGGCTCGGGGGTTGCCTATCTCTCTGGCGACAAGTGCCGGTCACGCCCCCCCGGCCGCCCCCCCCCCCCCCCCCCCCCCGGCCGCCCCCGGCCGCCCCCCGGCCGCTCGCCCCGCCAGATTAACGCCCATTGTGTAAACACGGTCCGTGTTTAAGTTCCCATCGCTGTGGGCGCGCAGCGCTGCGCTGGGCTGCCGGGCTGCGCTAGGCGCTCGCTGCCGCTGTCGCCGCCCGGTGTGTGTTGGTGTTGGTGTTGGTGTTGGTGTTGGTGTTGGGGGGGGGGGGAGGTCTTAAATCGAATGTAAGCGTTTCCGTGGAAGCCTCCGCGCTCGTCAGCACGGCCGACGTCCTCTTCAAAAATGAAAGAATAAAAAAGAAAAATCAACTGTGTGGTGTTTACGTGACCGAGGAGTCACGGAGGGCGCGCGCTGCCGCTGCTCCTGTGTGGGTGAGGAGGGCCGGGCCCTGCCGTGCCGTGCCGCGCCCTGCCGCGCCGTGCTGTTGTGGCTGCACACGCACTATTGCTGTTCCGGAATGTGTGGCCGCTCCGCTGACTGACCGCTCATCCGTTTTGCGGAGGGTTTTGATTTGTTCCGCGCCGCCCGCGCCGCTGCCGCGCCCAGCGTGTGGTCCCTCGGGCCGGGGTCCCCTGATCCTGATCGGATGCCCGTGACTTGCTGATGGTTTTGTCCGGGTGACGACTCACTCCGGGGCCCCGGCCCTCCTTGATGGAGATTGTCATTACGGCCCGTTGTACGTCACACGGGGGGGGGGGGGGGTGTCATCTTAACGCCAGGGGTATGAAACATGTCTGTAATGCGAGGGCTGTCTCTAGCCCTTTCGGACTGACACCCCCCCCCCCCAAAAAAAAAACGCACGTTGTGTGTGTGTGTGTGTGTGTGTGTGTGTGCGTGTTACATTTCAATCGTGTTATATTTCAGTCGATTTTTTTGGTATTCATGCGACCTACGCACACCCCGTTGCCCGCATCGGTGTAACGCCGTATGAGATGCCGGCCTTGTCTTCGCGGCGTGTACTGTTGGGCGGCAGCGAGCGCGGCCCGGCTAGGTGCGCGGCCGCAAGGCTTCGGCTCAGCGGTCCGTGCTCCCCCTCTGAGCATTTGCTGACATAGTTGGCGCCAAAATCGGCGCCGCCACCTGACCTTTGTCGTCCTCTGTTTCGGGGGGAGGGGTTTGCGGGATTGTGCGGCGACCCTGGGCTCCAACCACCGCGCCTCGTCTCGGCAGGCCCGGGCCCTCTCGGCAGATTTAGAGACCCAGAAACGTTACTGAGCCACCCGGCACTCTCGTCGTGACGCGGGCGTGACGCGGGGTGACGCGGGCGTGACGCGGGCGTGACGCGGGCGTGACGCGGGCGTGACGCGGGCGTGACGCGGGCGTGACGCGGGCGTGACACGAGCGTGGCGGTCACACGCGCCGTGACGCGGCGGTATGCGGGCCGTAATGACCCGCCGGTGACTGTCCGCATCGCCGCCGCGCGCCGCACCGCCTTGTCTGTGATCTCCATCGGAAGTGTCAGATCGGGCGCGTGCAGTCCTCCGTGCTGTGAAGTCCTTGTCCGAGTGCGCGGCATGTCGAAGAGTGTGTGTGTGTGTGTGTGTGTGTGTGCGCGCGTGCAGGGATGCGTGCCTGATGTAAGAAATTATTTTAGGAAATTTCGATCATTTTTCTCCCCCTCGGAGAATTTCTAACCCAATTATTTTTGGACGGTTCCAAACTGTACATGATAAATTATTTTTTCCTAAAATCGACTCATACAGTATTCAAATGGATCTCATTTACAAATTTTTACTTTAGGGATAATCCCCCCCTTCCCCCTTCAAAAGAAAAAAAAACACCAATGAAATATTGTTGAAAAATTTATTGAAAACGTTTCCTTCCCATATTCTTCGAAAATTTTCCTGTAAATTCGCTGCAGTTTGAGTCTGTGTCACGCTTTTCGTATTATTCGCCCCCTTTTCAGTGTGTCGGTTGTCAACGCCGCGTGAGATGCGAGCGCTCGCTGCCCGCCTGACCCGCGCGTGTGTGTGTGTGGGGGGGGGGGGGTTCTGTGGTGAGGACTGATTTTACGCTCGCTGCGTACCGCTTTACGCCCGCGTTGGCTCTGTGAGGGGGCCTAGTTTTTTTTTTTTTGTGCGTCTCGGATTTTGTGCCCTTTTTTTCCGTTTCGTAAAAATGGGCGGCACATCGGCACGCCGGCTACGCTCTGCCTTGCTTATGCCGCTGCTGCCGCGCGCTGCGGCGCCGACGCGCGCGAGGGGGCCGCGGGGGCCGCGGGGGCTGCGGGGGCTGCAGGGGCTGCAGGAGCCGCATCCGAGCGGCCGGGGCGACGTCAGAGGGTATTACGGAAACTGCGCACGCCTGCGCACTGCTCTCCAGGTCAGCCCCGAGCCGGGCGGCGCGGCGCGGACACCGGCAAGAGAGGACCGCTGCTGGCCGAACATGAGATGCCCACGAACATGGGCTGGCGGTCTGGCTGAAACCCATTCTCAGTCTGTTGTTTTCCGTGTTTTTTTTTTTTCAAGCGCATTGATTTAGTGATGGTCCCCGCTTGTCCCGGCCTCCGGGCCCTCCGGCCCTCTCGCTCGCTCTCGTGTTGTCCCCGCGTCGCCACGTCCGTCCCCTCGTATGGATAATGTAAGGCGGGAAGGGATTGACGAGGGGCTCAGCCTGGAGATTGTTGCGCCGCCCTTCTGCCCTTCTCACTGATTCCGATCGATTCTGTCTGTGTGTGTGTGTGTGTGTGTGTGTCTGTATGTGTGCACGCGGAGAGGACGCGCAGGGCCGAGCCCTACCCATCGATCGAACGGTACGGTGGGCGGGATGGCGGCGCCTGCTTGGCGCCTGCGGTACCTGGACACGGACTCTGTGGTACCGCGCCGCACCGCCCTGCCGCCCTGCCGCCCGGGGCCGGCGCCTCATATCAGGACTTTGCTGCACTCAGCTCATTGCTGGGGCTGCCTGTGTCGGTGAAGGCCAGAGGGACAGATATCGTGAGTGTGCGGGTCCTGCAGGGGAGTCGGGCTGACGGGGAGGTCCCCGCCAGGGTGATCCTGACTGCGTCTGGGCGGGACCCGACCCGACGCCGACGGAGCCTGCCTGTTGTGGGCCGCGCCGCACTGTAACAAAGCGCTGCGCGGTGCAGCGGACCGGTGACTGGGTCTCTGAAAGGCTTATTGGCAGACTAGACATGTATTGGCAGCCGGCCGGGCTGCTCATGTGGCGCTCCGAGACCGTGTGGATGTTCCGGGAAGCTGGTCGATTCCTCCGCTTTTCCTCGTTGGCCGGGACAGAGGGCGACACCGCTGCCGCGGGCGTGCTATGCCGTGTGGGCCGCCGCCTTTAGGGGCGCATAGGCCATTTGGGTGAGAGCCACTCGAACTTCTTATGTAATGCACGTCGGCGGGCCTCACGTGACCCGCAGGGAATTCCTCCCCGAATACACCCGTCCGAGTCGCCGTCGTGGCGTGACCGGGGCGTGACCCGGCCGTCTTGTCTGTTTGGGGACGAATGGCCGCGAATGGCCCTCGAGGGGAATGTCATGAAAGCTTTCGGCCGGCGGTCCGTCACCACCGACCGAGTAATATTTTTTTTTCTCTCCCCTCCGCTTCAAATAAGGGCGTCGTCTGTTTATTCATTTTCCCGTCCTCTTTTTTTGTGCCTATCGGGGGGCCGTGTTGTCGACGGTAAACTTGGAAAATGGATGTTTACTACTGTTCCACACGGCTGCGGCATCTGCCCGATTCGGGTGCCCCCTTTTAATTGGGGGTATTCACGCGGGCACCCTAAATGGCTTTACGGCCCGGGGCGCGCCTCCGGGGCCCCGTGGTGGCCTGCACCCCTGCCGCCGCCGCCGCCGCAGCTGCTGTACACTGCAAACGCTGTGCGTCCGGCACCGGCCCAGGCCGATAAGCCGTGCGTTGTGTTCACGGCGCGCTTCCAGGCGACGGCGTCTGATCCCCTGCGGGCCCAATTACTATAGTGTGGTGGGGCTCCTGGGGGGACCCGCGGGACCCGAGGGGGCGCCGGCCAGCTCGTGACAGACAGCGCGGCCCGCCCTGTCGGCCCGGAAGATGGACGCCCCCTTAGCAGCCATTGCATCGCTTTTAAATCTCCCCCCCCCCCCCCCTCTCTCTCTCTCTCTCTCTCTCTCTCTCGCATGCGGCCTTTTGCGTGCACGCTGTCGCCGTGTTTTTTGCTCGTGCCGCTTGCCAGCGCGCTGCCGACAGGGCTGTACACTCGGAGAAGGGCTTGGCAAGGGCCCCGGCCGGCCGGCCTTCCCGCCGCCGCAACATGGACCGGACGACCGGCGGGGACAGTCTCGTTGGAAAGTAAGCCGAGAAGATACGGCGCGTCTGGGAATCTTGAGCCGACATTCAAGATTGGAGTTTGTCTTACCCCGATCCCTTGGGGGTCCCGAAAGGGGTGGCACACGATCTTGTCGTATAGCACATGAAAATGTTAGTGGCAGGCCTCATTGTAGCCGCCTCAACTCTATCAGAATGGGTGATGTGAACCCGTTTCTGGAATCCTGGGAGCGAGTTGAACTTACAAGTGTCGAACGTGAGGCCGAGTTTCTGAACTCGTCCGGGTTCCGAGAGGGGACCGGACCGGCGCAGAGCCGACAGTGCAGCCTGCTAGTTTTTGCAGTCGGAAGGGCCGGGGCGGGGCGGGGCACGGCTCGGGTGGGGTGTGGAGGGCACCTCCCCGGCTGCCCTGGCGGACCCTGCCCCCCCCCCCCCCCCCCCCCCCCCCTCCTCCCGCCCCTGCCTGATTCTTGTTAGTCGTTTCGTAGAGACGCGTAAATGAGAGAGATTGGCCTGCGCCGGCTGCCCGGCGCGGCCGGCGCGCTGTTGTCCGTGGTTAGGACTTGCTGCGTTCTGTCCGTTTCCTCGCCTTATCAATCGATCGGCCCCGCGGCGCTGATAAGACATTGCCAATAAAGCTGTGCGTGCTGATATCGGCCCGTACCTGTCGCGCTGTGGCAGCTGCGGCAGCTGGGGTCTGCTGGGGCTCGCCTGCCTCTCCTTTAGGTGTTCCGGGGCAGCGAGCACCCGCACTGCATCTGCAAGGGGGTGGGGGTGGGGGCGCTCGAGTGCGAGGGCCCGCTCCGCAGGAGGGGGTGATAGTCGTGCAGTAACAGGCGTGATAGTTGAAGCTTTGCGCAGTAATATGGCGAACGGGGACTGCCCCTTTTTGCCCCCCCCCCCCCCACCCCAAAAAAAGAATGGTCTGACGGTCACCCAACTGGAACTCGACACGGCAGCTGCGGCTCAGCGTGCCCTCCGAGACTTGGTCGCTCACATTTTTTATTTATTTATTTATTTGAGATCGATACTCCGTCCGACCCGAAAAGCGCAACCTCCTCCTGCCACCTCGAGTGTGCTCGGTGGCTCAAGAGTTCCACACTCGCTTGGAACAATTCAATTCTGAGTGAAGCCGCTCCGAATTCATTAATGGGGGCTCCAGAGAGATACGTATATATGTATAGAAAGATAGGACCTCGCAGTACCCTGCTTGCTCCGATTAAAATGATTTGCCACTTTTTTGGTTGTTATAAATGTCTTAGCCGAATCCCGAGTTTCAACCAACGAAGCATACCGATTTGTTGTACCCGAGACTCAAGTGCAGGGCATTTGCTCTGTGGCCGGGGGGGGGGGGCATTTCAGCAGTCTTTGGCGGTCAGGACGCCTCTTGGATAGGCGCTGCGCAGGCGAGGGCGAAATCGTTTTATGTTAGTGGTGCAATAGGTCCCTGGGTCGTCTGGTGAGAACTGCCGGGCCGTTCCTCGTACGCTATCTCGCACGGGCGCCCGCCCCGCTGGCCTCCTACACTGCACTGTGATTCTCCGAACCGAATCGGTGGCTTTTCGCTGCGAAACGTAACCCGCGGACGGACGGCTGTCGTCGGGAAGGTGTCGACGCCGTCCTGCCGTGCCGCAGGCCGTGCCGTCCGTCCGCACGCAGGGGTCCTAAGAAAACAGGGCGGCCGTGTCGCCGCTCTGCGACGCCTTTGTTTATGTTGCCGGCGCACGCTGCAGTTTTGCAGATGACGGCAGCGTTGCCGGTTCACGACGGAGACCTACTCGGCGCGGGATCTGCAGGTCTGGGTTGTGCGTCGACGGCGACGTGCCGTGCCCTCCCCTGCTCCAGTTGCCGCCCCGACCTGCATGGCCTGCATCCGGATAGGCGGCGGCGGTGCGGCGGCGGTGCGGCGGCCGCCACGACCACTCTGCGTGGATCGTCCTCTGCCGGAAGTGCGGCGGGCTTGCGCCTTTGAGGGGGGACCGCGCCGCGCCCGACCGCGCCCCCCATGTGGCCACCATCTGAGTGAACGTGCCCGCCGCCACCCCCGCCTCCTCTCCACCCCTGCTACATCCTCATCCTCCTGCCCTTGCCGCGGGCTCGTTGCAAAAACAAAAGCAGAGCAACAACAAAAAAAAAGTCGAAAAAAAAATGAGTAACTTTGCCGATGAAGTGCCTGGAGGCTGCTTGCTTGTGATGAGCGCGCTTCTGCTGTCGCTGCGGGGCCTGCGGGGCCTGCGGGGCCTGCGGGGCCTGCGGGGCCTGCGGGGCCTGCGGGGCCTGCGGGGCCTGCGGGGCCTGCGGGGCCTGCGGGGCCTGCGGGGCTCGGCAGCTGACGGACGGCGATAAAGGCAGCCGCATTACAATATCAAACTGCAGGCAGTGCACCCGGCGCGGCGGCTCGCGGTCACGCACCGGTACGCGGCCTCACGCGGCCTCACGCGGCCTCACGCGGCCTCACGCGGCCCTCACGCGGCCCTCACGCGGCCCTCACGCGGCCCTCACGCGGCCCTCACGCCTCACGCGGCCCTCACGCGGCCCTCACGCGGCCTCACGCGGCCCTCACGCGGCCTCACGCGGCCTCACGCGGCCCTCCCGCCGCGCTGTACAGCAGCACTCTTCGGCGTGCGCGTTGGTACGATGCACTTCGGCGCTCTGACCGAGGGGCGCTCACCGGCCTTTGAGGCGAACCTAACCTCCACGATGCGGCGGCGGCGGCGCGGGCTACTTCTGCCGCTACTACTACCCTTTGTATTTCCCGGACTGGACGGGCCGGGACGGGCTGACAGGCGGGGAGACGCGGGGCGCTCGCAGCTCGCAGGTTGTGGGCACTCTGCGAAACCTGAAGCCTCAAGCCCCCGCCGAGTGTCGGGGCGGCGGCAGTGGCGGCAGCTGGAGGGAAAACTCCCCGCTCTAATCGCGGCACGGCGGCGCGCAGCGCGGCTCATGTGTTCTGTTCAGTCAGGCGGACTCCAGGGTCATGCCCAGATTGCACCTTTCTCTGTCTCTCTCCTCCTCTCTTCCTCTCTCGCCCACTCCCCTTACGTCCTCCCTCTCTTTCTCTCCTGTGCGCACCTGTGTGCGTGTGTTAACCTGAGGGCGAACAATTGTCAAAAAAAGGACTGCGCCGCCAGCTTTGATCGGCCTTGTTTTAGAAGTCTATGCTGCGCGTTTTTTTAAAAAGGGGGTTGCCGCAGGTGCCGCTCACACACACACGCGCGCGCGCGCACAGCACGGAGTGTGGCCACGCGCCGCGCCCGCCTGGCCGCGCTAAACCGACCTCGAGGACACGGCCGGCCCCCGCGCCCACCTCCGCAGCGCCCCTCGGCACGTTTTTCGCAAGGGGCGGCGGCCGCCGGGGGCCGGAGGGTGTGGTCCAGTGGGAACGCTAAGCACGAAGAGTCACATGTAGGAGGATCCAATACAAGCTTTACCCGGCCGGCGAGCCTCGGCGGGGCCGCGGGGCCGCGGGGCCGCGACGCTGCCGGGCTTTGCGACGGCACGGCGGCACGGCCTCTCTGGTTGCCTCTGGTGTGGCGGCGGCCCGGCGGCGGGCCGGCGGCCGCCCGGCCGTGGGCCCCACCGAGGCGGGCAGGCAGCGCGGCAGCCGGCGGCGGCGGCACGGCGGCGCGGGCCGGGCGCGGCGGCCAGCCAGGGCAGGCAGGCGGCGCTCGGCTCAGTTCGCCTCTGGTCGTGGTGGCGTACGGGTGCGGCCCGCGGCGTCCGTGTCCGTATCGACCCCAGCCCGCCCAGCGGGGGGCCCCCGCGACACCGACAGCCTGACAACCCCGTCGCGACCGCCGCCGCCGCCGCCGCCGCCGCCGCGCCCGCGCCCGCGCCCGCGCGTGTGCTCGTGTGTATGTGTGTGTGTGCGATCACCGGAGTGGTAGTGGTGCAAGGAGAGTGCGTCATCCCCGAGCCGGGGCCGATTGATAGTGAGGCGGCATCGGGTGCCGGCCGTGCCGGCACAGTGTTGTGAGGTTCTCGGCGACAGTTCTGCCCGCCGCCGCCACCGCCGCCGCAATACGGATTACTCGCCCTGCTGCCGCTGCTGCCGCCGCTGCGCATGGAGTCGTGAGGTAGGCAGCCCGGCGCGCGCGCCTGCAGTGCGGTCTGCGGTACGGAGGGCGGTGCGGCCGCGGCCGGTGTGGGCGAGGAGCTCGGTGGGCCCCGGGCCGCCCCGGGCCGGGCGCCGCTCTGTGTTTTGCAGCACCGCGCCGCTTGAGTGAGGCTGCACAGTCCCGGCCGCCGGGGTCCCCGATGGGGGCTCCGCTGGGGGGGCGCTGCCTTGAGGGGCGATCTGTACGCCCGGTGCTGACAGGGGGGGGGGGGTAGCTGTGAGCGAGCCGGGGGTAGCCGGGGGTAGCCGGGCCAGCCGTGCCACCGCTGCGAGGCCCTTCGCCAATCGATAAAGAAATAATCTCGTTAGTCCGTAAGGAGTGCGGGTCCCCACAATAAAGCGGCAGGGAGGGGGGCTGTCAACAAGTGAGTGCGCGGGCGGTGTCTAGCCCGCCACCCCCGGCCGCCCGGGGCCCGGGGCCTGGGGCCGGGGCCTGGGAGTCCTCTGGCGAGGCCGCGGGCGCGGCTCGCTCGGGGCCGCCCCCGCTGCCATTGCGGCGCGTCACTGGACCGCACCGGCGGGCACGGAGACGAGGTGTGCACGTGTGGCCGTGTGCACCCGCGTGTGAGGTCCCGCATGCACTGTACGATGCCGGCTGCTGCAGTGCGCTGGTGCGCGCTGTGGAGGCGGGTGGCGGTCGGGTCGGGGTGGTGCAGGTGCTTGTCGGCCTTCTCTACCTGCCGACGCCGACGCCGCTGCCGGTGCCTCCATCAGCATCTCTGTCCGGGCCAAGTCGGGTTGAAGCGGCCGGACCCGGCCTTCTATTCCTTTTGTGCGGATGGGATGCCTGGGGGATGCCTGGCCCTCCGCCTGGCTGCCTGGCTGCCTGCCCCCCCCCCCCCCCCCCCGGGCCCCCGCCGCGGCTGCACGGCTCCACGGCTCCACACGGCACGGCCGCAGCACAACACCAGGCCCCTCCCCGCCCGGCCGTGTCTTGGCATGGCTTGGCATTGCTTTGCCGCACCACCGGAGAGGCCCCGGCTCGGCTCGGCTCGGCTCCTCTCTTCACGGCCCGGCCGGCCGGCCACGGATGGTCGTGCCGGCTCGGCTCCTCCGGCGAGAGGGGGCCCCCGGCCCGGCCCGGCGCAGGGAGGCGGACTCCGGCGTGGGTCGGCTGGGCTCGAACCTACGGCCGGGCTCGGCTCGGCTCGGTCCGCTGACTTGCACTGCTTGCACTGGCACTCTCCTCTTCGCTCTCTTTCTCTCTCTCGTTCCCAGAAGCACCCGGCGATGCCACGCTGTGCACCGAGTGTAGTGGCGCGCGAGTGTGTGAGTGTGTGTGTATGAGAGAGAGAGAGAGAGAGAGAGAGAGAGAGAGAGAGAGAGAGAGAGAGAGAGAGAGAGAGAGAGAGAGAGAGAAAGGGGGAGATACCGACTTACCCGGACACCTTGCCGGGCTGGACTTCGCAAGATGGTCGCTAAGAGGCGGATGCATGCCGTCGGCACCGACGGCTCCGGCTGTCCTTGAGTGCTGTGTGCGTGTGTGGTGTGTGCGTGTGTGCAGGCCGTGACTGCCTAGGTCCTGTCCTGCCCGGAGAGCCTCTTCCCTGTCCAGCGACGTCCCAGCCCGACGTGGAGGCGTGCTCTCTCTCTCTCTCTGTCACACACTCGCTCTCCCTCCCTCTCGCTCTCCTCTCCCTCTCCTCTCTCCTCTCCTCTCTCCTCTCCTCTCTCCTCTGCGCCGGCTCTTCTCTGGATACAGGTTTCCTTTCAGAGGCGAGAGCTGTGACTCACGTCATTTCAAACCAATGCATCTGATGCATTTCACCGACATTGGCATCACATGCGAGCGTCAGGAACAGATATTTTAGCGCACGCCCAGGCACTGCGGGGCGCCCACCGGAGGCGCGAGAACGGGATGTGGCGGCTGGTCCCGGTCCGCCCGTCCAACGGCCCCCTTTTATGTGTCGTTTTAATTCATTATGTGTATCACTTTTGCGAACGCCCCCCGGGCCCTGGAGGGTGGTGGCGCCTGTGTCGCCCCCCAACAGAGGGGAGGGGGGGGGGGGCACGGATCGCGGCGTGCAGCCCCGGCTGATAAGGCAGCCCCGCCCCCCGCCAGGCCCCCCGCGGGGCTCCGTGAGTGCGCCCGCACCGGCCACGGCGAAGCAGGACCGCTTCTCGGTGCGTTGGCGGATGAATGGACGGGTCGTGCGGGGTCCTGCGGGGTCCTGTGGCAGCGCTGGACCGTCCGGTCTCGTCGCCCTACGGCTTGCGTCGTCTCGTTATCTTTATTCTGCCTCCGGTTTTATTCGGCGAACGAGCGCGCTGCGGACGTACACTACGCTACACGGCCAGAGTAAACATGTAGGGCGGGCGGGCTGGGCTGCGCTGCGCTGCGCTGCGCTGCGCTGCGCTGCGCTGCGCTGCGCTGCGGGGCCTTCCTGGAAGCTCCCGCCGGTCCGGCGGCCTGGAGAGTGAGCACTGTGGCTGACCCTGGTTAGCATGCACGGCCTCTCTCTCCCTCTCCCTCTCGCTCTCCTCCGGTTCCCTAATGGGCGTCACAGACGGGCGGTAGCGTCGTGTCGGGAGCACGTGAGGGCTGGGCGGCGGCTCAGGTGAAAGTGCCGTGTGGCTCGGGGTGGCGGGGGCTCCCGCGCCGCTCCTCGCGGAGCCCTGTCGCCGCCCACCCCTCCCGGAGCGCGTCGCCCCCCGGGTCATCCCCGGCGGCGTGCCCAGTGGTCCCCAATGTCCGTGCTGGCCGGTCGGGGTCGTGCAGCGCGGCTGGACGGAGCTTGTGCGGGGGCGGGTCGCGGCAGGGCTGCGCCGCGCATGCGTTCTTGTGGTGCGTGCGACGCGCCCTCGCCGCGCCGGGGCCTGGCCGGGGCCTGGTCTGTCTGTACCGGCGGGGCCAGAAGCGTAGCGCCCTGCTCCGCCTGCTCCGCCTGCTCTCCTTAAAATAGCCTCACCGCCCCGCGCCCCTCGCCCCCGTCCGGGCGCACCGCGGCCCGACGGTCGGACCGCAGCTCCCGCACCGGCAGCTGTCGCGCACATTGAACGCGCCCACACTGCCGGCCCGGCCCCCCGCGTTTCCCATTCGTCTCCTTTCCGGCTCGGTTTCCGGTTCCCGACCGGTCCGGCTGCGCACGTTTATCAGAGTTTGTTTCGCCGCTCCCGTAACGAGACGAACTTTCCGTCCGAGATGCGGAGTTCTGCGGCCGCGCCCCGTGAGCGTGCTGTATTGTGCCCCGCCCGGCCGCGGGTCACGGGAGCGCCAGTAGGGAGGTTTACCGACCGGGCGGGTGTAAAGCGCCCCCCCCTTGCCCCCGCCTCTCTCTCTCTCTCTCTCGCATTTCTCCGTTGAAATTTGGGACACCCTCTCTCTCTCTCTCTCTCTCCCTCTCTCTCTCTCTCTCTCTCTCTCTCGCTCTCCCTCTCTCTCTCTCTCTCTCTCTCTCTCTCTCTCTCTCTCTCTCTCGTCAGGCCGGGACAGACAGGGTGGCGGTGCGTTGCGGGATCGCCTCCTGCTGTATCGTTGGATCCGACTGGCGCGCGCGCGCACACACACACACACACACACACACACACACACACACACACACACACACACACACTTCGCGGAGTGTACCCACATAGTTGCTGGCAATGAGTCGTGCGTGGAGGTGGAGAAGGGGGAGGCGAGGCGTTGGTGCCGCGCGGCCGAGCCGGCCGGTCCGGGCCGGTCACTCACCCGGCGCAGGGCAAAGGCAGGGTCTGGCGGGCTGCCTGGCTGCCTGGCTCTCGGGTAGACGGGCAGGCAGGCAGGCAGGCAGGCAGGCAGGCAGGCAGGCGGGCAGGACTGCGAGGCTTGCATTCGCGGCAGGCCGGGCACGCGGCTCGGGGCTCGGGGCTCGGGGCCCCCTCGCCGCTCCGCCGCGCCACTGCTGCCCGGGCTGGGGCTCGGGAGGCCCTATGGGAGGCCCTATGGGAGGCCCTGTGGGAGGCCCTATGGGAGGCCCTATGGGAGGCCCTATGGGAGGCCCTATGGGAGGCCCCATGGGAGGCCCCATGGGAGGCCCCATGGAGGCCCTCGACGCTTTGGCTTTGGGTATGTGGGGGAGGCTCGACTCACCCTGCAGACCCGATGGCGCGGTCGCTGTGCTGCTGTGGCTAATGCCGCCCATGCTGCCAGTGCGCAGCGGTCCGCTGCACTGCTGGAAACGCTCGGGGGCGAGTGGCTGAGCCCGGCCGTCAGCGCCGGCGCCAGCGCGCTCGGATAGAAAATCGGGAAGTGGCTAATGAGGTCTGAAAACTGGGGGTCTCTTCAACTTTCTACCCGATACGAAATGCGAAACACGGCGACTGGGGTCTGCTGCGTATCCCGATCGGGTGGATGTTGGCTAAGCACGATACAGATGGTGCCTGCATCAGCCGGAGTAGTAGTGGTGCCTGCCTCCCTCGATTGGTTTCGCCGCGGCGCAGCCGGTGTATTGGCATGCACCCCGCCGCTCGGCAACGTTTCCCAAACTGATTCCCAGCCTGTCCGAGCTAATTGCATCTGCCGCGGCTGCTGGCGGAACGCTTCTGAGAGCCGCCGGCCGCGGAGGGCCCCGCCGGCATCGTGGAGAGATTGGCTAATCTGTCGAGTGGTCCTCCGAGTGCGGCGGTGCGGTGCGGTGCGTGGTGCCGTGCGGGCGCTGGCTGAGGGGGAGGAGGGCCCTCACACACCTGACCCGCGGTGTGTCCGCGTCGCGTCTTCAGGCTCCGCCGCCGCTCAGCACCGCGCAGCAACGCGCTGCATACACCGCCTGATTCATTGTTCCCGGAACGCCGGCCCGCCGCCCGGCTTAAGACCCCCGCGGCCGCCGTTATATTGTCTTGGAAAGGGCACGCGGCGCGGGCCGCGCCGGCCGCAGCGCGCTTACCTAACCTAACCCGACGCGACTTGCCTCCCGCGAGAGGGTCGTTTCGAGGCGCGCCGGCCGCAGCGCAGCGGTGAGAGCCCGCCGGGGCGAGGCGAGGCGGGTTGTGGAGGGCTTTATACGACTAATTACGGCCCTAGACGACGACGGAGACGGCCTCGGCCATGTTGCGGCCGGCCGGCCGGCAGTAAACCTGCGGCGCTGCGACGGCCGCCGCCATACGTGCGGTGCGGTGTGCGGTCGGCCCCGCCGGCCTCCGCCACCGCCGAGATCGGTGTAAACTCGGTGTAATGGGTGTCGCGGGTCCTCTCGGAGCCGTCGCTCTTGGGGTGGGGTGGGTGGGGCGGCCAGGTGGCAGCGCCGCTGCGGCACGCCCCCCCCCCCCCCCCCCCCCGGTGCCGGTGTCACCGCCACCCGCCACCTCCCCGCCGACTCTCCGGACCAGAGTTTGGGCTCGCGGTTTCGCCCCCATTTCCCCGAGTTTTATGGCGGCCTCGAATCGGCTCCTCAACCTCGCACGATCGCAATTAAAAAAATTGGGATCGCACTGCTGCCCCGGGCGATGAGACTTCGGAATGCGTTGAAAGTTGTGAACGTGAAAAGTTTATTTCCGACGGTTTTAAAAGCCGCGTCCGATCCGTCCTGTTGTGATGCTTAGCGGTCCCCGGTGCCCCGGCAGCGGCGGGGGGAGGGGCAGGGGGAGGGACCGCATTACAAATCAGTTCCGATGCCGGCCTACTTTCAACTGATTCTAGGAGCCTTCCTGGAAATCGGAGGGTCGTTAAAAGTTAGACGTGCCAGGAGGGGCAGCCACACATCACTTGGGGTCAGCGTGTTCAAAACTATCTACGTTACGTACTTGTGAAATACGAGCCGAAAGGCACAAGCCGGCTACACCCGGTATGGGGGTTCATCGGGTCGGCGCGCGTCACATGCGGCGCGGGGGGCCGGGGGCGTGGCGCGGCGTGGCGCGGCGTGGCGGGGCGTGCCGGCCCACAACCGCCGTACGGACCCTTCCGCGGAATCGGCCATTACGCAAATTTTTCCCGGAGCCGCCGCCGCCGCCGCCACCGCCACGGAGTGTCGACCCGACCCGACCCGGTGTGGCCGGCGGCGGCGGGCGCGCACTGAGCTGTTTAGGGGGGGGGGGGGGGGGGGCTGCCTCCACCTCCCTGGGCCCCGGCTCTGCATGCTGGCTGCCGTGCACCTCTCCCCTCCTCTCTCCCCGCCCTCCCCGCCCCTGCCCCGCAGCGATGAGACCAACGACCTTGTACGACGGGAGGGGGTTGAGGCGGTGGCGCGGAGGGCCGGGGCGCGGCGCGGCGGCCGGCCCGGGCGAGATTCGGCCAAAGCCTGTCTCGTTGTTGGCGCGCCGAGCTGTGCCCGCGGCCCACGGCCCGCAGCCGGACCCCGTGGGGCCGAGCCGCTGCCTTCTGTGAACTCGGACCCGGCCGTAGGGCTGGCGTCCATCCCACACCAGGCGCGCAGGGAGGCGAAGGGGCCCTTAACGGCAGCCTGGAATGTAGGCAACCAATTATACTCTCCGCCTGAAGATAGGTCGGCGTCGCTCGCCACGCCACGCCAGCACTCCCTTCGAAAAGGGCGTTTGATCCCGCTTTATCAGCCGCCGGGTCTTGGAGGCCGCCGGGCGGGCCTAGAGCCCCTCCATCTCATCTCACCGCCTCGGGTCGCGTCGCACACCATGGCTTCTTTATTTGATTGGGGTCCGTCGCCCCGCCTTGTCACGTAAGGGCCGGGGCCGGGGAGGGGATGGGAGGGGAGCGTGGTCCGAGGGAGGGCGGAGGGGGCGCACATACTGCGTGCACGTCCTGTTCGGCCGCGGCGGACGCCCTGGGAACGGCACAGACGGGATGGGGATCTGTTTCTGGCCCGGTTTTACTCATCCTCATTGAGGGCAGAACGTGTAGAGCCCGCGGGGGGCGTTGTACCGCAGTGCGCCTCGCTCGGTTCTGCCTCTGCCTGTTGCGCGGCCCGCCCGGACCCGACCGGGGCGCCAGGGCTGGGGCCGAAGGGCGTAGGGGCGCACTGGAGCCCCGCTTCCGAACATGCGGCTCGGATCGGCTCGCATAGGCCTCGTGCCTCGCAGGCCCCGCGGGGGGCACTGGGACACTGAACCCCTCAAAGCCACCAGCTCCAGCCTCTGCCACAGCCTCGTTTTGTTATTTGCGTTTCGGATCCTGAAAACAAAGGCCACATGAACGTGGTCGCTTATGAGTTTTAAGACAACTTGTTGTTGCTGACGTCTCCGTTGGGAGGGGTTGGCGTGGGTTCGAGTCCGCTCGAGTATCTTCCGAATTGTACGTTGTTGACGTCAGTTAGTTACGGACCCTCTCCAGTAATTCACGGCTGGGACCGACCGCCGGCGGGCGCGGAATCTAGGCAACTCGCGGAACCGCTCGCCTCGCGATTCGGAAGCGTCGAGTCTCTCTCTCTCTCCCTCTCCCTCTCTCTCGTGGTCCCGACCCACTGTTGCGCAGGTTGGGTTGTGCTGGGCTGGGGGGCCCGTGTGCACCCACACCGCGCCACGCCGCGCCCGCGCCACGCCCCGCCACGCCCCGCCACTCCGCTTCTCCAGCTGGCGGCTCCTGCTCCTTCGGCTCGGCAGCCCGATCTCTCTCTCCTCTCTATCCTCTCCACCACCACCGCCCCGCTGCCTTTACGGCTTCTCGGAGTCGAAAGGGACTCACAGTCTCGCCGGCTAAAGGTGTGTGGGGGTGGGGGGGAGGGGCTGCCCTACCGTCCCCCCCCCCTCCCGTCCCCCCCCCCCCCCCTCCCGTCCCGGGGCTTTTTATTTACGACCGAGGAGCCTCACAGAGGAGGCAGGCAGGCAGGGCAGGTAGTATAGCCTGAAGCGGCCCCCGCTCCGTGTGGGAGTGGTGGCTGCTGTGGCTGTCGTGTCGCGTCGTCTCGTGTCGTCGGTTGTCCCGCCTCGGCTGCACTGCCGGCTGCCCCCCCCCCCCCCCCCCCACAGTACTAGGTTAGGGGCTGTTCACTGCGCGCGGCTCGAGCTCCTCCCGGTGACGCTGACATACGCCCTGCAGTGGCGGCCCTGATCGAGGAGTACCAACCCGTCGAGGGTGGAATGCAGGGGCGCGGTGCGGGTGCGTGGCAACGTGAACTTCGGTTGGGTTTGGCCCGTCTTTGGCTGGTACCATGGCGGGGTCCTCGCTCTCGCGGATTCCGAAGATTTTGCTGTGCTGAAGCTGCATCCGTCTCGTGTGAGTGTGTGGGGGGGGGGGACTGCACGCAAAACCGCCTAGGTATTTGAGTCGTCGCATGAGTCTGCGATAATTTTATTCGTACGCGACACTTTTCTTTTTGTTTTTGCTCCGAGCGGGCCCTTGCCTTGGCCCCCTCCCCCCCCCCCCCCTCCCCCCCCCCCCCCCCCCCCCCCTCCCCCCCTCCCCCCGCGGACCTCTGCTGCCCCTCCGGAAGTGGACAGCATCGTAAATTACCCTCCGAGTCTATTGTGTGTACCTCCTCCCCCCCCCCCTCATACCTCTTTGTTTGTGTCTCCTCTCCTCTCCCTCCCACCTCTCCGCACCCCTTTTCACTCTTTGTCATTTTCAATTCCGATCGACAGTATAAAGAGACAGGTTGTCCCGCTGCGTGCCGCGTGGCTGCGCATCGCCGTGTCGTAGTCTTCTCTCTGGATGCGGGCGGAGCAGAGCAGAGCAGAACAGACCCGCTGCCGCAGGCTTTTAGCGAACTCGCATAGCAGGCCGAACACGCGCGCCTAGCCCGAGGCCCCTCGCAGGAGCGGTTTCCCCCATCTCTCTCTCTCTCTCTCTCTCTCTCTCCCTCTCTCTCCCTCTCTCTCCCTCTCTCTCCCTCTCTTTCTCCCTCTCGTGCGCAGGCCGTGTCCGTATATCACCACCCCTTTCCGGTGGCGAGTGGCCCTTTTTGTGGAGGGGAGGGTGGAAAAAGAGAATGGATTGGAGTGGGGTGATGGATTCGGCGACTATGATAATTTGCAGTTTGACACGACTATCATCACTCATGGGTGGGGAGGCGGCCCGCCGCTCCGCTGTCCCCCGACAGGGACGCTCACGGCCCGTGCCTTCTGTGAGGCCAAGATCCCGGCTCGGGCACTACACTCCGGGGGCATGAGTCTCAACTCGCCGCGCCCCGCCGCGCCTTGGCTTGGCTTGGCTTGACTCTCTTCTCGTCTCTCGTTAGTTTTCGACGTAACGGCCCGGAAGAGGCTGGGCTGGAGTCTGCGCGGGAAGGCCCCCGCGCCCCCACGACCTCCTGGACTGGAAGCGCCCCCCCCCCCCCCCCCCCTAGGGTGTCCCAAATTTCAACGGAACTCGAAATGTTCGACTCTTACCCTCTGGATAGGTGACATATGATGAGAAAACCCCGTGAATTTTTTTTCGGCAAGATCGGGCAAGGTTTAGGGGTCGCGACGGGGCCTTATAGTTTAACATGGGAACTCCCGTAAGAGGAATTGGGCTTTTCGAAATCCTTTTTAATTTTAAGAAATTACCAAAAAATTAACTTTTAAACTAGATAAGATATTCAAAATCTGAAAAGCGTTTTGGATAGAGAATCACAGTGCGATTAAAATGAGCTGTTCAGAAACCATGTACCACCAAATTTGAAGAAATGGCCGAAGGATTTCGAAAAGCCCAATTCCTCTTACGGGAGTTCCCATGTTAAACTATAAGGCCCCGTCGCGACCCCTAAACCTTGCCCGATCATGCCGAAAAAAAATTCACGGGGGTTTCTCATCATATGTCACCTATCCAGAGGGTAAGAGTCGAACATTTCGAGTTCCGTTGAAATTTGGGACACCCTACCCCCCCCCCCCCCCCCCCATATCCGGACTCTCTGTGGGCCGCTGCCGAACTCGAGACGGTTGGGTTTGCGCGCGCGCGTGTCCGTGGCGCGGCCAGGCGGGGCCCCTGTCTGTCCTGTCCTGTCGGAGCCGCGCGCTGACTTGACGGCGCTATGCCCCCTCCCTCTCTCCCTCCCTCCCTCCTCGTGACCATTTGTCATTTGCTGTGCCCGCGGCGCGGCGCGGCCCTCGTGTTTGTCGCCCACGACTGCCGGCCCTGCTCAGCCCTGCTCAGCCCTGCTCAGCCCTGCCCCGGTTCCGGCGAGGGGTCGCGGGGCGGAAGGCGTGCTCTGGGCTCCGGCCTGGCGTCGCCCTCGCGGCGGCGGCGGCGGCGGCGGCGGGTCCTTCTTGGTGTGCGGCCGGCCGGCCGGTCGGCGCCTCGGCGGGACGCCAACGCTGAGCGGCCTTGGGTGACGCGCACCCCTGCGCGGGCCCCTGCGCCCTGCCTGGAGGGGGTAGTTGCAACCCCCCCAGTGCGCCGCGGTGCGCCCCCGGTTGCGGGGGAGGGCGCGCGAATGCTTTTGCCGCCCCTGCTCCTCCCCCCCCCTCCCCCCCCCCCTCCCCTGCCAGCCCGCGTCCGCAGTGTGTCCCTCTCCCACTCATGGGACGTCCTCGTAAGCCGTGGCAGTGCGAGCGAGACAGCCACGAATGCAGTGCTCGGAGTGCGGCGGCACGGCAGGGACGCTCTTGCGTGACCACTGCCCCCTCCCCTCCCCCCTCCCTCCTCTCCCTCCCTTTCACACTGCCCCCCCCCCCCCCCTGTCGCGCCTCGTCTCGCCTTTCTTCCTCCCCCACTGGCGTCGGGATTGTCATGGTTACCGCCCCGCACACGGCCGGCTGGTTACATGCTCAAGTCCGCCCTCACGTAATACATGAACAGCCCCCACCCCCACCCAGAGCCCGTATCCCGGCGGGGCAGCGGCCCGCGTTTGTCTGGAGTATTTACACTCGTTGCCAGTTTGGGTGCCGATCCATCAGAGGCCCACCGCCATCGCCCCGCCCCACACATCCCCCTGCCTGCGTGCTGACGTCACGAATGAAGTGTGCAGTGGTGACGCGCGATTTTCAAACATGGACGGAGACGAGGGCCCCCTTGCCCCTGCCCTGCCCCGCCGCGCTAGCTGACCCCCGCGCTGACCTCGCGCTGCCCCCGGCGTGAGGTCTGCGTTCTGCCTACCCTCGGGGCGGACACGGGCCGCCGCCGCCGCCGCCGCCGTGCCGCCGCCGCTACCATCGGCTGTGATGGATGACTCCTGTCTGCCTTGGCAGTTTCATGCTGACGTGACGAGCCGAGTCGGGTTGGCGGCGGTACCCGGCCGGGGCCGCGGGCTGCCGGACCGAGCCGAGCCCGGGGGGGGGGGGGGGGCCTTGTAGTAGTTGGCGGTGTTCTTCTAGAGCACTGCGCTGCCGCGCACAGCCCGGCAGCCCGGCCCCGTGGGTTGCAGTGGCGGCAGCAGGAGTGCCCGCATAGCGTTGCGTCCCTCTACTCACTAGCCTGTATCGGCCCGTCTCTCCTCTTATCCGAGTTCCCGCTGCCCATCTGTCTGCACCGTGCACCGCATTCACTTTTTTGGCGGGGCGTCGCCGTGTGTCTGGCTAATCCCCGTGCTGCCCGACTCGGATGGCGTCCTGCCGGCCGCGTTGCACTTTTGGTCCCATCCCTCTCCCACCGCCGGCGCTGGTCGCGTCGTTCTTCCTCTTTTTGTGCCGACGTCTCGTACATGTCTCGTCTGTCCTCGTCTGCCGTTTTGAAGGCAGCGCGCATCTTTTTCTTCCGCCGGCTTGGGTAAGCAGCGGCAGCGGACCCGCGTGCTGCAGTGTGTGTATAACGTCGTATCGGAGGGGGAGGGGGAGGGAGGGCCGGCGCCGTGCAATTGTCCTCGAAATTCGCATCTCGTGTTTTTTCCCCCTTTTCATTGCGCTCGTTGGCGACCTGACGTTGTCGTCGTAGCCTCTCTCCTCCTCCTCCTCCTCCACCTCCACCTCCTCCTCCTCCTCCTCCTCCTCCTCCTCCTCCTCCTCCTCCTCCTCCTCCTCCTCCTCCTCCTCCTCCTCCTCCTCCTCCTCCTCCTCCTCCTCCTCCTCCTCCTCCTCCGCCTTCCGATGTGACGGTTCGTCGTGACGGCGCCGGGTGCCGTTCGTGACGCGTTTCAGGGCGACCGACCGTGACGTCATGTCCGTGCATTATTTTTTAAAAAAAACAACGGTTGGAAAAAAAACACATAATTTCCATTTTTGTCTTGATGTGCATTTACATGGGGATGTTGCCACTGTGTGTGTGTGTGTGCGTGCGTGCGTGTGTGTGTGTGTGTGTGTGTGTGTGTGTGCGTGCGTGCTTGCGGCTGCTGCCAGGCGCCTCTGTGCGGTGCTGCGCTCGACAGTGAAGCGTCGGCGAAGAAAATGAAGTCTTGGTTGGGTCCTTCACATTACGAGGGATTTCGTCGTGGGCTACGGAGGAATGCTTCGTAATAGGAAGACTCCATTTTCTTCTTCGACTTCGTAAGATTTTTACTGTGCGGACGGTTATCTGTCTACGCCTTGGCGGTGGCGCCGGTGGAGCCGGTGTGCCGTGGCGCGTCCGCCGCTTAAGACCTCAAAGGGCCGGGCCGTCCGCGGCTGCTATTCGGTGTCTGTCGGTGTGGCGGCGGCCCGCGGCCCTCAGCCGGCGGCAGGCGGCAGGCGCTGTGGGGGTTTTGGTCGCGCATGTATGTAGAAACGTGACGGACGTGAGGTGCCGCACCGCACCGCGCCGCGCCGCGACGGGCTGCCTGTCGTCCCACGCGGGTCGATTGTGTCGGCTGTGCGCGCGCTGCCGCCGCTGCGGTGCGTGGCGCGGCGGCGGCGGCGGCGGCGGCGGCGTCGGCGGCGTCGGCGGCGGCCCGTTCCAAGGCACCCTTTTCTACTCCGATGGGGTGCTCAGGTGGTGGGCGGGGCCCGCGGGGGCCGGACCGGACCGTCCCGTATCGACCGATCACTTCCACCTTGAGCAGAGCATCGGTCGGTCGGTGCTCCTTCGGCAGGGCTCGGGTGAGGGAGGCGGGGGCGTTGCGTGGCGAGCCGCGAGCAGCCGCGAGCAGCCGCGAGCAGCCGCCAGCCGGTCGTGTGCCGGAGGCGGGCGGGTCCCCCGGCGGGTCCCCCGGCCCCGAGCTCCGAGTCCGAGAGCGGCGTGTGGCCGAGTTTGGTACTTGACACGGGACCCTGGCGCGGCGCCGCCGTGCTCGGAGCCGAGTTTTACCCGGGGCATGGCATAAGCGGAGAGAGGCGTCGCCCCGCCCCGCTAACAAGGTGGCGGAGGCAGCGGCAGCTAGAGTGTGGCAGGCGTGCTGCGGTGCCAGCTGATGCGGCACGCCAACTGCACGTCGGCGTTGAGCACTCGCGCACACACACACACACACCGCTTGCTCTCGCGCTCCCGCCCTCTCGCTCGCACTAACAGGCTTTGGGCCACGGTGTAGAGCGCCGCGCTTTGCGCTATTAGTCTCTCCAGCCCTGCCGATCCGTTCCCTGATCCCCGTGCGTGCTGACGCCCCCCGCGGCGACTCTCCCAGGCTCTCCTCGCTCCCTCACGCTCGCTGTGGAGCAGCGGCAGTCTGAGGCTGAGGGGAGGCTGACTAGTGATCCTGCACCACCACGACTGTCGAGCCCCTCCCGGCTCCTTCCTTCGGCCCGGAACACATGCCCGCCCCTGGCCGTCAAAGCTATATAAAGATTCGTGTGTTAGTGTTTGGTCCGCCGCCTGCCGCGCTCCGCGGCCCCCCTGCGCCTCGGTGCAGGAACGGCGTGGCGCTGCTCGTCTGCGCGGCCCCCGCCCCGCCCCCCGCCCCCGCCCCCGCCCCGCCCCCCGCGGAGCGGGTGTGGTTAGCCTACGTCGCCGTGCCGTCGCCGCGCCGTCGCCGCGGGCTCGGACTGCTGGCACGCGGACACCGAGCAGGGGTCTCGGGGCGCGGTGCAGTCGTGTAGTCACGAGCCGTGGCCCTCCCGGGGCCAGGGGCCGTCCGTAAGAGTCGTCCATCGGCATGTGTGGCGTGCAGTGCACGGTCTGGCCTGGTCTTGTCCCGTCTGGTTTAGTCTAACGCTCTGGTTTTGGTCTGTCGTGTTTCAGAAATGATCGGGCCGCTCGGGTTGTAGCCATGGCACCCCCGGCACCCCGCGGCAGGCCCACGGGCCGGCCCCGGCCGCGGCCCCCCAGCCTGCCGGGGTCCTACGGGCCCTCAGGGCTGCCCGCGGCCGTGGGGACCCTCCTCACCTTGACCGTGCTACTGCTCTGCGCCGAGCCGCTCGGAGCGCAGTTCATGTGCGGGCCCGGCCTCGTCACCCCCGGAGGTAAGTGTGGCAGCCAGCAGCAGGACATCCGGCTTCTTGTCCAAATAAAAATCTGCCGTCTGAGCGCACTCGTAAAATCCTCCAAGGCTATCTCAGAGAGGGGGGGAAAAAAGGATAATGTAAATTGACGAGATGAGTTTCCTGCGCACACGCTGATGCATCGGTCTCTCTCTCTCTCTCTTTTTTTCCGACTTCGGCGCGGCCTTCGGTCGTATCTGACAGACAATGACGGTACTCCGATGACGGTGACGTTAACGCGGTGTATTGCAATGCCAATTTCCTGGGCATTGAATGTCCGTTTTTTTTCCTCCTGTCGTAAACTAATCTGAGTTTTTTAGACACTAACTACACATTCGGTCCTCAACTTCGTATTTTTTTAAAAAAAATAAAATAGCATTTTGTGTGCTTACACAATCTCGGCCGGGCGTGCACTCATGTTGGTTCTCTCCGCTCGGCCGCAGTGACCATCCCCCAGGGGGACATCATCCTGGAGGAGGGCCAGCTGCTGGAGCTGTACTGCGTGCTGAACCTGACGCACCCCGCCACGATGGGGAGGAACGCCAGCAACCTGGCCTTCTACCGCATGAACCGGACCATCGGCCCCGAGCACCTGCAGGTGGTGAACGAGACGACCCTCAAGCTAACCATGCGGCCCGAGGTCTCTGCCGCCATGTTCTACTGCAAGCTGAGCCCCCTCGGCGACGCCCCCGAGGAGGTGGTCTGCCTCAACAACGTGGCCGTGGGATGTGAGTGTTGCCGCCACGCCCTCATTTCGTTCGCCCGCCGCTGTTCGTGACATTAATGTGAATGTTTCGTCTGAATCCTTCCAGACCGACCGCAGAACGTCAGCGACTTCTCATGTGTATCGCAAAACTGGCAGAACCTTACGTGCTCGTGGAAAAAGAGGCCCAACCCTATCAAAACTAGGTACAAAGTCTGGTATCGGCTGCCGGGCAGAGCGGGGGGAAGGTGAGCAGTCCTTGAACTGTCAATATTTTAAATTATTTTTCTTCGTCTCCTTCATGTACAGTTTTTTTTACAAATCTTTGTCGTTGATAGGTCAATGTATGGGTGCCCAGAGGATACGGACGTCCAGGATGACAAATGTGTGTGGAATGAAACGTCAAATCCACCGTACCGCCTCCCGTATGACACCTACTTTTTCACACTTGATAGCTCAAACCATCTGAGCAACGCCACTTTCCATTACCGGCTGAACCACTATGCGCACGGTTGGTATTGTGATGTATTCTCATTTAATTGTAGATTTTTGTGAATATACTTCTAACCTTCTTTCTCTTACAGTAATTCCTGCGAAAGCAGAGAAATTAAGGGTGAAAGAGAAGACTTCCTACAGTGCCACCATTGAATGGCTGGTGCCTTATCCCATGCAAAACTTCCCCCCAGGACTGGTGCACAGGGTGGAGTATCTCCCTCAGTGGGAAGCGCGTGAATCTTGGCAGCGGGTCAACACATCACTACTGAACTTCAAGTTCAGTAAACATGAACTGAACATCACTTCCCTGAAATATGCCAACACTCTGTATGACATTCGGGTGTACCTGAAATCAACTAAAGCCGACGAAAATGACAACAGCCTGTGGTCAGCCCCAGCTGCTGTCACCGTGAGAACAAAGCCTGATTTGCCAGGTGCGCCTCCACGGACAGACATCGGCAGCTTTGAGGTGTACAATCTTGTAGACAGCCGTGATGTGTACATATACTGGCAAACCATCCCTGATTATCTTCAGAATGGGGATAATTTCAGTTACAAAATCATTAGTGTTGTGGAGAATGGAGTGAGCGTGTAAGTATAATGTCATCTTCTGAAATGTTCTATTCAGATTATGTGAAGTTGCCTAATTGTAGCTCTAATTAATTGTTTTTGTTTAGTGTAAAAGAACCATCAGAAATAAATAAGAAATATGCCAAGTTCTCCAAGGTGGGGCTAAATAAGAGCCTGCATTTGCAAATAGCGTCTTCAAATACAGAAGGGCTGTCTGTGAATAAAAGTGAAATTTATATCCCACCGCGCTATGAAGGTGAGACTGTCAGAGCCTTGTATTTTCAATGTTAAGTGTTTCAAATGTGCCCTCTATAATACCATTAT
The DNA here is from genome assembly GCA_026979955.1 of Megalurothrips usitatus. NCBI lineage: Eukaryota > Metazoa > Arthropoda > Insecta > Thysanoptera > Thripidae > Megalurothrips > Megalurothrips usitatus. The sequence goes on from CM049593.1 coordinate 8,211,250, forward strand.
TATTCTCTTTCCCAGTACCCCCTGGACCTCTTTCAGTGACCAAAGTATTTTATGATGATGGTATGTATGAGCTGTCATGGAAGCCACCAAGCACAGGAGAGGAAAATATCAGCAGTTACACCATATTCTGGTGTGATAGCATCTCTGACCACATGTGCTCGGTAAGGATCTTTTGCATTTCTTTATCTTTCTTTTATTCTTGGTTTTTGAGTATTCTTGTGACGTAATGTTGTCCCATTTTCCCTTGTTTTGTCATCAGGGCTATCTAAACTGGACTCGTGTACCAAGTAATGTGACTATAAGAAATATGACCGTTGAAGATGACAAACCATATAAATTTGCTGTATCTGCAAACACGGATACTGGAAGCAGTGGTATGGTGTGGGCCTCGTGCACGATTTTGTACAACAAACGTAAGTTACTGACAATGCCGTTCATGCACTGTTATTTGTTCCTGAATTGTTTTTTTTCAAATTTTGACTTTTTCTGTACAGCCATTCAAAAGATGAAGAACGTATGGGTAAAGAAGGTTGGATCAACATACATGGAGCTTGCATGGCATCTAGATTGCTTTGATAGGAATGGATTGGTTGTTGGATTCAGAGTTTACTACTGCCCTGTTCAGCATAAAGGCCCGGAATGCAAAAGTAAGATTTTGTTTGAGTCTGCATTGTCTTTTATATTGTATTACACTACACTTGAGCTATGTGAATGCTAACATCAACCCCTTTTCCTCAGGTGCTCATCAAAATGTTACCATTCATGACGCTCAGCAAAGCTCTGCCAATCTCACTGGTTTGAGACCATATACTACTTACAGTGTTGCTGTCGCTGTGCTAAGTAGTGGGGGTGAGAGCTTGCCTAGCGAACCTTTATTGAATGTCACATTGGAAGCAGGTAAGCCATAAACTGCATCTGTTAACCAGCAAAATTTTTTGTCCAAGTGCATGTACATGGTCTTATGTATTGTTAACATTTGGTCTACTCTCATTTCAGCACCTTCACCACCTTTGAATGTATCGATTGTCAGCATTACCAATACCTCCATTACGATCACTTGGAATGCACCAGAGGACAGAAATGGAGTGATAACAAAATATGAAGTTCATTATGATGGCAAAGTACAGACTAAGAACAATGACAACAACAACAACAACAAGAAGCAGGAGGTACAGTTCTTCTCAATTTATTGTAACCAGTTCTCAGTCAGATTACGCACTTTAAATGAGACTCTGGAGGTTTACTTTATAGCCAATGTATTTATTGTGTTACTTATTTATTTTTGTTTGGCAGTTGGTTTTGGACAACCTCACGAGCTATTACAACTACAGCATCAGCGTGGCAGCATGCACTATTGCTTGCTCTGATACATCCCCGCCACTTACTGCTGAAACTAAAGTTGGAGGTAAGGCAGAAATTTTCACCACTTTCATACCCGTGGAATGTATGCTGGGAGTCACACTAGTTGTGGCAGTTATAAATTTAATTATAATCTCCTTGTCTTTCTTTTACCAGAACCTGGAATTGTTAATGCTCCTCGTGTCCTTTTCCTCAATCAATCACTGTTGTCTGTGTCTTGGAATGCTCCTGCAAGACCATCTGGTCTTCTTGATTACTATGAAGTACTTATTTCTTATCCGAGCAGTGACAATGACACACGTCAAACTCTAACAACAAACAGTAAGTGTCCAATTATATGTTGTGTTGTCTTTTGTTCATTGCTATAAACCCCTTTGTGCTAGTAGCACATCCTTGGGGAAGGTTCTATATTTGAAAATATTACTCTCTTATAACACCCTTATCATTTCTTTTTTAGATACAACTTTGATGGTGCATATTGAGGGATGCAGCGAAAACTCCCACCCATATGCCTTTGCTGTACGTGCTGTGAATGTTGACCCAAATACTGGCAAGGAGTTCAAAGGAAAATGGAGTAACTCTGGAGTAGGCAGTTGTTACACTAATGGTATGATCATTTCCTATAACATAGCCATTTTGAACTTTCTGATCAAACTGAACGGTGACAATGTTGTGAGTTAGTGGGAAACAATAATAATGTTGGGATGTTTTTTTATTTGTTGCAGAGCTTCCAGAGTACCTGAAGATAATTATTTATCTTTTGATGATCTTCCTAATAGTCTTTGTGAGCTGTTTAATCATCTGTGCTAGCAGAATGTAAGGCACAAATCACAAAATCAACAGAAGTATTGTTTTTAATTATTGATATTAATGAAACCCTGTCTTTATTTCTAGGCTGTGGAACAGATGCAAGGATATGCGTGATGTCGAGGTCAAGCTTCCCCCTGGAATTGTTCTTCAACAAGTAAGTTGTCCTTCTAGCTTCTGGTGAATCAAACCAATGTGTAACAAGGTGTATCATTTTAGGGCTGAAAACTTATGATATGTAATGTTTCTCATTACAGGAACCTGATAGAGATCAGGACTTCACATTACACCAATGGGTCAATCACAACCACGACTCTAAACCCCCTCACGGTCTTGGACCTGCAGCTGACGAAGAAGTAAGTATCTGTAAAATGAAATTTAAGTGCCGGTTGATTTTGTCCCCGCAATATTTTAATGTGCCATCGCGCTCTTTCTCCTCTTCAGCGGCTGCTTCAGCAGAAAGACGAAAACCATCATGACCGCGGGAGCGGGGACAGCAGCGGATGCAGTTCCGGTCATGAGAGCGTAGCATCGTCTGCTACCGATGGGACTCACGTCTCCTCCGACTCGGGGACCGAAGTGGATCGGGTAAGGATCCGGCCCGCCACGTCTCTTCGTGTGTTCTCACGGCCATGTCGTTCTGTTTTTAACGGTGTCCGTGTATTCTGCTTTCCAGAACGAGCAGGGCTACCCGTCGAACGAGCCGTCCTGGGAGGCTGGTGCAGGGTCCGACTGGGTCTCGGCGGGGCAGCGGCAGGCGTCCAAGAGCCCGGCGTGGGACGAGGCGTACGCGTACGTCGGCTCGCAGGGCAGCGGCGGCAGCGGTGGCAAGGGCGTGAGGAGCACGCCGAACCTGACGGAGCTGGAGCCCGGCTACACCGTCATGAGCCTGGCGAGCTGGGCGTCGTCCGGAAGCATCCCCGACAAGGCGCAGGCGGCGCCTGTTGCCCAGGCCCAGGCCGCCGCGGTGCAGGGCTACGTCGCCCTGGACACGGCACTGCCGTTGCCGCCGCCCGTCCCCAAGCCCCCCAAGCCGGCCCCGAGTCCGGGCCACGCCAAGCAGGGCTACATCGCCCACCCGCCCACCTCGCTGCTCTGGGACCACGGCGGCCGCGCCTCGGACAGGGACCGGGACCGGGAGGCCGGCGGCGGCGCTGCGGCCGTGCCCGCCGTGCCCAAGGGCTACGTGCAGACGGGCATGGCCTCGCCAACGGCCTCGCCAGCGGCCACGCCAGCGGCCTCGCCCGCACACGGCGGACATCACAGTGCCAAGGAGGCCTTCACCCCCGAGTGCGAGGGCAGCTGGGAGGAGCCTCTGAGGCTGCAGCAGGGGCGGGGAGAGTGTGTGGGGGTGAGGCCCAGTCGGACAGAGCCCTCGCTGGGCAGCTTGGGCCTCGCGACCGGGGCCGGCGGCTACGTGATGACGGGGGAGAACGGGCTGCCGGTGGGCCTGCGGATGCCCGCGGCCGTGCCGCTGCCCGGCCTGGCGAGGCGCAAGCCCGACCCGTTCTCGTACCCAGCCTCTTCCTCCTCCTCGACGTCGGCGGCGACTCCGTTGGCGGCCGCCGCGCCCGTCACCTCGCCGCATGCGGCCAAGCAGGCGCACGAGTACGTCCTGACGGGCGAGCGCGTGCCTGAGGCCCCGAGGCCCCTCGTCGACGTGGCCCCGCCGCCCCCCAAGGCCTACTGCCGCGTCAGCGAGAGGGAGCGGGAGCGTGACGCGCTCGTGAGGCCCCTGCCCTTCCCGGCCGCGGTCTCGGCCTCGTCGTCCTCCTCCGCAGGGTACGTGCCCCACAGACAGTTGGAGGCGCAGTACGGAGTAGACCTGTGATCGTGAACTGTGTTTCGTCCTGTTGTGATCTGTGATTTGCCCCCTCTCCTCTCCCGTTCTCCCTTTCCTCATGTGCAGCTGCTCCCCATTTACAGAGATTAACACAGTGTACAAAGTGTCGTGCATGTGGGGGATTTTTTATTTCCTGTTGATCTATCTAAGTATCTTGCCTGTGTTTATCATTTACCGTAGCTTATACTAATCTATTGTGATGAACAGTGCCACGAAATCTGTAACACAATGATGAATTGAGCAGCAACAGTGAGGAGCAGTTCATATCCACAAACCGGTTTTTAACTTATACCAGTGATAAGTGTACATTTTTAATTTATAGTTTACGGATCTGTACCTGAACCTTTTACAGATAATTTTTAGTTTTAGGAAATTTCTGTTAATTCAGATAATTTGTCAGTGTTTTATGTGTATTGTATTTGTATGTATATACATGTGTACATATATATATATGTATTTATGTATGTACATATATACATCTATATATGTGTATATTTGTTTTGCACTTCGCAGCGTATTTCATTGTGTTGATGAAAGTGCTTGCAATTTTGTACATTATTTTATTGACTGCGAAAATATGTGCCATTTTCTGTTGTGAGCGTGCATACAAGTCTGTTAGTTCCTTCCAGTCATCGTTTTATTTGTTTGTTTATTTTTGGTGTTATGAGCTGCTAATAGAATCTCACAAGTGGACATAAGTACTCAAGTCTGGGACAGACATCTTTTGTAATATCTTTGACCTTTTCATTCTCTTTTTGTCACATTGACGCTACAGAGGGGAGATTACTCCCTCACTAGATTTTCAGTTTAGGTTTTATGAGTTTATTCTCTTCTATTACATTTGAAGGATAAAAGCACAGTTTTTAAATGGAAGGTAAAGTGGAGGTGTAGAATTCCATGTCAGGAGTTTGGCTCATCAGAATTTGTTTACCACTAGTATAAATTTTCTCTCCAAACTGGTGGCTAACACTCAATTTTTTTCCCCCTGCATCTATGCTTAGTGATCATTTTGATCATTATTCGTGTTATATGACATAGATTAGGCCTTTGCAAGAGGTGTTTTTAGCTTTTGAAAGACACTTCTTTTATTTGATGTGCTGTTTATACCTGTTTTAGGGAATTTTATCCTATTTCGCCTTTTATGTGCTGCTATAATGCTTCTAAAATGACAGGACGAGCCTATGTAGGATTGTTTTCCCATTATACATTTAAGAATAGATATATTCTAAAACTAACATTACAAATAAATGTTAACAGCCTTATGTCCTACATTGGAAGCTCCTATTCCATATGTGCAGTTAACATTTCTTTTCTTCTATAAAAGATGAGGTTTCCACTTCAAACTTTGCATTTTAGGACTTCCTATTTCAGCTTTTTGAAAGATAAGTGTCACTTACCAATCTGTGTATATGCACATGAGAACTGTAGATAATTTTGCATTTCAATTATTAATGTGAAAAAGAATGATTATTTTGTTCTGTTTTTACAAATAAATGTGTTTCATTTACTGTAATTGTGAGGGTATGCTAGTGCTCTGATTTGAGACTGGAACAGGATTAGAATGTTCTTGAACTGGTACTAATGGGATGCTCAATTCTGTATTGTGATCTCTCTTAAGCTCAAATATGATTCAACATATTTTGAAGTGATGTACTGTAAATGTTAATGATTGTGGTTCCAAATTTCTTTTTGTTGAGTAGTTTTGTAATCTTGAAATTGTGAAGACGTCAACTGTTCTATTAAGTATTGGTACAAAATTGAGACAACAAACAAACACAAATAGTGTAATAAATTGACATTGAAATTCTTTTGAAACCCAGTGATCAGATTTGTAATTTATTTTTGATGTCTTATATAGATTTAAATTGTGAGGAAATGCTCTGACATGCTCAACTGCAGCTTTTATTTCTTGCAAAATTACAAGCATGGTGAGTTTTCCCCCAGAGAGGTCAATATGATAAAACCGTTCTTCGATCATTACTCACAGGCCTTCAGGTTTCATTCATCTTTCTTACGAGCCTTTTGTTAGTTTTCTTGGCCATACAAATTTTCTTTCACTTTTATGCCCTTTTTCCACATTTCATTATTATTGCTGCACTGTGTGTTAAATGTTCTAAATGTTTCTTCGGTACTAGATTTTTAGCATTTTAGGTCTTTTGCTTAGATGAAACATTGCTTGGCTATGTATGTGATGTGTGTTGTCATTGTTTTATGTGGTAGTGATTGGAAAGGTAGTCCAGTAAACGTACTGTAAATGTTACTTTATGGTGATTTATTTTCTGTTCCTGTTGATTTACCATTAATGTGTCTACTTGTCAGGCAACCTCCATAAATACCTTTGTTATATTTTCTGTGTTGTTGTTGTTATTAATGTGTTGGAGTTTCACTGTCATCTAAATTTTTCATTTAGCATGTTTAAGAGAAGTGAATGATTTGAGCTGTGCAATTTTATCATGACCACATCAGTGCTTGAGAAAATTTTATCCCTTTCATGGGATGTGACGGTTACTTAATGCTTTGGCTTCTGTTTAAACTGTAAGCTTTTATGTAACCTCATTTGATATTATTTTACTGACTGATAAATATAACTTTGGAAATTTAAGTGTTCTATGAGTGTTTCTATATTCAAGCAAAATGTATAAATGTTATAGTTGATTCATATTATAAATGTTAAAAGATATGGAAGGAGCCAGGACCATTGATATGCAAGTGTAAAATAACTCATGTACATATTTGTGTAAATTATAATAAATAGATTCTATTGAGATACATGAACTCATTGATCTGATTTCATTTACCCTTTCCACTGACGTCGAAATCTGAACTGTGTTCGATTACAAAAGGCAGCTAAGGCCGAGAAAGAGAGAGAGAGAGAGAGAGAGAGAGAGAGAGAGAGACGAGGCGGGGTGTGGGATTGATCCGGATTATCGGACCGAAATGGAGGGTGAGAGGGGAGGGGTGGGGGGATGGTTCTGGCCCTGGAGTCAGTGAAGTTAAGTCGTGCGCGTGCGTGCGCGCATGCATCGGCAACTAAGATGAAGCCAAATTAGCAGGCATTTTTTAAAAAACATCAAACGTCAAAAATGCCAGGCCTTCAGAAATCCCACCCGTCTGATTTGGATTTTTTCCCGGATTAGTTAGTTCTCCAGAGACAATTACGCCCCTCGCTAGGTACCGCTTGGATCTGTCCACGCTCAGGGCAACCAGCCGGCCCTTCACGATCGGACATAGCCCCCAGCAAAGTGCTGTGGACGGAGCCACCAAGCCGCGCTGATGAGCACGGTGGCTGCCCTGCCGCTGCTGCCGCACGCCGCACGGCTCGGCCTGCTCAGTGTTGCAGATAGTGAGGGGGGCACGGCGCCACGCACGACACATGTGCCCCCGTGCCCCCTCCTCGCCGCGTGTCACACCGTCCCGTCGCCACTCGGGCTCCACTCATCTCCATGAACGCACAGTACAATGCCAGAACACCGATGACACACCGCCGTTTGGTTTCCGTCTAGTAGGCGATAAGCGGCGATAGCGCCGTACACTACATCATAGACCCGGCTGCCCGGCTGGCTGTGGCTGGCTTCGGGTCGGACCGGGCGCGGCTAATTTTCTAGAGGTGGCAGGATGGTAAGAGGTGTTGGACAGCGTGGTGCAGCGCGTGCACTTGTTTCCAATTGTGCGTAGAGCGGCCGCGTCCGTACTAGGTCAACGCAGTCTCGTGTACGGCCGGCGCGCAGAGTGCGGCGCAGTTTTCCCTTTGGCGCCCTCCGCCACCCCCGCGGCGGCTCGCTGAGGCCGGCTGTCACTGCGCCGCCGTGGTGAGATTCGGTTATTCGGATGGGGTGACGCGATAGGATAGATGGAAACAGCCGGGGATGGCAGTTCGGATGCTGGGACGTGCGACGGGATGAGCTAGAGCAGGAGCAGGCGGGCCGTGGTGGGGGGCGAGCGACACTGCGGCGCCACAGCACCGTCCTCGGCACCAGGATAGGACAGTCATCGCAGAGGGCTCGGCGTCGTCGCCACGAGGCCGACGACGAGAGGGCGAGGACGCGCGCAAACCTAGCGACCGTCCTCTGTTCCTTCTCCCCAAGAAAGGGGAGCGTGGACTGGGCGGGCGCGAGACGGGACTCGGACCCCCGGCTCCCGAGCCCCGCCGGGACCTGGACTTCCCTCCCGTCCAAGGACCGAGGGTCGGCCGCGGCCGACTGCAGCCTCATTGTCGCGGCCAGCCTCCAGTCCCCGGCCTCCAGCGGCCTCCAGCGGCCTCCAGCGGCCTCCAGCCTGCGGACCGCGGGCCGCGTGGTGGGGGCGCGCAGCCGGCAGCCGCCACCAGGGCCCTCGCCTCGCCTCGCCTCGCCTCGGCCTGCCTCGCGGGCGGGCCGATCTCAACTGGGAACAACGAGAAGAAAAGGCCGTCCCGGCCGCGTACAGAGTGCCAGTGCCGGTGCCGCTATCGGGCCCAAGTACAGACAGCTTGGCGGAAGCCAGCCCGGCCCGGCCCGCCCGGCCCGCCAGGCTGCTGCCCTGGGGGTCCTTCGTCGCCGCGCCGACCCGCGCCGGATATGTGACTCTGTGTCGGAGGCCTTTTCAGCATGACCCTCTGCTCCCCATTCTCCATCGTCCTGCGACGAGAAAACAACTGACGACGCGATAGTGCGCACAGCGGACTCTGGATACAGGCCGGGCGGCGCGGCCAGCAGGGCCAGCAGGGCCAGCACGGCCAGCACGGCCAGCACGGCCAGGCACCGGCACCACTGGCCGGGGCCCGCGGGGCACCGCGGTGTCCTCAGGGTGCAGCACTCCGGCGAGCGGCCGCCCCGGAACACCCCGGACCATCCCCGGGAACACACTCCTTACGAGGCGAGAGCCGACGTGGGGGACTGATAGCAATTCTCCAAGATAAAGGAGGCCGACAGACAGAGAAAAGAGTTGCGGAAGGGAGGAAGGGACGGAGAGGAAGGACGCGGCGGCCGGGGAGAGGAGAGGAGGGGAGAGGAGAGGAGAGGGGGCCGGCGCAGTGACCGAGCCCTGCCGACTGCCCTGCTCCTGCTCCCGCCCCCGCCCCCGCCCCCGCCCGCGCCCCGCTCCGCTCCGCCCGGCATGAATGGTTTGTATTCGTAGATAGTGTGCCGGGAGTGCATGTGCCGGCTGGTTGACGTTGTCGTCGCCTGCCTTCGCCTCGCTCAGCGGCCGCGGCCGCAGTTTGGCCAAACGCCTCGTGTAGCTCCTGACCCCGGCCCGGGTCCACGGGGTCCGCGGGGTCCACGGGGTCCACAGGGCCCACCCCTCGCTCGGCGACGATGCCGGTACCGGTGTCCACGTTCTGGGGCCCGCGCGGGCGGGGAGGGCGGGTCGGGACCAGGACGCCGACGTACAAGTCCCGGGCCGCCACCGGGGCCGCCGCACTCCAGGTTGGTTTCGGGGCGCCGTTCGCCGGCCGCGTCCCCCTGGGCCGGCTGCACGGCACGCGCCTACCCGGCGGCCTACCCGGCGGCCTACCCGGCGGCCTAACCGGCGGCCTACCCGGCGGCCTACCCGGCGGCCTAACCGGCGGCCCTTGCCTCCGCTCCACACCGGATTCGGTTGGCGGGGAAGTGTTCGGCCCCGAGGAAGTGCACGGAGTGCTGACGGCCACCACGCGTGCCGTGCCGCAGGTTATGGACGCCGCCAACGCCGCCAGCGTCACCTTCGGCTGCCGTGACGTGCTGCCGCTGCCTCCCCTGTTCGGGGGCGCCCCCGCCGCCGTGCCCGTCTCCGCGCCGTCCGGGGCGGAGGTCTCGTGGGGGCTGCACACGGGGCTGCACGCCGACCCCGAGCCGCTGCTGCTGGCCCACGACGCCGACCTCAGCCCCAACGTGCCGCTCAGCCCCGCCCAGGTGGGGTGCCACTTCTGGTCGGACTCGTGCAGCACTCCAGGTAGCCATGATTCGGATCATCGCCTGCAGCAAGTGTGGACAGTGTCAGTGTGTCCGAGCCTGGCTGTTGCCTGTGCGAAGTGGTCCACTTTACTTAGAAAACTGTTCAAAAGTGAAAGGCCCACAGTTTAAAAGGACTGATGCCCTGGTGACGGTGGACCACCGCTGTGCGGGACTGTTACACTTGGAGTTTTCGCGGCTGCTGCCTCTGCCTGCCCTGTGACAATCCCCTCCTCCTCCTCTTCCAGAGTCGACGTCGTCATGGCCCGGCGAGTTCCCGGAGCTGGAGGCGGAGCTGGACTTCTTGTTGGGCTGCGACGGTGCGGGCGGCGGCGCCTTCTCCGTGCTGCTGGGCGGCCCCGGCCACGGCCCCGGCCCCGCGCCCGCACCCCTGCCGGAGAGGACGCCGCTCTGCAATGAGTTCTGCGACGACTTCCTGCGCGAGAGCGCCGAGCAGCTCATGTACGCCCCGCTGGTGGTGCTGGGCGTGGACCTGCCGGCCCTCGCCAGTCACTACACAGGTGAGCGGGGGGCATCGCTGGCCGCAGCCCCCCCCCCCCCTCTATTTATTTCCCTTGTAAGGAGAGCCCACCGTCTCCTAGCTTACCTAGCCGTTGGTTGGCAGAGCCTGCTGGGGCGTACCGACCGCCGTGGCCGCAGCCCCCGCCCGCTGACCCGGAGGCGCCGGCTGTCGGCGCGCCGTCCCCGTCCCCGCCTCGCCACGCCCCGCTGCCGCCCCCGCCGCTGCCGCCGCCGCTGCCGCCGCCGCCGGGCCGGCCGCGCGCTCTCCACCACAACCACAGCGTCCACCGACAGCCCACGCAGGCGGCCCTCGCCTTGGCGTCGCACGACTACAGCAAAACTGTAAGTGTAAGCTGCTAAAGCCCCTGGAGGGCGAAGTGCTGTGCTGTTAAGGCGACCCTGCCAGAGCCAGAGTGTGGCCTGGGCGTGGGGCGTACCGACAGCGGCGGCCGCCGAGCTCGGTCGCTACCCCGCGCCGCGCGGCGGCCCCGGCGCGCGGGGTATGCGCGGCGAGCGCGCGGGGTCGGGGGCCTCCGACCACTCCTCTCCCCTCCGACACGACGCGGCCGCGATCTGTTGCAGGCCAAGACTCGAGCCCCTGCGTCCGAGTGCTCGTGGTCGGGGCCGGGCCCGGGCCCGGCGGGGCCCGCCGACGACAAGGTGTTCCCCTGCCCGTTCGCGGGCTGCGGCAAGCTGTACGCCAAGTCGTCGCATCTCAAGGCGCACCTCCGGAGGCACACGGGCGAGAAGCCGTTCGCGTGCACGTGGCCGGGCTGCGGCTGGCGCTTCTCTCGGTCCGACGAGCTCGCCCGCCACCGCCGCTCCCACTCCGGCGTCAAGCCGTACCAGTGCAAGGTGCGTGAGCGTGAGCGGAGAGCACGGCAGCTGCAGCTGCCGGTCCTGACAGCTGATCCTAGATGTGGACGTCTGTGTCTGTGCCCTCCAGATCTGCGACAAGCGGTTCGCGCGCTCGGACCACCTCGCCAAGCACCTCAAGGTGCACCGGCGGCACCGCTGGATGCACGACCGGCGGGTCGCCGCCTCGGCGGGGCCGCTGGGGCCTCTGTCCTCGCGGCCGGGGCCGGGCCGGCGGCTGTGAGCGCTGTGAACGCTGTGAGCGCTGCTCGGGGCCGCGGCCACGGAGTGCGCCGAGCACGATACTTTCAACCTGTAAAACAAAAGTGTACATAATAAATTTCTTTTATATACTCTGTCGTATATTTCTTCCCGATTTCTAAGCTCATGCTCCTCCTCACCTCTCACATAAAAAAAAAAGTTAAACAGTTTCGGTTTTGAAGCGACCAAAAGATTTATGATCTCCATGTTTTTGCTGCAGTGTGGTTGGGTGGATGAGGCAATTTTGCGTTGAAATTCCGAAACAAGTATTCGGCCGCGGTCATAAAACAAGGCTGTTATGTTGGCACCTCTCCCCCTCCCCCTCTGCCCGAAGGGGTCGCCCCAGGGGGTACCACTATCGGCAGGCAGCCCCGTTATTAAACGGGGTCCGTCGTGTGGGGGACTTCTATCTCACTCACACCCATGCTGCGGGGGGCTGCGGTGCGCGGGATTCAGAGCAGGGGGGGGGGGTGAGAGAGAGCGAGAGGTAGAGCGGGAGAGAGGGTGGGAGGGGAGAGAGAGAGAGAGAGAGAGAGAGAGAGAGAGAAAGAAGAGGGGAGGGACTTTCCCCCGCTCGTCACATAGACCGTCATCGCGGTGGCCGTTGCCGCCTCCCCTCCTCTTCCCTCGGATGCCGAGGCGCTCTTTGGATTGCGTCGTGAAATGAACGACCACCAGCCGTCCCGTCCCGTCGAAGCGGGCTGAGCTGAGCGGGCAATAGGGTTATAACAGTACCTATGGCCTGTGCAGGGGCGGGACCAGGAAGGGAGAGAGAGGGGGGGGGGGATGAGGGCACAGTGTGACCGCAGCCGGTGCCGCGCCGTGTCTTTCACGACGATCCGCGCCGCAGGGACGGGTCGGGACGCCGGCTTTATTGACCACAAAGCAGGGAATGCCGCTGAAGAAACAATCTCCTTACGCCCCGCGGCCGGCTCGACTGCAAGCCCGGCCCGTCGGAGGGCGGAGGGCGGAGGGCGGAGGGCGGAGGGCGGAGGGCGGAGGGCGGAGGGCGGAGGGCGGAGGGCGGAGGGCGGAGGGCGGAGGGCGGAGGGCGGAGGGCGGAGGGCGGAGGGCGGAGGGCGGAGGGGGCGCGGGCGCCTAACCCCGCCGCACCGTGGGCACGAGGACTCATGACATGAGGAGGGGGTGCCGCGGTACCCGATGACACCTGGCCGGGAGTCGTGGCGGCGGCCGTGATGGTCAACTCTCCCCACCCCATCCTCCCCCGCCCTCCCCCCTGTCTGCTCGGGGATATATATGGCGTTGCGGCCGGGACGGCGGGGAGCCAAAAGCGAAGCAAGTGCCGGGCTCCAGCCCCGCCGCCCCGCTCCAGCGCCAGCCCGCCGCAGACCGGCCAGGACAGCTCATCTTAATTTCAATTCTGGAATCGTAGAGTGGGCTGGCTGGCCTTCTTGGTGGCTCCGGCCGGGCTGGGCGCCGGGCGCCGGGCCCTCACACACGAGACACGAGGCAGGGGGTCGGGCCTCGCCTCGCCTCGGTACGCCACCTCTCCACTGTCTCTCCCCGGCGGACCCGGCGACCGTCAGGGACGGGACTCGAATAAACGTTGAAAGATGTCCAGGAGTGCAACGCCGCCCGTAACGAGGAAACCACGCCCGAGGTCGAAGAGAAAAGAGTACTTTTCCCACCAGCGCTGCCGCCGCCGCCGCCGCCACTTCTGTATCACGTGAGGAATGCCACGCGTCCCGGCATCGGCCTCCCCCACCCCCACCCTCTTCATCCCCTGACGCCGAAACCCTGAACCACTCTATCCAACTCGTCCCCTCAATTTTCGCCCCCTCCCCTCTCTCTCCCTCTCTCTCGGGTCGCCAATACACCCCCGTTACGTCACCCTGGGGCTGGAGGCTGGCCCGTGGGCTACCTCTCGCCGACGGCATCGGCTCATCCCCCCCCCCCCCCTCCTTCTCTTCCCCGAGGGGGAGGCTGGTTGGTGGCCACGCCTTTCGGCACGACGGGAATGCCGCTGTTATTTCCCAGGGATCACCGCATCATACGTACACGTCGGGGCCTTGGCCCCGGTCCTGTCCCCGGTCCTGTCCCCGGTCCTGTCCCCGGTCCCCCGGTCCTGTCCCCGGTCCTGTCCCCGGTCCTGTCTCCGGTCCTGTCCCCGGTCCTGTCCCCGGTCCTGTCCCCGGTCCTGTCCCCGGTCCTGTCCCCGGTCCTCCCCGGTCCTGTCCCCGGTCCTGTCCCCGGTCCTGTCCCCGGTCCCCCGGGTCCTCCCCGGTCCTGTCCCCGGTCCTGTCCCCGGTCCTGTGGCTGTCCCCGGTCCTCCCCGGTCCTGTCCCCGGTCCTCCCCGGTCCTCCCCGGTCCTGTCCCCGGTCCGGGTCCACGGGCCACGGTCCCCGGTCCTGTCCCCGGTCCTGTCCCCGGTCCGCCCCGGTGAGGGCTGGCCCCGGTCCTGCCCCGGGTCCACGGGCCACGGACCATGCGCACGGTGAGGGCGGGGGGAGGGGGGGGAGGTGCGAAGGGTTAAGGACCGAAGAGGGAAACATATATCCTCTTTGTCACACTTGTCTGGAATTATGAGGGCGTTTCGTGTCGCGGCGCTCAGCCGTCTGGCCGCACAGGACATGTGTCAGCCGCCGGGCCCCATTGGCGCGGGAGAGAGAGAGAGAGAGAGAGAGAGAGAGAGAGAGAGAGAGAGAGAGAGAGAGAGAGGGGGGAGGAGACAGCTCGGCGCGGGCGCCGGAATCTCGACACGTTATCGCGAGGAGTGGTGTCGGTTCGGCAGTGCAGTACCCACCCGCGGCGCTGTCAGCGTCAGCGGGGCCCCACCAACATCAAGAGGAACACCGCCGCCTCGCGCCCCGCCGCACGCCCCGCCGCACGCCCCGCCGCACGCCCCGCTGCACGCCCCGCCCGGGCCCAGGGTGCTCCAGGTGCTCTAGGTGCCCCGGGCCGGGTAGGACTCAGCTGCGATGATGGGAATTAACAAGGTCGCTAAGGCACACCTACTGCCGCACACACACACACACACACACACACACACACACACACACACACTTGCCGGTCTCTCTCGGCTCTCATCCTCTTAACCACTTACCCCTTCCACCTGAAACCGCCTCCTACTCTCTCGCTCTGTCTCCCCTCCCCCCCTCTCTCTCTCTCTCACTCCCCCTCGCACACAGTGCACAGATTTCGCCTCATTATTTCAGACGCGACAGCAGCAGCAGGGACAGAGGCACCCTGACAGGCACCCATCCCATCCGCACAGCAGGAAATTCGTTTCGATAACGCTTTTTTCTTTTTTTTTTTTACGGAGGTGGAATCTTGTTGGCGGAGCAGGCGTGTCGGTGGGGGGGGGGGGGGGGCATTGGGAGGTCCAGCAGACGGCGTGCGGCGGGGAGGCGGCCGGGGTCACGTCGCCCGTCGGTTGCCGTCGGCCCGCCCCCCTCCCTCCGGAGAATACCCTCGCCGTGGGCCTTATTGACGGACGCCCCCCGCAGACAACAAAAGGACTCCTCTGGCGGCGGCGGCGGCGGCGGCGACGGCGGCGGCTGCCTACTGGTGCTGGTGAGGACGGGGGACGACGGCCGGGTCCGCGGGGGTTATCTTTCCAGGCGGACGCGCCCAGCCCGGCCCCAGCCCCGGCCAGCCCCGGCCGGGCACGGGTTTTGGTCAGGTCCAGCGGGTCCCCCCTGCGGCCCCGCAGCCCCGTCCGCAGTAAAGCGAGCAAAGCTCTTGGGCCGCATTGTGTGGCCGCGTCTGCTCTGCGAGTCCGGACGGACACGTCAGGTCGGGCGGGCGGCGGGCGCCCACATCCCTGCGCTGAAAGCTCTGAGCTGCCAAGGCAGCCGCCGCAGAGGCAGCGCAGAGCACACAGCCGGAGCAGGGAGGACACGGACGAGGGCCTCTCCGCCCCCCGCCGAGTCCCCCCAAATGACGCGTGAGGAGCTCGGCGCGGCAGAGAGGCGCCGGCTGATTGGTTGGTCAGGGTCGGGCCGTCACCGTCGGCACGCCGCTGCCGTGTGCTGAGCCTGCTGCCTACCCGGCCGTCTGCGGGCGCCGACGGCCGCCGCTGTGTCCGGAGGCCGGAGTCCGGAGCCCGGAGCGCGGAGCCCGGAGGACGCGACCTCCCCGTACAGTGCCGCGGCTGCGGCTCACCTAGCGGTGCTGACGCGGTGCATTGTCCTCTTAAAAGGCCGCGGCCTCCCCGCCCCCCGCCCCCCCCCCTCCCCGTCTCCCACGTGGCTCCTCCGCTGCTGTTATTCCAGCCGCACGTCATCCCCTCACCGCGGAGGTCCCCCCCCCCCCCCCCCCCCCGCCGCGTGGCGCCGAGGTGCACAGCGGACAGGTGACACGCCTGTCAGCGCTGGCAGGGGGGGGGGGGGCGGCCCTTCTTCGCACCCCTCTCATAACACGCTCTGGGCGTCAAGGGAGCGCTGCGGGAAGGAGGGGGGGGGGGGCGTTCGTCCTTAATGAAAACCGCCAGGGTCCAGCCATGCAAAGGGCTCTGGTGCGGCGTGGCGCGGCGTGGCGCGGCGTGGCGCAGGGATCGCACCGTCTTATCTGCCTGCGCCGGGCTGCGCCTGGCTCGGCCGGCCCGCTCTAATCCCCCTGGTGGACCCCCGACGGTGACGGCATGGCGCCGGGGAGGGGAGAGGGAGAGAGATGGAGATATAACGTCGGTTCCGGACCGGCGATATTGCACGGGTCGGCGACGGCGCTGTAAGTCTGTCAGGAGTCTGTCGGCGTCGCTGCGGCTCTTGCGGGACGGGTTCAGTCAGTCAGAACGGCCGACGCGACGCCTCCTGGTCGGTGCACACACGGTGCCGGGGAGCGGCGCCTAAAACCGCGGACCTGTGAAGCGACATGACAATGACACAGCGGACCCATCGACCGAGCCGTGCCGCAGGAGCAGGGCCGCGGGGCCGCGGGGCCGCAGGGCCGCTGCCGCCGTGCTCATGGCGAGCCCCCCGCGGGGCCCGCTGACCGCGACACGGCTCGGCTCATGAGTGGCAGCGCCCCCGCAGGCCGCAGGCGTGGGAACCCGCCCACCCCACCAACCCCTCCCGACCGTGCTCATGAACGGTCTATGGACACGGCCGCCACCGCCACCGCCTCCCGTGCGCACGCGGATGGGCGCTGCACGCCGCCGTAAACCGGGGCGGCGGGGCAAACATGTGCAATACGACGAGCCCGCTGGTGCTGCACTGCAGCGAGTGGCATTTGTTTTCCACACCAGATTGCCCCCGCATGGCCCCCGCGCCGTGCGCACCGGCCGGCACCGCCGCCGCTGCACTCAAACGGGCTGTACGTACTTTTATCACCATCGCGTTTAGCCAACGTAATGAAAGGACCCATAGGAGGTAAAACGGGGGAGGGGGGGGGGGTGAAAATTAAGTCCCCGGTGACTGCCACGGAGCGTGAGGTGCGCTCGTATATACTTCTCTCCTTCTTTATCGTGCCATTCTCCTCTCCCTCTCTCTCTCTTTGGCCCGGTCTCTCTCTCTCACACACCTTCTCACCCTCTCTCTCCCCTTTGCCGTGTGACACGGCACGAAACCAGAGGCACGCAACTGTTATGATGAATGAGTGGCAGGTACCGGGGCCGGCAGCGCCCAGCTGAGCCGCGGTCGCCGAGGTCGATGGGGGCCGCGGCACGCAGCGCGGCACGCACCTCACCCATCCAACAAGTAAGTGGGGGATTACGGGCGCCGACCAGGTCGCCGAGCAGCGGCCGAGCAGCGGCCAGGGCGGCGGCCGGCGGCGGTCTCAGGAGCGGCGCCTGCCCGCCCGCCGACCCGAGGCCCCGGCGTCAGTGTGCGCCCGCCGCCAACATGGGCAGCAGAGGCGACGACGGCGGCGGCGGCGGCCTCACGCCGCTGGTAAGCGGCTGTGATACGTATCGCGGAGGCAGAGAAGGCGGAGACGGCGGCGGCGGCGGTGCACACCGGTCCATCTGAGAGCGCCGCAGCCGCCGCAGAGTCGCAGAGCAGAGCAGGCGTCTCTGGTGCCGCGCGTTTGTTGCGTCGTGGCCTGAAAGACGAGATAGCGGCGAGGCGAGGCGGAGCGGGGCTGGCGGCGGCAGCGGCGGCAGGGGCGAGATAGGCAGGCCGCCGCGGAGACGTGCCCGGCGCGGTGCCTACCCGCCGGCTCACAGGCGCTCTGCTCCGCTCCGCTCTCGGCTCTGCTGTCCGCCCGCCCCGCTCAGTCCGGCTTTGTCACGTCCAGGACCACCCGGCGTACGGCGGCTGGCTCGACTCGCTGGCCGCGCTGGAGGGGAAGCAGTTGTTCCGGAAGCAGCAGCAGCGGGCCGCCGCCAGGGCCTCGCCGTCGTCGGGGGCGGAGCCCACGCCTCCCAGCCGGCCGGCGGCCCGACCCGAGGACGGCGGCTGCGACCTGTTCGGCGGCTCCGGACTCTTCGACGACATCCGCCCCGTCGGCTGGTCCATGGCGCTCTTCGGCCTGCTCCCCGTCGCCTTCAGGCCCCGTGAGTAGCAGCAGCAGCTAATCGCGGCAGACGAGACCCGGTTTTGTCCTGGAACCCGCACCCCGCTGCACGTTTGTCCTCCCAGTGCGCTTCAGCCTGCACCCCTTCAAGTCGACGCTGTCGTACTGCGCGCTGGTGACGGCGGTGGTGCTGTGGTCGCTGCACAACATGGCGCGCGACCGCTACCCCTACCTGCACGCCCGCGACGGCTCCAACAAGTCCCGCTTCACGGCCGTGCTGTGCCTCGTGCACGCCTCCGGCCTCCTGCTGCTGCCCGTGTTCTGGGTCGAGGTGCGCCACCTGCGGCGGAACCACGGCCTCTCGGCCACCCTCATGGTGAGGAGCGGGGGCGTGGCGGGGCGGGGCGGGGCGGGACTCGACACCACGCCCACGACGGCCTCGTTGTTGTTGCAGAAGAGCTTCGGCCACGTGCGCGCCCGGGGATGCCGCCGCGCCCGCGCCTTCGCCTGGGCCGCCATGTTCTTCGGCGCGGTCGCGTCGCCGAGTGCGGCCGCCGTCTACCTGCAGGTGCGGACACGGAGCAAGGCCGACGGCCTATAAAGAACGGTCCACGTCTCGAGCACAGTGAGACGCTACGTGCGGGACCACTCTCAGCCACGCGTCCACGGCACACGGCAGTAACCCTCGTGCTCTGCCCCGCAGGTGGTGGCCTGGGAGGGCGGCCACTGGTCGCACATGTTCATCCACAGCCACGTGCTCCTGCTCATGTTCGTGTACTGCACCTTCTTCGGCAGCCAGTTCCACTGCCTGCAGACGTTCGCCAAGGAGCTGAAGCAGAGCCTCGGCCGGGAGCTGTCGCAGGCGCTGCCCTCGGCGCGCCGCGTGGCCGCGCACCGCCTGGCCTGGCTGCAGCTGCGGGACCTGCTGCTGGCGATGGTCACCACGCCCATGACGCTCATCGGCATAATGCTGTACATGCTGCTCATGCTCACGCTCGGCCTCTACCTCAGCCTCGTCTGCCTGCTGGACGGCCACTACGTGCTGTGCGCGCTGCTCGCCACCTTCATGCTCTTCGACCTCTACACGCTAGTCTTCGTGTGCGACTCGGTGCAGCGCGCCGCCGAAGTGGTCAGCGCCAGCGGCAGTACCGCAGCGTGCTGCGAATAAGGGTGTTTTACTACTGCGAACTTCCGGAACCAACGAAGAAGACAGTGACTTCCGAATCTGTACCCGGTACGGAAAATGCGGACTTATATTGCGGAGCACAGGAGCTCTCCGGCCTCGCATTTTCATACTGGATACAGTTGTCAGGGTCATATTATGTCTTCTTTGGTTCCGGTTCGGATACAGTGAAATACCCTATCAGAACGACAAATTGCTCCCTGATTTACCGGGGCAGCCGCTGTTGCGGCGTGTAATCCAGTAATCATTGGCCGTTGACTCCCCCGGACAGAACTGAACTGTGAACTCTCTGTGTCGCACAGATCGGCTTCGGCTTTCTGGCCCTCCTCGAAACGTTCTATGGGAGTCTGGCCGGGGACGCGGCGCTGGAGGAGGTGAGTGGGAATGAGCCGCGCACTGCGTCCTCCTCGCACTCGTGGCCACGGTGACAACTCTCTCCTCCTCTCTCTCTCTCAGGTCAACATCTTCCGGGGCATCGTGGCCGCGTCGTGCCCCATCACCGTCACGGCCTGGGGCTTCATGAGCATCGACAGGGGCACCGTGTCCTCGGTGAGCAGCCCGCCAGGAGCCCCCCACGCCGTCATGAGGGGTGCTGGCCCCGGCCGCTCCGGTGCACTGCAGTGTCGGCATTCCTTGTGGGGCTGCTGGTTCTTCAACTCGATTTTTAAACGCATTTTTTTTTGTAAACTTCTGTCACACGAATTTTTAATATTTGACGAAACGGCGCAGTTCATGGCGACATGCGTGAGCTACCTCATCGTGCTGGTGCAGTTCCGGGACATGGCCGTGACCGGCGACAAGGCCCCGGCCGCGGCCCCCGCTGCCCCCGCGGCCCCCGCGGCCCCCGCGGCCCCCGGCCCCTCGCGGTGACGACGGCGGCCGAGGAGGAACCTCGGCAGGAGCCGAGCTCGTTAAGTTGTGTTCGGAAGCGAGCCGACGGAATAAACAGCGGCGTGGACTGAGTTTTGAGGGAAATGACGTTTACTTTGATCGCCGCACCTGCCACTGTACACTGCGAAAACGAGCTCGTCAACGCTGCGTCTCGTGTCGCGCGGCACGGCCCCGCGGCCCCACCGGCCCCGCCGGCCCCCTCCAGCCAAACACACACTACACTCTCTCGCTGCTGCCTGGTAATGAGAAAGGGGAGGGGAGGGGGCCCCGCCACACATTAGCGGGAACTACTCCGGGCCGCTGCAGCAGCCGGCGTCTCATATCACGGGGAGGTACTGGCGCCGCAGCCCGGAGGCACCGGAGGCCAGCCCGGGACTCCTCGACGAGAACGTGCCCTGCTGGCGGTGCTGGGCGGGTACGTACTGCGGGTGCCGCTGGCTTGGGACGTCGTCCGGAGAAAGTGTTATGTCGCCGTCCTCGCAGGACTTTTGGTACCGTCGTCATGGACTGCTGCCGCTGCCGCCACCCCGCCGGCCCGGCCCCGGCCGCTCGGTGTCTACCCCCTACCCTGACTAGCTCGGAGCTCGGGGCGGGGCTCCGCTGCCGGGCTCCAGTGGCTCCGGCCGAACACCCGGCACCAGCCCGGCACCAGCCCGGCACAGGAGCTTCATGCCGCGCCCCTGTCGTTCCCAACTGCCGCGCCGCCCGCCGCCCGCCGCCGCCGCCTTGTCTCCACCCGCCCCTCCGCACCCGCGAACCTCGATCCGAACCCACACTACCCGCGGCGGCGGCGGCCCCATCAAAAAGTGAATGTCAGGGATGGAGTCGAGCTCGGCTCTACGGGTACCAGTACCAGCTGCTGACTGTGGCTGCACCGTCCGGACAGCAAACGGGGAACCAAGAAAATTAGTGCGAGGTGCAAAACTTACATTCTGTCGAAATATTCCCCCAAAAAAATAAGGTCAAGCATTTCTGGAAACTGAAACAAAAGGTTTCATGTATAAGAAAAATTTAAGAAAACTTTTATAATATTCCTTTTCAAATTTTACTCGAAACGTTTGGTACAAGGCTCCGTACAATGTCCATTCGACAAATTTTCCAAACTCCAAATTTTTTTTAAAAAAAAAAAAATCCTTTACAGTTGCTGCACACACACACACACACACACACACCCACACACACTCATCCCCGCTGACGCGCTTAGCCGTGCGGAGGCACAACTCTGATTACGCAGAGAGGCGATGCCTTGACGTGTCCGGGCCCCGGCGGCCCCCGCACCTGCCGGACGAGGCCGGACAGGCGCCCTGCTCATCTCGCCGCCGTGTTCGCCGTGTTCGCCGTGTTCGCCGTGTTCGCCCGCCCGTCCGCCACGCGCCGCTCCACATTGAAGCCCGCCGTCGTGGCTTCGCTGATGTTGCTCGCCGCCGCTGTCGGCCTGCCGCGGCTCCTGCCTGCTGTTCCCCGGCTCTCCGGCCCCGCCGTGCACCAGCTTTGGTTTGGGCGCCGCGTTGATTGCGCAGATTGCTGCCGCTCCCCCGCAGCCCGCAGCCCACACGGCACGGCGCACCCGCTGCCGCCGGGGCCGAGCCGAGCCTTATGGCGTCTCGGACCGTTTTATTGCCCCCGCGCAGCACCAGGTATGGTATCATCCCGCACATAGCGGGGCAGAGGGAGGAAGACAGAGAGATGGAGAGAGAGAGAGAGATGGAGAGAGAGAGGCGGGCACATGGCGTCGTCTTGTTGGAAAGTTTCCGCGTCCTTTCGTCTCCCTCCCCCTCCCTCTGTCTCTCTCTTTCCCTCTGTCTCCCTCGCTCTCTCTCTGGGGTCCGGTCGCTCATCATCGCTTCCTCCCTTGAGCTGCGCTGCTGGCCGCGTGCTCTGTTTGCCCCGCTGATGGCTGATGCTGATGGGCCCCGCCCTGCCACGCCCCGCCCCGCCCCGCCACGCCCTGCCACGCCCCGCGCCTCCCTTTGGACTCGGCGCGGTCGACTCGAAAGTCACTGTTAGCCGAGTCCGGGCCGGCCGGTGCCGCCGCGGGTGCAGACGACGGCGGTCTGGAAGTACACCACCAACAGCCCGTTTCATTTTCCTCCCATCCTCCCGCATTTTGCTTTCGTACCTCTCCAGGCGGCCCGAGCCCTCGTCGCCGGCCACCGAATCCTCAGCGAGGCCACGTCGGGGAGCCCGTCTAAACACCCTGCACGCGATTAAACAGAATTTTATTTCTTATAAAAATTCTGAAAAATTGACAAGGCAAGATTTTCATTTTCATAACGGTGTGTCAAGAATCCCGAGCGGCTGCCCTTGCCTGGCTCACCGGGCCTCACCGGGGCGCCCCACCGCACCCCTAAGGCTGGGGGGCCCTCAGGGACCCGGGACTGTTCTGTCACCGACTGGAGCGGCTACCTTTCACCTCAGGCTGTGCTCGCTGCACTGCCGAGAGGCTCTTGTGTTTGTCGACAATCCCCATTACCTGCCCCACCCCCTCTCCCACCCCCCGACAGGGCCCTCGGGGGGCTGCTAGGCCTGCCCCGCCTGACTATGGCCCGTGTAAGTTACTCGCTAGAGGGAGAATATAGGAATTCTTGCCATAGATGAGTTGGCGAAGTGAGGGGGGAGGCTTTGGGGTGGGTAGCCCTGTGCCCCGCCTCCCCTCCCCTCCTCCCCCCTCCCCCCTCCCCCCTCCCCCCTCCCCCCTCCCCCTCCCCCCTCCCCTCCCCGCACGCGTGCTCTGCTCACCGGCCGTGTAAGAAGAGGGGATCCCATAAATTACACTGCGCACCTGTGGCGGAGCGGAGGGGGCGGCGGGTGAGGGAGGGAGCGGGAGAGGAAGAGGAGGGAGGGCCGAGTGTGAGAGGGAGAGAGGCAGAGAGACAGAGCGGGGGAGAGAGAGACAGAGAGGAAGAGAGAGAGGTTAGGTTAGGGAGAGAGAGGGAGGTGTGTAGCGACGCATCGGCGCCGGCGGCCCGGATTGGCTGCTCCGAAACAAATAACATCGAACATGAAGATAATGGAGGACGGCGCGGCTGGTGCGGCGCTCTGTACGCTCCGCGCCATCGCTTCTCGTTGACACGCGGGCGCGGACAAGAAGAAGAAGAAGAGGAAGAAGAAGAAGAAGAAGAGGAAGAAGAAGAAGAAGAAGAGGAAGAAGAAGAGGCGAGAAGTAGAAGCGGCGGTAGGCGGAGGGGGGGGGGGGCGGAGAACAAGAATGGTGGTGCAGGAGACAGCTCTTGGCACGGATTCAGCTCGCAATCCCGCCGTCTTCCGTTGGGGTTCCCCCGGGATAGTCGACAGGGATGACACAGAAGCGCGGGCCGCAGGGCCGCAGGGCCGCCGCCGGGCCGACGACAGGTGAAGCGGGGCAAAAACCCGTAGCGCGGCGGAGGCTGTGGCGGCTGCAGTAATTACAGGGAGAGCGAGAGAGAGAGGGGGATAGATAAAGAGGAGAAACGGGGAGGGGTGGGAATACGGCGGAGGGAGGCGTTTCTGTGCGGCGCGCCATCCTCCCCCAGCAAACGTGCCCAAACTGCGCCCGCCCGCCTCCCCTCACCTGTACTGCCTGCGCGGGGGCCGCGCCGCCCGTCGGCCTACGCTCCTGCAGCCGGCCCGCCCGCCGACCCACTCGCGTACAGTAATGCGGCATGGGAGCTGGAAGCGCGCTCATAAGCATGTTTGTGGGGCGCGCACAAATCTTGGCCCCTTGGCTCCCCCTCTGCGACTCTTTCACTCTATCTCCGGGCGCTGCTAACCCTACCACCACCCGCCGCCCCGCGCCTTCTCTCTCCCTCTCCCCCCTGCCTCTCTCTCTCTCTGTCTCTCTCCTTGAGAAAAGAGGGATGAGGGTGACAACGGACGTTGCCGTGGCAACGGGGGATCACAGTTACAGCGTTACACCCTCCTCCCACCTCCCAGTGCAGGGCCTGCCGCCGGACAGCCGGACGTATATCACTTCCGCATCTGGGGCGGGGGTAGGGGGGGGGGGAGGGGTGTAGGTGGGGAGGGGTGTAGGTGGGGGGGGGGGGTGTAGCTTTGTAGGCGCGCGCCGAGCCGACATTGCGCGCCGCGCTGCGCCTAGTTGGATGTGGAAAGTTTACGGGCTGCGAGTGCAGAGGAGCGCGGCACGGCGGGGCGTCGGGTGCGAAAGTACACGGTGAAGGGATCTCAGCTACACACACTGCCGCCGCCGCCGCCGCTGCCGCCGCCGCTGCCGCCACCGCCGAGTCTACGGTTTCCCAGGCAGCAGGGTTTTAAAAAAATCTTTCTCCGCAGAAGTGGCGGCGGCGTTGGGGCTCGGGCCGTAATCCGGCCCTCGACACGCGCGGCACACGCCGCCACGCACACGCCGCCACGCCGAGCACGCACGCAGGGCCCGAGGCAGGCCCTCCACACCACAACACGGACCGGCGCGGCGCGGGTCCGGCACATGAGAACACGCACAACTTCTCTCCGACGACGCGGGCGGATTCAATGACTCGGCGTCGCCCCGCAGAAGGATCTGTGGCGGTCGCCTACCCCAATCAATTTTCTGACATTCTTGTCGCGGCTCTTCTCGAATTACGGAGAAAGTTGTCAGGTTTTCTGATTGCGGATGGAGATTTCCTGAAGGTAACTTGGCAGTGGCCTCTCCTTTCTTTGTCTCTCACGGCCAAGGTGCCGCCATAGCCCGGGGCGAGGAAGGTGGGGGCCTCTAGCTGTAGCTTCACTCCAGCCTCACTCCAGCCTCACTCCAGCCTCACTCCAGCCTCACTCCAGCCGCTGCTCCAGCCGCTGCTCCAGCCGCTGCTCCAGCCAGCCGCACCCCGTGCGGTTGTCGGCCTCCCATCCGCCCTATTTGCGACTCTCTTCCGTTTCCGATACCTCACCAATAATCACAACGTCTCTCTCTCTCTCTCTACCTCTCTCTCTCTGCCCGCCGGTGGCGCCGGTGTCGGGGCGGGGACAGCGCGGCCGGGCTTAACTGACTTTCCTCCCCCCAGAGCGGCGCCTCGCCAATCGCTCGCGGACAGGAAGATTGCGCACAAATTCGACGAAAGCAATTTGCAAGGCGCTCAAACAATATTATGGGGAGCGGCGGCGGCACTGATTTGCCGCCGGGAAATTGACGCTCTCCTCGCGAGCCCAGGGCCCGGCCCGGCCGGGGGGTGCGGGGGCGCCTTGTTAGGCTAACGGCGTTATCTTGTTAAAGAGCGCGGCCCGGCCGCCCGGCCCGGCGCCGCCCGGCCCACACACTTCATTTTTAATGCGCCACGCCCTTTTTTCCTAAAAAAAAAAACTAGTATATATTTAAAGTGAGCCCGTAATGCGATGTGTTTCCCGCCCGCGGATAAGCTCGAAGGGCCTTTCTCCTCCTCCCCTGCCCCGCCTCGGCGGAGCGCGGAGCTGCAGCTCCCGCGGGGAAATTGGCAATAAGAACAAATCTTAATTTCCGGCGTTTTATCTACTCGGGGGCACGACTCATTTTCCTTGATGGGCGTGCGGGGGCGGGCTGCCAGCGTGGGCTGCCAGCGGGCTGTCCATGGGCTGTCCATGGGCTGTCCGTGGGCTGTCCGTTGGGCTGTCCGTGGGCTGTCCGTGGGCTGTCCGTGGGCTGTCCGTGGGCTGTCCGTGGGCTGTCCGTGGGCTGTCCGTGGGCTGTCCGTGGGCTGTCCGTGGGCTGTCCGTGGGCTGTCCGTGGGCTGTCCGTGGGCTGTCCGTGGGCTGTCCGTGGGCTGTCAGCGGGCTGTCAGTGGACTGCCGGCACTATGTAGCTGCGCGGCCCGCAGTCCCGCTGCACAGTGTGGCGTTGCGGCGCCGCAGCGTCCTCGACCATTCGCACCCCATTGTTCCTCCCGCCGCGGGGGGACGCGGGGGCCGTCCGCTAAGGAGGCCCCCTCCTCCCCGCCCCCCCGACGTCCGGGGCCCCAAAGAGACCCCGGCGGCGCACCGGAGTGGGATGGGACGGACGGTAGTTGCAAAGCAGTTACCAGTCCGAGACCAAGCTCCGCAGCCACGCCCAGCGCCACGCCTAGTGTCCGGAGGTACATCCGCCCCCGTCTCGCCGAGCAGAGGGAGCGAGACAAGGACAGAGACAAGAGAGAGAGAGAGAGAGAGAGAGAGAGAGAGAGAGAGAGGCAGGCAGAGTGCCGGCGCAGTGCGGTGCCCAGTGGCGAGGCGCCCGACCGTCTGCGGGTAGGCAGCGGCGGGCACGGGTGCGCAGCGGGCTGCCTACCCGGCAGGGCGGCTCCGGCCGCGCGACCGCGCCGACTCTCGACTTTGCCTCGACTCCAAGAAGAGCTTCCGGCGGAAGTGCGACGGTGACGCGGATATTGCTGTCAACCTCGACGTGAAGCACTAACGGCGAGCGACGAGAGAGAGAGAGAGAGAGAGAGAGTGAGTGAGAGAGAGGCGCCGAATTCCACTCATCGAGATACGGAAATTTAATTTCCGCGCTCGCGATCCGAGACACGTCGCCGTAACAGCCTACGGCGCGCCCACGGCTCTCTCGCCGCTCTTTACATTTCGAATAATTTTAACGACGGCCGCCCCCAGCCGGCGCCGCCGCTCCGGGCCCTGCATTTCGGAAGCGGCCCCTCCCCTCTCCGCTGCCCGGCGCCCCCGCTGCCCCCCGCCCCCCCCCCCCCCCCCGCTGCTCCCCGCCGCTCCGTCTTGCTCCAAGTGCCGCAGCCGGCCCACTGATGGCAATCAGGGGCCGCAGTCAGAAACTCGGCTCTCCCAGCCCAAGTTGGCGCCCCCCTCCCCTCGGCCCGCCCCTCCCGGCCCGCCCCTCCGCGCCCCTCACCGAAGCCTGTGTTGCCGTGTCAAGGAGGGCAAATCAGGCGTGGCTGCCGTCTGGCTGGGACAGCGCGGCCAGGTTGGCGGCAGACAGGGGGCGGAGAGGGGGGGGGGGGGGGGGTTCTTGGCTCGTGGTGTGAAACGCCTAGATGTCGGCAACCGCTACTGCTTCGTCGGGGCGAAAAAGAAATAGGCTAAGAGAACTATTGAGAAAAATGTTTCCCCAATAATTTTCTAGAGAATAATAACCACGGTTTTTTTTTTATTTTTAGAAATAGAGTGGTTTTCTGAGGCACGAATGCTAGGACACTCGTGAAAGCTGTGGTCCGCCTGGAGATATAGTTTCGAGCATTCCACAGTGAGCGGAACCAACCGCATCGGGCGGCGAGGAGGGTAGGGGGGGGGGGGCATGCTCGCAGGTACCCGCCCCGCAGCCCTGCAGTGCCGCACGGCTGCGCGGCTCCGCGGCTCCGCGGCTCCGCGGGGGGTGATTCCTCTCACCTGTTCCTTTTTCGCCCGGCACGCCCCTTCGGTGTGCCCCCAGCACGCCGGAGCGGCACGTCGTCGGCGTGCCTCCCCCTCCCCCGCCGGCTCCCCCGCCGGCTCCCCCGCCGTGGCGACGGCCCTCTGTCACGCCGGCGGTATGCGGAGCGGGGGCGCGGGCTGCAGGGAGAGCTCGGGCGGGCAGGCAGGCGGGGCAGGCGGTGCGCAACAGGGGTCCCTGCCCCCGCCGCCCCCCGCCGCCCCCCGCCGCCCCCCGCCGCCCCCCCCGCCCCCGCCCCCCGCCCCCCCCCCGCAGCTCGAGGGCTCCGGATGACATGCATGTTTTATGCGGACGAGCGCCCCAAAAACTTTCGTTCCATCATCTCGCCCCCTGCCGCCCCCAGTCGCCCCCCCCCTCCCCCCTCATTATTATGCTCCGGCCCCTCCGGTCCGGTGCCGGAGGAGCTGCGGTGCAGGTGCCGCACGAGTCACGGAGGGCCGGAGTCCGAAGGTGGCCAGCCGGAGCACGAAAGAAAAGCAAGTGCCGCGGCGACCCGCTGTGTCTGAGGGGTGGGGGGCACCTCGCCGCACGGCGCGGCGGTGCGGCGGTGCGGGGGACCGCACGGTATGCCCGCCCCCGCCGCCCCCGCCGCCTCGGCCCAAAACTTTCCCCCGTCTGCTCCTTGACTTCCTGTCTGCGGCGGCAGCGGCGGCGGCGAGCGCTCGGCCGCGGCGGCCCCGGGCGTGACACTCCGCGCGGCACGGCGCCGGGTAACCAGCCGCAGCAGGGCGGCGGCGGCGGCGGCGGCGGCGGCGGCGGCGGCGGCGGCGGCCTCATTGGGGCGACAGCGCCGCACCGGACCACAGCCGCTCAGGCGCCGCCGCGGCTCCCCAAACCACTGCAAGCGAAACGGCGCACGTCGGAAACCGTTCCCTCGCCGAGAATTCCGGTGTGTTGTTCTGTTTGGCGCGGTGTGTGCTGGGGCTTGGCGGGGCGTGGTGGGGCGTGGCGGGGCGTGGTGGGGCGTGGCGGGGCGTGGCGGGCAGGAGGGGCCGGCCTGGTTGTCCCATTAGCGGTGGAGGTGCAGCGTTGAATCGACTTAGGTTGGCTTTGAAGTTCGCTCTGCCTGTGGGGCCGGAAACGTGGCAAAGGGGAGGCGGGGGCCAAGGACCGAGAGCGGTGTGTGGTGGGAGGGAGGGTGACAAGGAAATAATATTCAGGAATAAGTGAGGAGAGCGAGAGAGAGAGAGAGAGAGAGAGAGAGAGAGAGACGCACCCACACCCACACCCACCCACACACACGCGCACCTTGTTAGCATCCGTCATGATGAAAGCAGTGCGAGTCAGAAACTGGTCATACACACTAGTGCCTCGGTCTCTGCCTCTCGCAGCCCCGTGTACTGTCCGTCCCGCCTGCAGTGGTGTTGGGTTAGGACGTGGGTAACGGGGCCACTGGTGTTGGGTGTGAGGACGTGGGTGACGGAGCCCCGGGTGCTCCGGCGTCGGAGCCGAGTTTCGCCACGCACTGCCGTGCACCACTGTGAGCTGCGTGTTTCGTGTCCCCGACACGCCCCTCCGGGACGCACACTTGAACCGCCACCTTATCGTCCAGAAGCCGTGGTGTCGGCTGCCGCGGCCCCCGCTCCTACCGCTGCCGTGTGTTCCAGTACGTTGCCCCTGTAACACCCGGAGGCCCGGTGGCGATGCCCGCGCGCCCCGCTGCCAGCCCCGCCAGCCCCGTGCCGCCGTGCCACGCCCCCCGGCGGGGCCTCCACGGTCCGCTGGGCAGCAAATCGCTGCAGGCCCGCGCGCTAACTCCGTACTCAACCACTCCGCGCCGCTCCGTACGCACCGCGCCGCCGTCTTCAGCACCAGACTTCTTTGGTTCCCACGGCGTTCCACACGCCACTCATTTTATCCCTCCCCTCAGGGGAAAGCAAAACACCGGCCGAGAACCTTATTTCGTGGTCTAGAGACGATCCGGAGATTCCGCGTCCTGCGGGAGGTGCGGCTGAGAAGAGAACAGAGAGAGAGAGAGAGCATTGAAGAGCGACAGCGAGAGAAAGAAAGAGAGAGAGAGCGATAGCTAGAGAGCGCGAGTAGAAAGAGAGGGGAAGAGGAGAGAGGGGCCGATCCCCTCTTTGGGGAAGTGTTGTCCCGCTGGCTGTGCCCTTTCCAGAAACTCTCCACTCTCTCTCCCTCTCTCTCTCTAGCACACGCTCTTTTCTGATGGTTCAAAGGAGGTTGCCTGTGCCGGAGTCGAGCAGCGGGCGACGCGGGCGACGGTTTGCGGGGGTTGGGGGGTGCAGGTTGGGGGAGGGGGAGGGGGGAGGGGCTGGAAGGCGTACTGTTGCAGCTGAATGAGCACATCGCCGTTGCTGCTCCCCGCCCCCGCCCCCGCCCCCGCCCCCGCTGTCATCTTGTCCCTCCACCCTCCGCTTCTCCGATATCGCCGCACCGCCCTCTGCCAAGCGGGCGAAGCGGGCGGAGCTGCAACAGCGGCAAGCGGCGCGGATCCCCAAAGTCAGCCGTGCCGGGCCGTGGAGAACAAGTGGGGCCCGTCGGCCCGGCCCCCGGAGCCGGCGGCCAAATCATGAGCACGCTGCCACACTGCCGTCCTGGCAGCTCCGCTGGGCTCCGCTGGGCTCCGCTGGGCTCCGCTGGGCTCCAGCCCCCTACCGAATATCACGAAATATAAAAAAAAAATAAGTGAAAAGCAAGAGACAAGAAAGAAAAAGATCAGCTCGATACACACTCAGTGCGTTATCCCTCCCCCCCCCCCTCTCTCTCTCTCCCCTGTGTGTCTGCTGTCTGCCCTGCAGCAGTGCGGGACGAGGAGACAAAGCGGCCGGGCGGCTGCACATGAAACAGGAGGAGAACACGGGTATCCGATGGCCGCTACGCCGTGCGGTGCCGTGCGGTAGGCCACAGTGCGCCGCTACAGCCGCTCGGGCATCCGGCCTGCGGTGAGGGCGGGAAGGCGGGGCGACGCAAGCGCCTTACACTTCCGCAGTTTTGGCCGGGCCTGGGGGACGGGAGCGGCGGCTGCGGCCGGCCGTGCTGTCGGCCTGATTGGAGACGCCAGGCTTTGTCCCCGCTGCGTCCTCCGGGCCGGCCGCAGCGCCGCCGTGCTTCAGCCCCTCCCCTCCTCACGCACTCGCAGACCCCGCTGTGGCCGGAGCCCAGCACCGCCACCTTGGCGGAAATAAAACATGCAAGAAAAGTTGGCTTAAGTTTGCGGCGCGGGCGGCAGGACGGGGCGGGGCCCGCCACTTTGTGGAGCAGACGGCGCTCGCGGCGCGGCCCCGCGGTGACCGGAGGCCCGGAGGCCCGGGAGGCCTGGAGGCCCGGAGGCGGTGCTGTACGGCCTCCGGCGGGGCCTCCGTAGCCTCCGGGCAGCCGGCGCCCGCCACCAGTATTCCCAGGCCCGCAGGCCCGCAGGCTCTCTCCCCTTTAAAGGCGTGGCACTCTCCCGCGCCGAGGTCCTCCGGGAGGGGTTCCTCCGATCGGCAAGGGAAGTGAAGAGACGGCCGGGGCGGTGCTGGGCGGTGCTGGGCGGTGCTGCCGGGTCGGGACCCTCCGGCCAGGACGCCGACAGGCCGCAGGACGCCAAAGTGTGATGTATGGTCACTCTGATAACGCCACTATCCCAGCCGGGACTCCTAGGCGGGGCCATCGCCGTGCTGACGCCGCACTGTGTCAGTGTAGTACGTATTGACCTTTGATTTGCTTCCCCCCTGACAGTGCGGCGGCGGCGGGAGGTGCCGCCGGAGGCCGCCGGGGGCCGCCTCTCTCCCCCCGCAGAGCCCAGCTGCCTGCGGAGCCGAGGAGGCCGCGGCCGGCGTAGTGCGGGAGGCGGCGGGCGGCGGCGGGAAGTCGATTGCTCACGAGGGCGCTTACATGCCATTAGTGACGCCGGCAGCCCAGCATCCCAGCAGCCCCCAGACCAGGCCGGCCCCCCGCCTCCGTCGCCGTGCCTAGTTCTCCGGAAACTAAAGGGACACCAAGGCCCTTCCGGGGGCCCCCCGCGCGCCCATCTGGGGGCCCAGCAGCAACAGCAGCAGCAGCAGCAGCAGCAGCAGCAGCAGGTGAGTCCCAGGAAGATAGTGTTGCGTCTGGGCGCCCCTGCAGACCAGCCCCCCGCCCCCCTCCATCCCCCGGCATCGAGTTCGCACGGAGCAGCCCGGCGGGTCCCGCGGGCGGGGCGGAGGCGAGGCGAACATTCGACACCTCTTGCCAATTATACACTGTCCGCAGTGCACCCGGAGGGCTCCGCGGGGCTCCGCGCCGTGTGCCGTGCCCTCCGGGACCCCGGCGCCGCCCCCGGCTCCAGCTCCAGCTCCAGCGCCTCAGTCTGGAGTCTGGAGAGAGGGTTCATAAAAAGATCCCGCGAGGCTGTCGGGGTGCGCCGGCCGACCAGCAGCATCCCATGACCCTTTTTATCATGGCCGTGGCTGCCGTGGCCGCCGTGGCGTAGGACCCGGCCCGGGCCCGGGGCCATACCGTGCGGCTGGGCTCGGCGCCGGCCCCGGCAGCCCCGGGCACCCCGGCCGGCCCCGGGCTGCGGGCGGACCCCGCTGCAAGAAAATTCCAATACTATTGGGGGGGGGGCGATCCCTCCTGTGCATGAAGCAGGCGGATGCCTCGCGTATGCAGGAAGGATATGAAAGAGCGATACGACAAACAGGAAGTTCCGCACGAAAAAAAAATAGAGAAATGCAACGCACAACGAGAACAAAGTAGGGGCGCGTGATCGCAAACAAAGAAACATCACCGAGAAAAAAGCGTTAAAACATGTTCGGGAACAAGGAGTTAAAATTCATTTGCTGTACAGTCGTGGAAAGGGTGCTTCAAATTTAATAGCGGGACAGAGAGAGAGACAGAGTGAGAGAGAGAGAGAAGGGGGGGGGCGGAACAGGAAGGATTTTTGTTTTTAGGGGGAGTGGAAGCACTATATGCGTGGTCCACTCGGAAATAATATGAAGAATGCAGGGGACGAGGCGAAATCGGGGCTCCGAAAGTGCGCGGCCGTCGGCTCCCGCGCCCAATCAGCTTCTGTGTGTGTGTGTGTGTGTGTGTGTGCTCCTCCTTCGTGAATAATACCCGGGAACAAGAAGCCCAGCCCAGGCGGACTCCTCGCCTCGTGCCGAACGCGCTCCTCGATGCGACTTCTATGGCAGCCAACTACCGCGAGGCACCGCTGGCTGCCGCGGGCCTCGCAGACCGACCCAACAGACAGACAGACGGACAGACAGACAGAGAGACAGACGGGCACACGGCCCGCAACGGTATAGTGGAGCTCAAATGCACGGCGGGCGCGATGCGGGGAAGGGCGGCAACTCGTGCGCA
The DNA here is from genome assembly GCA_026979955.1 of Megalurothrips usitatus. Taxonomy (NCBI): domain Eukaryota; kingdom Metazoa; phylum Arthropoda; class Insecta; order Thysanoptera; family Thripidae; genus Megalurothrips; species Megalurothrips usitatus. The sequence continues at coordinate 8,243,899 of CM049593.1, forward strand.
TTGGCCATTATTGTACGGAGAGAGAGAGAGAGAGAGAGAGAGAGAGAGAGAGAGAGAGAGAGAGAGAGAGAGAGAGAGAGAGAGAGAGAGAGAGAGAGAGAGAGAGAGAGAGAGAGAGAGCCACAGGCTCGGCGAGGCGTGGATAATTCCCTTTGCAGCCGTGCGCTGGAATGTGTGCTTGAATAAGGTATCGGCCGCGAGTCGTCACCGCTGCGCCCCCGCCGCCCCATTCCGATGCGATGCCCGCTGCACCCGCTGCGGATTACCTTACCGGGCCCCTCCAGACACTGCTGCAAGCGCTGCGCTCCGGAGCCTTTTTATTCCGCGGGCGTTTCTTGTTGGGAGCGGAGCGGCAGCAGCAGCAGAGGCAACACAGCAGAGATTTGGGGGCGCCGCCGGTACAAAAAAAAAGCGTACAAAAGGGGCGTGGCGCGATGTGTGCACACAGTGGTGCACAACAAAAGCAGCCCCAATTTCTCGGTCGGAGCCACACCGGTGGTCGCGGGCCGGGCGCGGGCTGCACTGCAGGGCCGCGCCACGCCGGGCCCCGCCTCGCCGGGCGCCCGCCAACGGTTGGGTAGGCACGCCCGCAGCGCGCGCCTGTAGAGCCGCCGCAGAGATGGCCTACCTGCCGGGCGCGCCGCCGCCGCGGGGCGGAGCGAAGCGCGGCCGGAAACTCTCCCCCCTCTCTCTCTCCCCCCCCTCCTCTCTCTCTCTCGTATTCATTCCCCCGCGGCGCTGCACGTGCGTCATCAATTCTTGAGGAACGAACCACGCTTGCTTCCGGTGGTTTCGTAGTTTTTAGTGTTGGCCTCGGCGGTGGGGACTCGAACCCCCGCCCCCGCCCCCCGGCCCTCTGGATACAGTACTGTCTGTCTGGCGGGCGGCACACCCACCGGGCCCAGGCCGCAGTGCTGCCGGCCACGCCCCGCCGCTCCGCTCCGCTCCGACTCACCTCGGCGCCGCAGCGAGCAAACACGAGCAGGTGCCCTCAGCAGGCCGCCGCGCCCTCGCGGCCCTGGCGGCCCTGGCGGCCCGAGCCCAGTGTGCCGACACGCGGCGCCGGGGCCGGGCTGTCATAGCGCGGGGCGGCGTGTGCGCTCGGACAGAAGCCCCGGCCACCACTCCCGCACTCTCCCGCCTCCCGCACTCCCGCACTCCCGCACTCCCGCACTCCCGCGGCGGCCGCCAGCTTGCAAGGCGCGGCGATAAAGTTTCAGGCCTGTTTACCCGGCTACTCCACTCAGGCATGCGATGCGGGGTCGTATAACTGAATGACGCACGCTACATTTGGCACTGGGGATGCGTGTTTGGCTTCGGAGAGGGACACAGCAGGGACGGGGAGAAGGAGGGGGGGGGGGTGAAGTCTTGCTCGGAGGAAGGGAGGTTTTACTCACGCGCCCTCCGCGAGCACCGACGTCGGCGCCCGCCCCGGTCCGCAGAAAGGCCGTGTCCACAGTGCCAGTGCCTCCTGCCAGACGCTGCGGCGCCGGCTGCCCCCGGGACGCACAGGTGTCGCGGCCCCAGCCCAGCCCTCGCCGTCACTGCTCTGTTCACGTCAGTGTGTTTGCCGCCGCCGCCGCCGGGGGGCGCTCGGCCCCATTAGAGTCGCTAGTCCGCTAAGTGCCGCACCTAATTATCGTTGTAAGGGTCCCCGTCTCCCTCCCTGCCCCCCTGCCCCCCTGCCTCCCTCCCTTACTCCCTCCTTCCCTCCCTTACTCCCACCCTTACTCCCACCCTCCCTTCCGCGGGGAGGCGCGCGAACATGAAAGCGGCATGGAAAAATGAAAACGCGCTCTTGCTTCACATGGCTTTGCCCGGGCTCCGGCGGGGCTCGCGCGGAGCCATAAAGAGGGAATGAAACCATAGAGAGACAGTCAGGGGGGGGGGGGCGGGGGGCGTGTCGGCGAGCCCCCCACCGGCGGCGGCGGCGGCTCCGAGGCGCAGGGCCCGGGTGGCTGAACCCGGTGCATCACTGCAGCAACGCGGCGTCTGCGCGCCAAGCGGAGCGCGGAGCCGTGCGGGGACACCTCTAGAAAACCTCTGGCGTATTCTTACGCCAGCCCTTCTCTCTCTCTCTCTTTCTCTCTCTTTCTCGCTCTCTCTCTCTCTCTCTCCCCTCTCTCTCTCTCTCTCTCTCTCTCTCTCTCTCCCTAGTGCGGGACAGAGGTGTGGTGCTGGGAGCAAAGCTGTCGTTGGCGCGGGCCTGCGCGGGGCCACCCTCCGTGGCTCCCGCCCTGCTCGGCGGGTTCGACTCCCGCAGACGGTTCCGCACGCACCCACCCGCCCCCCGCACGCCTGCTGTGCTCCTTCTCGTCCTGGTGTCCCCCTCAGACCCACGGGGGCCCCATGATCCTGACGGTCCCCCCGCCGCCTCCTCTATTGGAAAGTGTTCCGCCGGGCGCCGCGACAAATTGGCAGCGCTGTCGCCGGCAGGGTAGCAGCAGGCAGCGTCGGCAGGCAGAGGCCCGCAGTGCCGCGCCGCTATGAGAAATTGATGACGACGATGAGTCGCAGCGAGTCACGCTGCAGTGGTAGGATGACGGGCCGCGGCCGCGGCCGCCGTGACGCCCCCGCCCCCGCTGCAGCGCGCAACACAACAGGGAAGAAAAGCGTACGCCCTATGTGGACGGAAGAAAGACCTGCGCCTGCACAACTCAGCCACAACTAGACCCAACCCAACTCAGCGGCCGCCGCTGCGCTTCTCCTAACGAGATAGCGCGGGCACGACCTGGACGTGCCGATACCGGTGTGGGGCGGGGCAGGGGGGGGGGGCACCCAGTGCGCAGCAGCGCGGCCGGAGCAGCCCCCGCGGGGGGCCCGCAGCAACTAGCGAACCCATGTATCATTTACCGCCCCCTCCGCAGCGTGTAGCCTGTACTCCTCCCTCCGACCAACTCGGACCCGCGGTCTTATTGGCAGCAGCCGAGGCTCGCCCGACCCCCCGCGGCGGACCCCCCGCGGCGGCGGCGGTGGCGGCCGACTTTTCGTTCCTCCCAGCCCCGTGAAAAAGATTTTCTTTCAGACCATGTTTCAAGTTCTGGCGCAGGCCGTCGTGTAAGGCGTTCAGTACGTATGTGTGCACGAGAGAGAGGGAGATAGAGAGAGAGAGAGAGAGAGAGAGAGAGAGAGAGAGAGAGGGAGAGGAGGGGGGCGTTATGGTGTGTGCAGCCCCCTGTCAGCAGGTACGGCGGGGGCAGGGAGGTGCGTAAGCAGGCGGATGAAGCCCCTCTCCCTCCCGCGAAAAGCGAGAAATGAATTAAGGGCGCTACACTCCGTTACAGCGGTGGTGATAAACCGCCGTAATCACCCCTTTAAATTCATGAGCTGTCCCCTCGAGCCCCCCAGCCCCCCCCCCCCTCCCTCTGCTTTGGCGGCCGCGAGGTGAGCCCCCCCCCCTCCCCCTTCCACCTGCCCGCGCCGCTGCCTGCCCGCATCCCCCGTCCACCGCGCGCCGCGAAGAGTGCCGCTGGGATGATTGAGTTGACTGGTTCTCGTGTCCGGCGGGTCCCGCGGCCGCCCCGGCCCACCCGGCTCAGACGGACAGGGCACTGGCCGCTGGCCGGCCCCGTCCGGTCCGGGACCCCACCGCAGCCGTGCCCGTGCAGCCCTCTGGCAGCCGCGCCCCAACCAAAGTTCCTGAAAAAGTTTCCGTTTTTACCAAAAAGTTGTCCGGCGATGAGGACGGCCGGCACACACGCTGCCCTGCTGGTCTGTGGGCCCACTGGTCCAGTGGTGATGGATGCGCCCGCCGGCCCCGCGGCCTGCCTATACAGCCAGGCGGAGCCAGGCGGAGCCAGGCAGGCAGAGCCGGAGGCCCCGCGGCTGCGCCCCCTGCCGTGCCGCCGCCCCGCCGCTGCCACGGCTCACTCCAGAGCAGCATCCCACACAACAGCAACGGAGCTCCGGCCCCGAGAACGCTCCTAATTAAATCCGTTCTGGAATGATGAGCGAATGTCACCGCGGCGCTCGTGGTACCCGCTGCGGGCTGCGCGCGAGAAAAGAGTCGGGAACCGGCGGGAACCAGGCCACACTCTCTCTCTCTCTCTCTCTGCTCCTCCTAGAAACTCTATTTTCTTTTTCGTTTCCGTTCCTGTTGACGGTCGTGGTGGTGGGTGCTTGCCGCCCCGAGCCTAACAATCCCCATCCGCCCCCCGCCCCAGGCAGTCTCTCTCTCTCTCTCTCTCTCTCTCTCTCTCTCTCTCTCTCTCTCTCTCTCTCTCTCTCTCTCTCTCTCTCTCTCTCTCTCTCTCTCCCCGTCCTGTGTCACACACCATCTCGCATTATCGGAGGCACAGGACAAAGCCTCGCGGGCTGCCGCGGCTGCCACTCTGCGCGCTCCTCCCCGCCAACCTCGTTGCCAACTCTCCAGCAGTCTATTTCGCCGCCGCCGCCGCGGACCAGCCTGGCATCGGCGGATTGGCAAGGCACAGTCGTCTCTGATTGGCAAAAGTGACGGCAGACCGCGTTATCGGGGGCTCCGCCTAGCTCCGCTTGGCTCCACCGCCGCACCGAGATGCCTTCGAAAAAAAATTGCAAAAATGGGTGGGCACTACCTCGTCCCAGGCCTCCGCCTGGGACCCTCCTGCTTAACTTCGGTGTTCGAATGGGAACCGGTGTACCATGTATCGACCGCCGCTAAGACACAGGCACGACGCAGCGGCCTTTTTCAGGGGCACGCTTCCGCAACGGTCAATGTAGCCCCCTCCGCCAGCCAGATTTCCGGAATCAACTCCCTTCGACTGGCTGGTTGGTCTGTGGCACTGCGGCCACTCCCGAGCGGATTGGGGGGGAGGTAGGCTTTCCTATATCGTACACAGCCGAAGCTGCTGTACTTCACGACGAACCCTAGTCGCGACGGCGTGTCCTCGTCTGCCAGATTCACAGGGAGCGAAAACGAAGGCACCGAACCCTAGGTACCCCCGTAGCATACACCCGAGTCTCCGAACCAAGTTTCCTTGGTAGACACAGAGCCCCCCCGCCGGAAACCCCGGGCGACCGAGAGAACCTCGGACCCGGGAACGGGGGTAAGCCCGACCGTGCTGCGGGAATCTTCAAGTTGAAACCCAACGCTTACATCTCTCAGTGACGCAGCGCGCACGGCCGTTCAGACAGCCATACCGACGCCACGTTCGGAAGTATATTTTACCCTCTGTCTTCCAAACGTAGACACGAGAAAAATTTTGAAGGATTGGCAAGCGCCGAACCCACGACCCCACGGTCGCTGGTCACCCACCTTACCGGTGCGGCCACAGAGCCGCGATGGTGGCAGCGCCGCGCCCCCGGTACTTTTCACGCCGTCGTCCTGCCTGAGCCGACAGAAAAATAGCGCGGGCCGGAAAAGAGTCGAACCTCCGACCAGCCGCCCGTCGGCTGCACTCGCTAACCACGCGGCTACCGAGCTTCGGCGCAGCACGGCCGTGCGCTCCCGGTACTGTAGGCGCTCCAGCCAGCCCTGCTGCTACTACTTTTTGCCTACTTTTCCGGCAATAACACTGCCCCTTCCGACACAAGCAGAGTGCTGCTCGCCGCCCATGCTATTAATTTGCACATTTAAAAACGGTTCCCTCGCCTTCGTTTTGTCGTTTCTCTTTTCCTCTCTCTCTGATCGCGCGCGCTTTAATATTCGAGTTATTGTGGACGCCGCCTCGTCCCCCCCCCCCCCCCCCCCGGCGCGGCGTCCTTCCGACAGTGTTGCTTTAGCATTTAGGTCAGTGCCTGGAGCATCGCCAGAACTGAAAACAAGCTCAAAAGCTCTGTAATGGGTGGGGAGGCGGTGGCGGCCCGAGATCCCGGGGGCGGCACTGCGGGGGGGGGGGGGGGGGGGGGGGGGGGGGAGGCGGCGTCACTCCTTCATCTGTTTATCGGGCTCCCTCCGTCCCGCGCCTACAACTCGCTCACCCGCCGCCGCCGCCGAGCCTTCTGCAAAGGCGCCGGATTTGAACAGCGAATTGCAAACTTGTTCCGAGTTGAAATGCGGCCGGTGTGTGCGGCTGTGGGAAAAGTCATACGCCCGCCTCTCACACACGCGGGCACACACAAACATATAGGCCCGCAAGTACGCCCCGAAAACAGAGCCGCGAAAAAGTTTTGGGGACAGCTGCTCGCTGCATGCCGTCACTTTCCAAGGCCGGATATCCACTCATCGCCCCCCTCCGCTCTCTCGGCAGAGCGGCCGGGCCCCGCCACGAAAACGCAGCTAACCCCGTTTCCGGCCGTTTGTTTTATTATCCACCCTGCTTGCCTCTTTTTTCCTTTTCTGCCTCTTCTTCGTCTTCTTTTCCCTACCTGCTGCCTGTTGAGACGCACTTAGAGAGCGAGCGGTCCACTCTCACTAATGCCTCGTCCACACACGCACGCACGCGGATCTGGTAGCCCTTAAGGCACCGCTGCACGCAGAGAGAGAGAGAGAGAGAGAGAGAGAGAGAGAGAGAGAGAGAGAGAGGGACCGTCGCTCCTACCCACGTAACCAGACCAGAGCTGTTCGTCTTCGTCGCGTTCAAGTGGTGCTGCCTGCTCTACCACTCGCATCGTGTGTCGTGTGTGCGTGTGTGTGTGTGAGGTCGGCGGGGGCTGATGGTTGTGACTGGGTGTCTCGGTGGTTGCGGGCCCAAGCAGCTTCTGTGCGCATTCCGTACCGACAGCTCCCCAATATTCTTTTCGGTCCTGGCAGGGACGGGGTGCGGGGGGAGGGACGCCGCTAGTGTCTCACAGGGTGGCTATAGGTGGTTGTGTGTGAGGGGGGGGGGCTGAGGGCTCGCGAGCAGCCAGAGAGCGAGCACGGCACTACGGAAATCCCAGAGCCACATTCCTGAGCGGCAGGCGGGCGGCAGCGGGCGATGGCGATTCTCTCTCAGAGGCGCCTGCTGCCGTCTCTGTCCCCCCACCGGCAGCGGCCGGCCTCGGCAGCCAGTGCGACAGGGACAGAACGAGTGCGGGGCTCTGTGGGAGCGGACGCAGGGCAGCGGCGAGCTGTTCGGACGCACGCGCACTGCCCTCACTCACGACCGTATTTGGACGTCTAGCGGAAACTTGGCATGTGTGCGAGAGAGTGAGTGCGGCAGAGAAATGAAGAGCGAGAGAGAGAGAGAGAGAAAGCGAGAGCCGAGTGTGTGTGAGAGAGAGGGGCAGTTCGGCAGAGTTTGATAGAAGTCATGCACAGGTCCGCTGTTGAGCACGAACCCTCTCCTGCTGGTGTCTGGCCGTGGAGCCGGAGGCCGTGGCGGTGTCGGAGCCCCTCCGGGCCTCATGCCAAAGATGAGGCGGGCATCGCGGATGACACAAATGAGGCTTCTTCCCCCTCCCCTCCCCCCCCCCCCCCCCTCGCACGCCCCCGGAGGCGCGGCTGCGCCACTGCCGCTTCCTGATGCTGCCGGGCCGAGCTTCTGCCCTTCGGAGTGCAAAATAAATCTCTTCGACGTCACGGCCTCGTCGCCTTGTAGAACGGGACGGGCAGAAAGGGGAGAGGCGTGTGAATGAGCGTGAGAGAGGGAGAGGGAGAGAGAGAGAGAGGGGGGGGGGGGGGGGGGGGAGAGTCGCGTTCGACGGGGCGCCCTACGCCTTTCGTCTACCCACTCTTTTGCTCTCTCTTTATGCCGCTCTCTCTCTCTCTCTCTCTCTCTCTCTCTTGCTCCCTGTGTTTGAATCCCTCTTCCTCCTCCTCCTCCTCCTCTCCTCCACCGCACGACGCCATTGTCACGCGAAGGGGGTCGAAATCCATCGAGTCAAGTGCAAGCAGGACTCAAGCTTTTGTACGCATCCTGGGGCTGCTGCTGCCGCTGCTGCTGCTGCTGCTGCTGCGGGGGGGGGGGGGGGGAGGAGCAGCAGGGGGCGGTATAAAACGTCAGAGTACAAACCGGATGGGACGACCTGCCACCCGGCCGTCTACTCTCGCAGCGATGCGCCGTGTTTGCACAGCGGCGGAAGCAATTTGTCACACAGTATTCCGCTTGCGGGAGAGCCGGGCGGGCCGCGAGTGAGCCGAGCTCCAGCCCGTGATTATCGAGGCACAGTTACAGGCAGACTCGATCCCCGTGCACTTTGCTCCCCTGCTTTTGTTTGTGTGTGTGTGTGTGTGTGTGTGTGCGCGGGCACGAGAGGGCTCGCACGGCTCGCGGTATAGCCGTGCGCCGTTCCCAGCTGGCAGCCAGCTGCTCTCTCTCTCTCTCTCTCTCTCTCTCTCTCTCTCTCTCTCTCGCTTCCCCTCTGAATGGTAGGCTCTCCTGTTGGGTCGAGAGGTTGGCGACACACGTGCCGCGGGGAGGCGGGGTGAGTCGGGGGGTTCTCTCTGTCCGAGAATCGTTAGCCAGGCTTGATGCCGCGTCTGCCACGGACAGAGGCGGGCAGGAACTGGCGCTGAGGGGGGGAGTCAGTCACTGCGCCGAGTATTCCAGGAGCGGTCCCGGCCCCGAGGCGCCGCGCCGTCTGCGACAGCGGTCAGCCTGCGGTGTGCCGGGTAGGCAGCCCGCACCGCGGGCGGGAGGTGGCGTTGCCTACCCGCCGGCCCGCAGGCGCTCCGGAGCCGCCGGGACAGACGCTCAGTGCGGTGCGGTGGTTAGGGGACCTTTACACGTTATTTTTTATTGGACGGTGTTTACGCGCAAACGGTATTTTTTTTTAGATCGGACATGGAAATATGTTTTTATTGTCACGCTGTTTGTGGACAGCCCCCAGTGAGGGAGGCGAGACGGCTGGCACGGCTGGCTAACAAGAGGAAACACGAGCGGAGTGGGGGGGAGAGGGGGGTCTGCGAGGGCGAGGCTGCGGCGGCAGGAAGAACGCAATAAGCGAACCCGGCTAATGACAAACGTTTTGCGTGACGGAGAGCGACCGACTGATATGGGAGGAGCGACGGGGACGGATGGTGGGGAGGGAGGGGAGGAGGGGGACAAGTGAGGGGAAAGGAGGGAGTGAGATAAAGAAAGTACGTTCTGTGTGTGGTGACCGAAGGGGCGGCAGAAAGTAGGGGCAAAGAGTTGGGGGGGGGGGGGGGTCCTGCGAAACTCGCCGGGTTGCCGACACCACGACGCGATCGTGTCATGCGATTTCGTCTCGTGGCGCAGTGGGGATGCTGCGGCACAACTGTCGCTTCTTGTACTGTCCCCCCCCCCTCTCTATCTCTCCGTGAGAGTCGGGTGTGAAGTGAATATGTGTGAGGGGAGAGGTGGGGGGGGGGGGGGGATGCCGCGAGCAGGCAGCCAGGCAGCGCAGTGTGGAGAACAGCGGAGCGGGGTATCTGATGGCGCCAGCTGCAGCAAACTATCCTGTTGATGCTGTTGCGAGAAAGATGGCTCGCAACTCGGTCCCGTTTGCGGGTGCGGCGGCGGCGGCGGCGGAGGCGGCGGAGCGCGGGGCATGACAGCGCTGCCGGCGGACACGGCTGCCGTCAGCGCTGACCTCTGCGACTGCAGCCCCTGCTTTTACGAGGCCTCCACGGTTACTCCGGGTCTCCTCCGGGCCTCCTTTTGGTTTTCTCCGGGTTTTCTCCGGGTTTTCTCCGGGTTTCCCCCCGGGTTTCCTCCGTGTCTCCGGAGACGACCCCTCACTTGACACTACAGCGTGCGGCCCACGCTCCGCAAATCTTTCGCGGAAGCAACACAGCGCCCTCCTGCCCTCCCCGCTTCTTAAGGCACTTTCGCCCCCTCTCTCTCTCGCTCCCGCAGGCAGGTCCCGTCCCGTCCGGGGCGCAGCCAGCGCGTCCGTATAATCAGCCCGGATGCGGAAGGGTTAGCACAGAAAGGCACACTGCGTCCGATTCGCCGTGGAGCCCTGAGTGAGGCGGGATCAGATCAGGCCGGCTCACTTACTCACTCCGCAGCCCCGCAGCCCCGCAGGCCCGCTGGCGCCGAGTGCTCTCCTAGAGGCAGGCCGCCCGCGAGCACGAAGGGTTCAGCGAGCAGCCGTCGTTGTGTCCTAGCGATTCCCCACCCTGTACTTCCTTCAGAATGTGACCCCAGAGCTGCGACGGCGCTCTCTCTCTCTCTCTCTCTCTCTCTCTCTCTCTCTCTCTCTCTCTCTCTCTCTCTCTCTCTCTCTCTCTGTCCCTCTGTCTCTCTCGCGCCGAGGCTAGTGGCCGGGCGTCCGGCTGCGACCCCTCGCCTCGCTAATAACCATTACTAAGAGCTGCTCGGCTGCTCCCCGCCGCTGTTCCTCCCTCCGGTTCCTCTGCCGCCTCCCTCCGAGTGCCTCCCCTCCCTCCCCCCCCCCTCCCTCCCTCCCTCCCTCCCTCCCTCCCTCCCTCCCTCCCACCCTCCTCCCACGCAGCCCATTGTGTACACGCCGCCGGCGGAGTCCGCGGTCCGTCATTCCAGAAGTCGAAAAAAGAAGGAGGAGGGCTTTTGCGCTTCTGTCGCACTGCAGCGCCGCGCGGCCCCGGGGCGACGTCTCTCTCTCTCTCTCTCTCTCTCTCTCTCTCTCTCTCCGCCAGGCAGAAGGACTAGCGGCGGGACTCGCAGGACACGCAGGACTGGGTCCGGCTACATGTTGCGCTCGAGTGTGGCCCCCTCCCCCCCCCCCCCCCCCCCCCCCCCCCGGCCCCTCAAACTTTGCGCTCGCACGGAGGATCGCCTTGCTCGCAGTGAATACATTTCGCAAACTCAATCCTTATTCGAATTATCCTCGCCCTCGTACGGCTGCTGTGGGTGCTCTTGTGCGGGCGTGTGGTGGGCGCGCGTGCGTGCCTGCGAACGTGAATGTGCGGTCCGCAGAGGGCACTGCCCCCCAGCGCCACCTACCCTTTTCACACGCACGCACGCACACACACACAGATCCGGGAGCCGGCGCGGGGTCTCTGATTTCTCCATTTCAGTCGTCCTTATCAATTTCCAGGCCCCCCGTAGCGCCGCCAGTACGCCCCGGCCCGGGCGCCGCCGCCTGACGCCACTCTGTCTTATTCCCGTCCATGCGGTCGTATAAATTCGTCATACTGTCCTCCGCCCAGGCGCCGAAGGGGGCGGAGTGAGAGAGAGAGAGAGAGAGAGAGAGAGAGAGAGAGAGAGAGAGAGAGAGGAGGAGGAGGAGGAGGAGCCGAGACAGAGGGAGAGAAGGAGATGCTATCATTCGACAACAGACAAGGTCGATGAAATTGAGAGCGGCCCCCATATTGTTTGCGGCTAATATTACTCTTTTATTTGCCGTCACGAAGTATGTGATGGATCGGTCTCGACTCGTGGACTGGGTCGTGTTTACCTCGGACCCCCCCCCCCCCCCCCCTCCCTCTCTTCTTCTTTCGCCTCTTTTTCCCTCTCTCTTCCTCCCCCGCCCACCCGCTCTCTCTATCTCCCTCCAACACACACTCACGCACACACATGCAGTCCGTTCTGCTTTGCCAGCCGCCATACATGTGTCGTCCGAATCCGGATTGAATCCGCACTTTTCCTCCGCCTTTGGGGGGCGCGCGGCCGTAGCCGGCTGCGGCCGGGCGGCGCGCGGACCATCTGTCTCTGTCAGACCACACGAAAGAGAGGCTCAAGGGGGAAGGAGGGAAGAGGCGCCGCGCAGCGTGGAAGGAACCGGCCCCCCAATTATCGGCAGAACGTCCCGGCCGGAGCGGTAATGGCAGAGGCTTGCCTGAGGCCTTGCGGGATGCACTCGGCAGCAGCACCGGCCTGACACCGCGGTGGGGGACACTTGTACCCAGAGGCTTTGGCAGGCGGGAGAGAGGCAGGGTTCGGGGAGTAGAGCAGGGGGGAGGCTTTCAGACACCTCAAATTCGTCGCCGAGCACCCCTCAGACACAGGAGGCTTGGAGCGCGCTCTGAGGGGCGGCGCCGCTGAACCCCACACGGCGCGCGAAAAAATGTACTTCCCGTTCGGGAAAAAAGACTTATTCGCCAACATCACCGCATGAAAAAGGAGAGTGAGGTAGAGAGAGTGGAGGGGGGCGGGAGCGGGTGGAGGGACGGTGCTGCTGAAAGGAGATACAAAGAGAAGACCGCACGTGCAGTTCTCCGCGTCCAATAATAAAGAAGAAAGGGCGTGTTAATACGAAGCAAACTGAAAGTTATGCGCTCAAGGCGGCGGGTTACAAACGGGCGCCGCTCGCCGGGAGAAACTTGTGTAGCGGTTACCACGGCGAAGCGGGCGGAGCGGGCGGAGCGGGGGAGCAGAAAAGAAGCATGATTAAGCAGTTGTTTGGGCCCGGCAGGGAGGAGCCGAGCGGCGCGGGGGCCGAGGGTGGCAAGAACAGGAGGCGGCCACGGCCCGGACATGTGTTTGTCGCACTCGCGGCGAGCGTGAGGGGCTGTCGGAGAGAGAGAGACAGAGCGAGAGAGAGAGAGAGAGAGAGCGAAGGGGGCTCTCACGTGTGTGTGTGTGTGTGTGTGTTCCTCTGGGCCACAGCACCTTCTTTAATTCTTTAGGTCACACACACACAGACCCTCCACCACATTCACACACACACACGCGCGCGCCCGCGCGCGCTCCACGGGCCCGGGCCGTTACGCCCTCGCCCAACACATTCTCTCCGCTTGGTGGGGAGAGGGCGATGTTCCAATTTCAAACTTTGCCGCTCAATCGCTTCCGCTGCCTGACCGGAAACTCGATCCGACTCCACCTCTATTGCCGCCACCACTGCTGCCTCTGCCGCCTCACCGACGCGAGGCGAAGGTGTATAAAGCCGTGAGTCCGTGGGTGCGGGCCAGCAGGCAGAGCTGGCGTAGCTGGCGGCGTAGCTGGCGGAGTAGCTGGCGGAGTAGCTGGCGGAGTAGCTCGCAGCGCACCCTGATTGGCAGGCTCTGGCCCCGCCGCCCCCGCCGCCCCCGGCGCCGCAGCTAGTGTCGTGTAGTGCACCCCCCCCCCCCCCTCCGCACGCCACACGGCTCCCATTCGCCTTGTCCGGGAACATGACTACCTGCCCCGGCTGCGAGAGGCACGGGCCGGGACTGTCCGGCGGGGTCACGCCCCTGGAAATAAAAAAAAGAAGAAAAAAAAATAAAGCTGTCTAGGAACTTTAATGACTTTCGCCGTCGTCGCTGCCCGGGCGCCGCCAAAACCTTTCCAATTCGCCCCCTTCATTTTTCACTGACTGCATTCTTCCCCTTCCCCTGCGCGGGGACCCGTGGGGCCGTGGGGCCGTGGGGCCGTGGGGGCCTCGCTAGGCGACGCGCAGGTCGTCGTCTCGGCGGCACCAGCGGCGCTCGCTGTCGCCCCGGACAGGACGGGCGGAGGGGAGGCCGCTGCTCGCGGAGGCAGTCCCAGCAGCCTTCCAGCAAGCCCCCGGCAAGCCCCCGGCCGCGCCAAGTCAGCGATGAAAAGACGTCCGACGTCCGTATAAGAAATTAATGTGAATGGGGAGGGCAAATTTTTAATTGAATCGAGGCGAGGCGAGGCGAGGGAGGCGGGCGGGCGGCGCTTCTGACGGGCCGCGGGACGCCTGCTGGCCGACGTCTGCTGGCCGTCGCATTACAAGGACTGTGTCAGACGCTGCCGATTCTCAAAGAATTACCATGATAGAAGCCGCGCGCCTTGTAAAGGGTGTGGGGCGGGGACCGGAAGGGAAGGAGGGAGGGTGTGAGGGTGGGAGGGAGGGAGGGAGGGAGGGAGGGAGGGAGGGAGGGAGGGAGGGAGGGAGGGAGGGAGGGAGGGAGGGAGGGAGGGAGGGAGGGAGGGGGGCCCTCTGCGTACAGCGCGGCGCTGCACTGCGCCCCGCGTCCGCGCCCTCCCCCGCTGCGGGGGGCACAGCGCCGTCCGCATCCAGGCAATGGAACGCGAAATAACAGGGGAGGCAGGAGGGGAGGCAATTTATATGGCCGTCACGTGGCCGCCCTGACGATGACTAACGCCTCAAGGACTCCTGTCTCTTCTAATGCCGTCATCCCGTAGCGGACGGCTCGGCCCGGGGGCCCGGCCCGGGGGCCCAACAGGTGTTGGGGGGCGCCGGCCCCACACCGCTGCTGGACGTGCCGCACCCGTCGCCGTGTGCCTTCATTTCCTCCCTCAAAGTCGACCCTTGCTGCCCTTATTGGGTGAGAAGGCTGCACTTACCTCCGCTCCCTCCCTCACCTACACCAGCACGCGGCACACCCGGGTCCCCTCTATCCCAGTATATATTCCTCCCAGAGTGTTCTGATCCCCTGTCCTCAAACAGCCTCCCCCTCCTCCTCCCCGTCATCTCCCACGACACAGTGTGTGTGTGTGTGTGTGTGTGTGTGTGTGGGCGCGCGCACACACACCATCACCCGCGGCGTGTCGCCTCCCCTGCTCTCCCGACGTCCCCGACCTGAACTGACTGGCTGCCTCTTCATTATTATCCTCTCCGCCCCGCCGCTCGCGAAATAAAATCAGCGGCCCTGAGGATAGCGTAGTCACGTGATTGGGAGGCGCCCCGGGGTGCCCCGGAGACGTGCCGGCAGCCGGCGGCCGGCCGCGTCTGAGCTGAGCACTGCCGGCGGCACACTTTTGCCACGCCATAAGGCGGGCGAAACGCGAGACGGATAAAAAAGCTAATAAAATAAAATTGGAGGGTGGGTTGGAGGGGGAGGGGGGGGGGAGGACGTTCGACGATTATTGAGTTTGCCGTTTCATTTCATTTCCTTGTTCCGTCCGGCAAGGCGGGCGGAGGCGGGCGGAGGCGGCGGGGGCGGCGGGGGCGGCGGGGGCGTACAGTACACTCTGCTGCCGGTGTACAGTCAGCTGCTCGGCCAGCTCATGGCGGCCACCAGGCGCGGTCAGCCTGCAACATAACGCGTCATCAATGCGGCACTTATCCAATTTGCGGAGCGGCGGGGCAAAGTTATTGTATCGAATGAATGGCGCGCGGCGGGGAGGGGTGTGTCCCCGCGGCGCTATACGGCGCGCGGGGTCCTGTGTGCGACACGGGGAGCGGGGCGCTGACAGACTGACAGCGGCTGACAGCGGCTGACAGCGGCTGACAGGCGGTCCGTCTGCCGCTGACAGCGCTGACGTAGTAGTTGTCGGGCGCAGCGACGCACGGCGTCGACCCGTTCCCGTGACGCGTCCGTCAGCGCCCCCCGGGGCACCACCTGCCCGCGCTGCCCGGACCAGGACGACCCGCGGCCCGCGGCGGCTCCGAGGGCCCCCGACGACGACACCAAGCGGGGGTAACGTTGGTAACCAAACGCAGCGAGCTTATCGCTTTACTCAGAGGCAATTTAGAAAGACACGTGTAGTAGCTGGGGCTGGTGCGGGCAAGGGGTTGCGGGGGAGGAGGGGGTAGTGAGATGAGGCGGGGTCACAAACAAACAGTGAGCGGGAGGGGGGGGGGTCAGATTGTGAGTGGAGGGGGAGGAGGCCTTACTGCGTACCGAACTTGAGCTATTATTTAGTTCTCGCAATCCGCTTACGGCCCGGTGGCCGCGCCGTGGTCCGCGCGGAGCTCTCATTCGGGAGGCCTCTGTTTGAGTTAATTTTGATGAGTCGCGCGTGGAAAGGGCGAAATTCGTGAGGGGGCCGCGGTGGGTGGCGGTGGTGGTCCAGGCGGGAGTGGGAGAGAGACGCGAATAGTACGGCGCGGGCCGGCAGAGCGAACACAGCGCCCCAAGACCATCCGCCCGTCCCGGCCGCACCACTGTACCACACCACTAGTTCTAGCCCGAGTCGGTGAGGGGGGCGGGGCGGAGGAGTAAGTGATGGTGGACCACAAACAGAGCCGCGCCGGCCGCCAACAAGCACCCTGCGAGGCATCGGCCATGGCGGCGCCCTCGACCTCCGGCTTCTCGGAGGCCCCCGTCGTCCCCCCCCCCCCTCCTCCACCACAACCACCGCCACCTTTTGGCCTTCACGGCTGCCCCGGCCCACGGAGGCCGCGCGCTACTCTAGTGAAGACCTGAATGCCTGACTGAAGGGGCGGGGAGGGGGGGAGGGGGGGGGGTGATTATCACGGAGGTCCAAGAGGCGCGGCGCCTCAAGAGGCCAAATCAAGTCCTCAGAGGTGAGCGAGGCCCCCGCGGCCGGCCGGCCGGTGGACGCGGGATGAACCCATTCACTGTCCAGATGATTCGGCCCACAGCGCGACCAGCGGCCAGCGGCCACGGCCCCCCGCGGCGTGTCCGCCTAATCCGCCCGGCCGCTCCGCCTCCCCCGCCGCGCTGTCCCGCAACAAACTTGTTTCATTTAAGTCGACTGCTCGGGCCCTGCCGGGGCCGGCTGGGCCTCCGGGCCTCCGGGCCTCCGGGCCGTGGGTCCAGCCCGGCCGCACTTTTGCCTCGGGGGCCCGGCCGGCCGCAGGACTTGGTCTGCGAGGAGTCTGCGAGGGGGCCCGGTGGGCCGGCACCGGGCCGGAAGTCCTCGAAACATCCCTTGTTTAGGTCCTAAGTAGTGGCGCACGAAAGTGATTGTGGCAAGTGCCGGGCCCCGGCCCCCCCCCCCCCCCCCCCCCCCCCCCCCCCCCCCCCGGCCCGCCCCTCCGCTGCTGTGCCGTTGACAAGGCGTGAGCAGGCTGCGCCTGTGAAGCGCCCGGCCCGGGGACACGTGCACAGGCCCTGTCTGTCTGCTCGCGGGGGCGGGCCGGCAGGAGGGGCCACAGGCAGAGCTCGCTGGCCGCTGGCCGCCGCTGGCCGCCCCGGGCCGCCCTCCTAGCTGCCCACAGCCCACGGTGCTCGCCGGGGTGCCCGGCAGCCCAGCGGCGCTGCCCCCGACCGGCTCCGGACGCCGACACCAAATGAGCACGCATTCATCCGCAGATGCATAAAACATGACGGCGGCGCCGCGCCGACTCGCTGCACGCCGCCGCCATTTTCGCTTTCAGCGGCGCTGCAATGCATGCAAAGTGTCCCTGTCGTTGTCGCATTGCCGCAGCCGCTGCCGCTCCCCGCCCGGCCCGGCTAATTAGCAGCCCCGCACATATTTCCATTGTGATCCCGGACCGCATTTTTCAAACTCTCTCTCTCCTCTCTTTCTCTCTCTCGCTCGCTCTCTCTGCGCCGTCGCACCGCTTCGCCTTTCTTGCTCTCCTCCTTGGCCGCCTTCTCCTCCTCCCGCCTCCTATCGCACCCCCCCCCCCTTTTCTCTATGGCGCTTTCGCGCGGGAAAACACGCGTGATTTAAATTCCTCTCCCGCTCCTCGCGCTAATTAAGCTCCTCAGCGTATTGTTTCTTTGCGTTCTTTGGGCCCCGCGGCCATAACGATTCCCCCGCCACCCCCTCCAGCCCCTACCGCCCCCCGCCCCCCACCCCAGGTCAGAGAGGAGGGGGCGAGAAGCGAAACAAAAATGCGATTCAGGGAGAAACCATTCGACAAAAAAAAATGGTTACGCGAGCAGTGTTGAAAGTATGAAAGAGGGATGAAGGGGGGAGGGGGCGGCGGGGGCGCCCCGCGTGCTGCGCTGTACGTCTTTTGTCTCGGGATGAGTGACTGACTGGCTGCGTGACTACTGGATGCTGATACCGCAGCACCCCCCGCGGAGCCGCCGAGCCTCATTAGGGAGATTCGCCGTCCTCGTCATCGCAGCCCGCTGCCTTTGTGGGCGGCCGGTGCCCGCGGGCCGGCGGTGCGAGAGAGAGAGAGAGAGAGAGAGAGAGAGAGAGACGGCCGAGGCAGGGGAGCCGAGCCAGTGGGTACCACCCGTGGGCACCACCCGCTGACGTGCATTGACCTGGGCGGCGCGCCCAGGAAATCTTCGAGCCTCCGCAGAAGTTTGGCTCATTTTATCCACTGGCCCTGTGTGAGGGAAGCGTGCGTTGTGGAAAAGCGCAATTTCCAAATATTTACAGCCGTGGGGGACGGCAATAGGTGTTCAAACAGAACCAACGCCGGTCACGCCGCCAGCCGATGCCGATGCGTGATGGGCGTGCGTGCACGCTCCCTCACGAGCCTGGAGTCCCCTCGGCCTAGGTCAGAGCGCGTCGGAAACGCGCGGCGCGAGCAGGCGGCGGCTGCCCGAGAGCCTGCGGCAAACGGTGCGCCGCCCGGCAGGCAGGCAACCCCAACGCGCCGCTGTGCGGCGGGCTGTACGCGCCTACCTCCCAGGGGCTGAGGGGGGAGGGAGGGGCAGGGTGGGGGGAAGTACTACACAGTCCCGAGAGATGGCGCTGCCGGTCAGCGGCGGGACGTTCGCTCGCGCGGGGTGCTCCGTCCGGCGCCAGCACGACCTCCCGGCGGCTCCGACACCAACACTGGCGCCTCACTAACCGTGCGTGCGGCGACGGGGCCGCAGTCGGAATTTCGTTAGGAAAATAAGAATAGTAGGAGGCTGGCAGGCGGGCGGGCCGGCGCTGCGCTCCCTTTGCTGCAATGACTCGGCGCACGGCACGCGTGCGCATCCAGACCACCCCAACTGGCTGCACGGCCCGGCCCAGTTGCGTCCTGCTGCGTCACCTCGTCTCGGGGCCCATCGCGGGGCCCCCTGAGCCGAGTGGAGATGGAAGAGCGTAGGAGGTGGAGGGGGAGGGGGGGGGGCTGCACCGCTGCTCCTGGGGGCAGGGACCCGGCAGTGACATCGGAATACATGGAGGCCGTCGTCTCTGTCATGCGCCAAATCAATTTCGGTTCGACTTGGAAATGCCGGCCGGAATACGTTGCGGCTCGGCCCAGGACCCCAGAGCCAGGCCGGCTGGGGAGCCCCGAAGGGGAGCCGCCGTGCGCCCCGTTGACGGAATACCCTGTTCGGCCCGAATATTCTTTTGCCGGAATACCCTATTGCCGGAATACTCCATTGTCATGTATAGCCTAGTGGCGGAACGCCTTGTCGTGGTAGCCTGACCTCGGCACGTTGTCGTTCGGCCTATCGTGCAATGTCTACAGCACCGTCGTTTCCCTGCGGGGAAGAAAGGGTTCTGTTTGCTAGCTCTCACAAACAAGTACATACGAACGCCCACACACGGCCCGATGCAAGCGCTTTCATAAGACGCCTCCACTTGTGTTTGCGACGAGTGGCTGTGTGTGAGCCCCCCCCCCCCCCCCCCCCCAGCCAGCCTGCCTAGCCCACGGCATCGCTTGTGCTCGTGTGGTCGGTCCTGTGGCCCCCCGCCTCCCCCCCCCCCCCCCCCCCTCCACCCCCTGCACTGCAGCCGGCCGCACGACAGCCGCCGGCGAGCTACCCGCTGTCCGCCGTTCTCCCCTGACACCCACACAACACAAAAATAAATATGCGACCCTTGCTACAGAGGAGTATCTGTACAATACTTTGAGATAATATGGCTCAACACTTGCGTGTATTTATGATTATTTGTTGGTTTCAATTTGGCACTCCGAGCATGGCATACACTGGAGCTCTTGGAACAGCCCCCCCTCCCCCTCTGTCGGCGCTGTGTTGCTGTGCCCCTCCCCCCGCCCCCTTACCCCTCCACCACTCTCCCCCCGCACTGCCGAATCTCTCGTGACGCCCGCTATGACCGCTGCAGTCGTAAATCAGGAACGTACTGTGCGTGAGGACCCCCCCCCCCCCCCACCCCCTCCGCTGCGGAGCGTCATAAAATGATTTTCCATTCCGGGCGGATGCGGTGAATGTGTACGTGAGGGGGAACATAGGCTGCTGCTCCCCGGGCCGGATCATACGGGCCCCTCCCACTCCACACGCCGCGGATATTCACATTCACGTTTCATAGTTAATCGTAAATGTTGAAAAGCAACGCCGCGTCTCCCATGTATGGATTACAGTCAGAGTAAAGATAGGGAGACGATGTGGCTGTGGATCCGGGGGGTGGGGGTGGGGGGGGGGGTAACCGACGGCTGCGGGCTCTCCTAGTGGGTCCTCGGGGACCGGAGGGGAATGGGGGGGGGGGGGGAGGCCCGGCTCAGCCCGGCCCCTGATGAGATCACGCCGCGAGGTGTAGAAGGGGCCCTCTATAAATTACTTTAGGCAAGCCGCCCCCCCCCCCCCCCCCCGCCGAATAAAATATATGGTTTCCAATCAATTTCTGCGCGGGAAAAGGAAAAGACAGAGTCCCGCCGAGCCGCAGCGACAACTTTGAGCCCAATGCGCCGCCGCCCTCACTCGGCGACGCGGCGCTCACCTTGGGGCCGCCGAGGGGCCGCCGAGGGGCCGCCGAGGGGCCGCCGAGGGGCCGCCGAGGGGCTCGGGGGCAGAGCCGGGCTCGGCGAGGATCTCGGAGAGGAGCTGTCGCCTCCGCCGCCGCGGCTCCGCGCACTCCAAGAGAAAAGGTCGTTTGCAGGAGTGACAAACATTTTGATTGGATCGACTTTTTTAAAAAAATGGTTAATACGGCCAATTTGTTTCATATTTTTTTTACTAACAATTATTACCTCCTCCCCCTGACACGGTCAAAATTCACGGTTGATTCTACGCATTTTTGTCAGATAATAGTTTGTTTGTTTTTTGGGCGGGGGAGCGCGGAGTGCGGCGCGGTCCCCGAGCAGGTGCCGGAGTGCCGGCGGGCCACGCGCGGCCGAGGGGTTGGGGCGGCTTCGTTATGGGCCCGGCGCCGCCGCCCCGGGGGAGGCTGGCTGGCTGGCAGGATGGGGGGCGAGGCCGAGAGAGGCGCGGGGGGCGCGGGGGCCTCGGACAGCCCCCGGCCGTCGCCGACACGGACTTCCAGCAGCGCGGCCCCGCAGGTGCACGCGCCTCCGCCAGTGCTGCAGGCGCTCCGACCGCCCACACGTGTCCTGTGCGCCCACATGAAGTGGTGGTGGCGGCAGCGGCAGCCATCGCAGGCATTCAAAACAGCACGGCGGACGGGGGGGGGGGGGGGGGAGGTGGCCCCCGTCCCGAGGACAATCTCGAGGTCGGGCTGAAGGATGCCCCGCACGGCGTGGGCGGAGCACTGCACACTGGTGCGAGTACATCTCTGCTCCGCAGCGCCACGCCGCGCCACGCCGCGCCACGCCACGCCACGCCGCGCCACTCGGTTGCGTCTGAAAGGCGCCATCCCGGAGAGCATTGCACAGCGGGGGGCCGCACGGGACGGGGGGCCGCGGAGCGAGGCGGACTAAAGGGGGGCACGCAAAGCGGAGGGAAGCGAGCCGAAGCGAGGCGAAGCAAAAGTGATGCTCTCTCCGGGAAACATACGGCCGGCATGCCGCGGCCCCGCCCGCCTCGCCGCCTCGTTGTCGCGGCCCGTAATGCTGCCGATTTGTACCGCATCCGTCTGCCCCGGGGCCCGGGGGCCGCCGCCCGCCTGCCGCGCCGCACCGCGCCGCTCCCCCGGCTCTGCCTCTCCTCTTGCCAGCACAGCGTCGTGGTGGTGCCAGCGGAATCACTGCACGTCCGCGTGCGGGGCGCCGGGGGACGCCGCCGAGCCGGTGTATGTGCCGGGACCCTCTCCCGGCCGCCCCCCGCCGCCCCCCGGCCGCCCCCCGGCCGCCCCCCGGCCGCCGCGCTGCCGCTGTAAAAAATGAAACCTTACGACTCAGCTCGGCTGGGCTGGGCTCCGCCTCGAGGCCCTCCCGCTCCTGGCCAGTGCGGCCGCCTCACGCCTCCCCATCCCCAGGGCCGGCGGCGGCGGCGGGGCGGGGGCGGCAGGGCGGCGGGGCCGGGCGGGGGCAGCCGTAGTGGCCGTCGTGGGGGCCAGGAATCTTGGCCGAGTGCGGCCTCTGCGGCTGCCGCGGCTGCCCAGGAAGGCCGGGCTGGCGGCGGCGCGGCGGCTGGGCGGCCTGCGTCATGTGTGCGCCTCCTGCCCCGCACGAGGTGCTGGTGCGGCACACACTCGGCTCAGACGCCGACTCGGCGCACGCGGGGCTCCCGTGGCGGAGCCTAGCACGCGGCAGACAGCGCGCACGTCGTGCCCCCCCCCCCCCCCCCCCGCACGACGAGTCAACAGCACCAGCCCTTTTTTCCTCCTGTCAAAGTCTTTGGTCGATAAGCAGTTTCATAATGGGCGTGCTCATGGGAAAAGTTTTGCACTCTGTGCCGGGCCGCGGGGTCGGGTCGGGTCTCGGCGGGGCCGTGTGGTCCAAGGCGCGCGGCCGGCGCCCAAACTCAAACAAAACAGCCCTAGATGAAGAAAAAAATGTAAAAAAATAAATATAAATAAAAAGGGAGAAGAAAAGGGACGGTGCGAAGGAGGAGCGGAGCGTGCTTGCAGTGCTCGCGCGGCTAGCGGCCAGCGCTATCGCGTCATCCAGGCGCAGTCCTTCGCCGTCCACAAACACGACCCGCCCACAGATTTATTGCGCCGATGGGGGGCCGAGGGCCGAGGGCCGAGCCGGCGGGGCCCACGACAACGTCGGCGGCGGGGGCGCACCGGCAGGGCGCATAGTCCAGTGAGAATTTCGGGTGAACTTTGCCTGGTTCGGGGGTAATTTGTTTATGTTTTTAGGGAGAGGGTGGGGGAGACCCATGCGGTAAGCCGTAAAGCCCCCCTCCCCTTCAGACCACCACCGCAGTGGCGCTATCGCTCAGGCGGTGCACTCGAGCGGCATGCCACACGCGCCTGCATTGGCGGAGACCATTTATTTCGCATTCGCCGTACGTGTGCGCGGCAGGGGCGGAGTGGGGAGGGGGGAGCGCGGCGCCAGAGAGTCGTGCGTGAGTGTGTGTTTTCGTGTAGGAGAGCTAACCTGGCCTCGAGGTATCGGCCTTGCGCACACAAGTCACCTCCAGGCGCGCGCTGGCTGACGGGAGGGGGAGGGGCCGGCTGAAATATAAAACCAACCTCGTTATTCCAAACGCGGTTAAGAACCTCCAAGGAAGAAGGCGCGTGGCTTGGCGGATCTTCGCGCATCGCACGAAATTCTCACCGTTTTTTTGTTGTTTTTCGTCGTTTTTTCCCCCCGTTTTATTCGGACGGAACACACTGTCCGCTCCGCGCTCCGGCCCCGCCACTGGAGCCGCTGGAGCCGCTGGAGCCGCTGCGTGAGGCGCGCGCATCGTATAGCTTCCAGGGGCCGCCGTTACCTAGACGCCCCCTCAATAATGCAGACCGTAGAGGTGGGAGAGAGGGAGAGAGACAGACAGAGAGAGAGAGAGAGAGAGAGAGGGGGGGGGGGCTCCGAGCGCAGCAGCCGAACCAATCTGACCAACCCGACCCCTTCTTCTAGTCCTGGCTGTTGTAAGGTATACAACACACAGCAGCATATATTTTTCTAAAAATTAATAATTAATTTTAAGCCCATTTTGCTTCTGCATTATGGGAATACCGTGCAGCCCTCTTGGATGGGATGATGGGGAGAGCGGCGTGCACAAAGAGGGGCAATAAGTGAGGGGGTATTATTATTATGGGAGTATTCCAAGTCAGCCCCGAGGGCCTCTGAGGGAGCCTGGCATCACGGCATCCTGTCAACAACGGGGCATCATCACTAGCTCTTTATTATTCGCTGCTCGGCAATCACCACCGCCCTCTCTCTCTCTCTCTCTCTCTCTCTCTCTCTCTCTCTCTCTCTCTCTCTCTCTCTCTCTCTCTCTCTCTCTCTCGCTCTCTCTTTCCTACTCCCCCCTCTCACGGGGCTCACGTCCGACACGAATGTGAATGTGTGCATCGCGTCGTGCGACACGTGGTTCCGATTCGCGTTCAGCTCGCGATAATGCGGCAATGTTGACCTTCCCGGGGGAGGCAGGGGCGGGCAGGGGAGGGGGAGGCAGATTAGCCGTGTCGTGATTCGCGCGCGGACGTGGCCGCATGCCCGCGGCATTCATCCGGGCATTAGGCTTGGAGCTGCGGGGGGGTGAGGGGAGGGGGGAAGGGCTGTGTAGCCAGTAAAGGGCGGGTGAAAATGAGCGAGACGGTGGGAGAGAGAGAGAGAGAGGGGGGGGGGGCGCCGGGGATGGAAGAGACTGCAATATGGCCGAGCGCCGAATGGTGAGGCGTGTGATTGCCACAGCGGCGCTCTGACGGATTAATATATGCTATATATGTATAGATATAGCTATGGCGGCGGGGCCGATGCGTCCAGTCACTCTCCAGTCAGAGTGCAGCCAATTGCCAGTCGGACACGTCGTGCGGCTACAGTACCGAGAGCGCAGAGCCGTTCTGGACAGAAGCTCGGTAGCCGCGTGGTTAGCGAGTCCGGCCGGCGGGCGGCTGGACGGGCGTTCAACTCTTTGCCGATCCGTGCATTTTTTCTGTCGGCTCAGCTTACACGACAGCGCGTAAAGTACCGTGGGCGCGCTGCGTCCAGCATCGTGGCTCAGTGGCCGCATCGGTAGGGTGGCTTACTGCCGACCGAAGGGTCGTGGGTTCGGGCCTGACCGATCTATTAAAATTTTTCTTGTGTCTACGCTTGGAAGACAGAGGGTAAAATATACTTCCGAACGTGGCGTCGGTATGGCTGTCTGAACGGCCGTGCGCGCTGCGTCACTGAGAGATGTAAGCGTTGGGTTTCAACTTGAAGATTCCCGCAGCACGGTCGGGCTTACCCCCGTTCCCGGGTCCGAGGTTCTCTCGGTCGCCCGGGGTTTCCGGCGGGGGGGCTCTGTGTCTACCAAGGAAACTTGGTTCGGAGACTCGGGTGTATGCTACGGGGGTACCTAGGGTTCGGTACCTTCGTTTTCGCTCCCTGTGAATCTGGCAGACGAGGACACGCCGTCGCGACTAGGGTTCGTCGTGAAGTACAGCAGCTTCGGCTGTGTACGATATAGGAAAGCCTACCTCCCCCCCAATCCGCTCGGGAGTGGCCGCAGTGCCACAGACCAACCAGCCAGTCGAAGGGAGTTGATTCCGGAAATCTGGCTGGCGGAGGGGGCTACATTGACCGTTGCGGAAGCGTGCCCCTGAAAAAGGCCGCTGCGTCGTGCCTGTGTCTTAGCGGCGGTCGATACCTGGTACACCGGTTCCCATTCGAACACCGAAGTTAAGCAGGAGGGTCCCAGGCGGAGGCCTGGGACGAGGTAGTGCCCACCCATTTTTGCAATTTTTTTTCAAAAGCATCCACAGATATCTAAGCGAAACAAAAATATTTTCGTTTTGAGTTTTGGTCACGGTAGGAATGACTTTTTAACCTATTTTGGGGTGGGTGACAGCTCAGAACACTGAAACCTTGGGGGCCGCGGGGGCCGAGGCCAGGCGGCTGGAGGTAGCTGAGCTCGGGATGCTGGCGTTAATTTAGTGTACCCGGTTCGGCCCGGGTGGCGCCGCCGCCGCCGCCGCCGCCGCCGCCGCGTGTCGCCTCGCCGGAGTGGCCATTAGCCCCAAGATTCACTGCAGTTAGCGCCCGCCGGCGCCCGCAGGAGCTCCCCCCGCGGATTAAGTAATAAATACGCCGGACTGCGTCTTTATTTTGTCCTTGTTGCTGCTGCGGTTTTGTTTATTGTGTTGTTGTTTTCTCTGTCGTTCTGCTGCCCCGCGCAGGTTTCGCAGCCGCTCTGATCTCCGGGTATTTTTCAGTCCGCGCTTATTTGAGGCGGGCGGGTCGGCGTCGGGTTTTGTGGACGTGGTTAGGTATTTACACAGAACAGAGCCAGTTTAAAGACCGTTTAAAATGTTTTATTCCACTTATAAAAATGATAATCCACAGGATGTATGTACATGCTCCGGTCGCCTCGATTGGCTAACGTTAGTAATTTACATTAGAGAACACTAGGGATATGTCTATATCTAGGAGAGAGAGAGTCTGCCATGCACAAAGGTTGATGATACCCCCGAGGGCGATTCAATCTTTCCGGCTCTAAAACACCATTAACGTTCGAAAATGTTTTGACCCCTCGTACTATAGCGAAACACAGATTTTCCTCGCAGTAAATCGCCCCTTGGAACGTTCGGAACAGGCAGCAGAGACAGAGAGCAGGACAGCTACCCGCGGGCCGCGTCCGTGAGCCGCCATTGGGTCCCGCAATACGTGCCGTGGCTGCCGTGGCGCTGTGGCTGCCATCACCCGGCCGGCCCCCGAGCCGCGTCCCGCGGCCAGAAAGTTGGAGCGGACAAAAGAAGCGGTCGGTGGGTGCCTGCGGCCCCGGCCTGGGCCCCGGCCTCGGCCCCCGGCTCCATTCCCGGGTGGACATGAAATATTCAGGGGCCACGCACTTCGATGAGGGGCGTTGTATGGAAAGGCACGGGCACTCATTAATACGTGTCTGATGAGAGGAATCGAAAAAAAAATTAATACCGAAGAGAGGAAAGATAAATAAAACACTGAACGGCGGAGCGTTAGATGAAAGGAGAGATGAGTTAACCGCGGCGGCCGCGGGGGGCGAGCCCAGCCCCCGTTAGGATCGGGCGCTGTCATGAGGACTACTCGGGAAGTGAAAAAGTGGTGGCGAGTGGAAACCGCGAGGCCCGGCGGGGCGGCCCCGGGTCACATCTGTTGGACAGTTCGAGTTTGAGCGGCACTTAGGGAGAGATCTAGTAGACCGGGCATTACACGGCCGATGGCAGCTAAAGTCTTAGGGCTTTTGAGCAGTGGACCGGCGGCGGGGCCGGTGAGGGTTCTACTGCCGGCGGCACACGTGACACACACACACACACACACACACACACATCACGTGAAGCTGATGAGGTCCTGGTCGATGGAGCGGCCGCACTCGCTGGGCGCGCTGCGCTCGTCCGACAGGCTGATGTAGGTGATGCCGCGGAAGAGCGTCTGCTGCAGCGGCGTGCCGGGCAGGGAGGGCGTGCGGGGCGTGCCGCCGGTGGGGGTGGGCGTGCGCGCGTGGCGGCCGGGCAGCATCTCCCGCCCGGAGAAGGCCGAGTCCGACTTGCGCAGCGCGGCGAGGTGCGCGGCCTCCTTGAGGCGCAGCCGCTGCCGCCAGCACCGCAGCCCGCACACGCCCAGGCAGGCGGCCGTGGACGCGCCGCCCACCACCGACACCACGATCATGCTCAGGTAGTTGCGCTCGATGCCCAGCGACACCAGGAAGGCGCCCTCGCGCGTCGTCACCTCCGCGGACCCGATGACGAGCGAGTACGCCTCGCGCTGGATGGCCAGGGTGAAGGCGTAGCGGCAGCGCGGCTTGAGGCCGTGCACCGTGTACGAGTGCATCTTGAGGCCCACGGCGAAGGTGACGGAGCGCGCCGCCGGGGCGCTGCCGTTGGCCGCGCTGCCGTTGGCGGCCGCGGCCTCCTCCACGCGCAGCGTGTAGCTGTGGGTGACGGCGCTGCTCATGTTCCAGGCCAGCGTGACGAAGGTGGAGGTGACGGTGAGCGGCAGCAGGCGGACGCGCACGTCGCGCACGCTGAGGCGCACGGCGCGCGCGTCGCGGCCCGCCCCGGCGCGCGCCTCGCACGTGTACGTGCCCGCGTCGCCGGCGTGCAGGTACAGCAGCGTGAGCACGTGGTCGCGCACGCACACGCGGCCCGCCGCGTCCGCGCACTGCCCCTCGGACAGCTCCACGCCCGCGTGCGTGCGCCAGGTGACGGCGGGCGGCGCGGGGGAGGCCGTCGTTGCCGCCGACGCCGCCGTGCTGCCGCCCCCGCCGCCCTCGCCGCCCCCGCCGCCCACGCCGCCCCCGCCGCCCCCGCCGCCGACGCCCTCCCCGTCGAACAGCGCCCGGCAGTGGAAGGACGCGTTGTTGCCCAGCGTCTCCGAGAAGGACTCCGGGAAGAGGGGGATGATGTAGGGCGCGCAGGGCGGCTGCGCGGCGGCCGGCGGGCCGCGGCACGACACGGGGCCCCCGGTCAGGTTCCGCAGCCAGCCGAGGCTGCAGTGGCAGTGCAGCGTCCCTGCGACACACAAGTCCCGAATCAACAACGTCTGCGCCGCGTGCTCAGCATGGACGCGACGGAGACAGGAGGTGCTCTTCCCCGAACTCGCCCGCCTGACTGCATGAACACTCAAGTAAACATCAAACTACATCGCCACCGACGGTGGCGTGTACAGAGGACCCGGCCATGTAAACACTCACGCCATCTGCATATTCTTATTTTAATCTTACTCGAGGCGTTTGCACTGACGCAATCGCTTGTTGACACGACACGACGCTTTGTCCCGAGTCGAGGCCAGGCGCCTGCGGATCAGTGGGTAGGCCGGCCCGCCGAACACTCGAGTTGGGCGGGCTTGCCTACCCACTGATTCGCAGGCGCCCGGGGAGCGACGGCTGTCCGAGCCGCACAGTTTCAGCTCCAACAAAGGTTTTTTGAATTTCACAGACCAATGAATGGTTTTCAATTCTGCCAGCCACTGACCGTTGTCCAGCCGCAGCGTCCGCAGGGAGGGCGCCGCGTCCAGCAGCTCCCGCTCGAGGGCCAGCAGCGGCGTGGCGGACAGGTCCAGGGTGTGGAGGCGCGGCACGCCGGCCAGGCCCTGCGGGTGCACGTAGGTGAGGTCGGGGTTGTCGGAGAGGCGCAGCTCGCGCAGCTCGGGCAGCGCCTGCAGCGCGCCGCGGTGCACCGTGGTGAGGGCCCGCAGCCGCTGCAGGTGCAGCGTGCGGACGGCCAGCCCCGACACGGCGTCCGCGGCCAGCGCGCCCCCCGGGTCCCCCAGCGGGTTGTCGCTCAGCACCAGGTCGCGCACGGCCCCCAGCCGCCGCAGCGCCGCGTTCGGCACCCGGCGCAGCGCGTTCCGGGACAGGTCCAGGACGCGGGTCACGTTGACGGCGTCGAAGGCGGCCTCCTCGACGCGTATGATGTGGTTGCCGGACAGGTCGAGGACGTGGAGGGTGGGCAGCACCAGGGCCGGCACCCGGGACAGCGCGTTGTCCGACAGGTACAGCTCGAGCAGGGCGGGCGCGTCCGCGAAGAAGTGGGGCTTGAGCACGGCGAGCCGGTTGCGGCGCAGGTCGAGGACG
Organism: Megalurothrips usitatus; assembly: GCA_026979955.1. Lineage (NCBI taxonomy): Eukaryota > Metazoa > Arthropoda > Insecta > Thysanoptera > Thripidae > Megalurothrips > Megalurothrips usitatus. The sequence goes on from CM049593.1 coordinate 8,272,409, forward strand.
CGCAGCCGCGGCAGCGCCAGCGCGGACGGCGCGATGGAGTGCAGCCCGTTGAGGGACAGGTTGAGGACGCGCAGCTCCGACAGGTCGCGGAAGGCGAAGGCGGCCAGCGTGTGCAGGCTGTTGGCGGACAGGTCGACGACCCGCAGCAGCGGGTTGGCCTTGCCGGAGCCCGCCAGCTCGGCCACGCCCGTGCCCTGCATGTGCAGCACCCGCAGCCCCGGCAGCCGGTGCAGGGGCCACAGGTCGAGGCGGCGCACGGGGCCGCTCGTGTTGGACACCCGCAGCACCTCGACGGCGGGGTCGTCGTCGGCCAGCTGCGGCAGCCCGAAGCACGCCAGGAAGGGCCGCGGCCCGGACAGCGAGGACAGGTCCGCGGACTCGGCCAGCTCCGCGGACAGCGGCAGCGGCTCGGTGCCGCACAGGCAGGTGCCGGGGCAGGCATGGCTCCACGGGGCGGTCACCGTCACCCGGGCCGTGGTGGCGGCGACCTCGACGGTGCTGAGGGGCGTCGACGGGGTGCTAGAGCCCCGGCCCACGCCGACCGCCGCCCCCGATAGGAGCAGCAGCAGCAGGGGCAGCGCTCGGCCCATGTCACCGCTCTACATCATCCAGGCCACTGCCGCAGTCCAGTCCCCTGTGCCCCCTGTGCCCGCTGGGCCCGCGGGGCCCCCTGGCCGCCCGGAGCTTGGCTCGGCTTGGCTGGGCCTCGCCCCTTGCGGTCCGCACCGCCAGCTTGTTGACTCGGGCGACTGTTGACTCCCACTGCAGTGCGGGCCGTGCGGACCCGAGCTGCAGCTCCGGGAGAAAAGAGCTGGATGTGGCAGCCGTGGCGGCCGCGGCGGCGGTCGCTGCTCCACCAGGGACCCGAGGCAGCGGGCGGCGAGGGCGGGGGCAGAGGGCGGAGGGCGGGGGCAGAGGGCGGGGGGCGGAGGGCCGAGGGCGGAGGGCGGAGGGCGGGGGCTGCTCCGGAGGGACGGCCTTTGTTTCACTCAGCAGGCGGCGCCGGCGGATTGGGTCGGCAGAAAGCGTCGCTGGTGCTGCTGTTGTTGTTTACTGTTGTCGCTCCAGCTGTTACATCCGCACCGGACCGTGCCCCCCGTCGGCCCCGTCGGGCCTGACGGCTCTGCCCTTGGGGGGCGTCGGGTCCCCGCAGCGGCGCGGGGCGCCCCCGGCCCCGGCACGCGGCCATACGACGCGGCGCCGGCCGCACGCGAGCAGCGCACGCACGCACGCACGCGGCCAGGTCGGCCCGAAAGAACGCGACGCGGCAGCCAAGTGTGGCGCCTCTACATTTAATTTCCTGCAGAGTCTTGGCCCGAGTCCCACGGAGGGCGGAAGAGTCGGGGAAAGGCGCGGGGCAAGACGCTTGTGGCGGCAGGAAATTGGCTCCGATATCCTCCGCCGCCTCCGCGCCGCGCCGCGCCGCCCGCGCTCCTCCGTCGGCCGCTATTTGCGTGCGTCCGCAGGTGCCGCCGCGACGATGACGACGGTGTCCCTGTCCGCGGCCACGCCGACGACGACGAGCATCTCCTGGGCGTCAAGGAGGGCGCAGTGCCGGTGGCATCCCCCGGGGCCGCGCCCCGTCCCGTGTCGCGGCTCGGCTCGGCCACTTGTTGCCGCGGTGCGTGTGCGGCCGCGACGTCCCCGCTCTCGACGCGCCGCCTCCCCGAGCCGTACCGCCTGTGGGTGGCGGCGTGGCGGCCTCGCGGCGCGTGGGATCGTCTCTCCCCGGCGGCCGGCAGCTCACTGGCCTCGGCCGGCTGCTCTCGGCCTCGGCCCGCTCCCGCTCTGCAGGCGGCCAGCCCGCCAGCCAGCCAGGCTTACGGGGCGCCGCGTCGGGCCGCACCGGCTGGGGTGCGGGGGCGGCGGGGGCGGCGGGGGCGGTAGGAGCGGCGGGGGCGGCGGGGGCCGCTGTCGGCGCAGCGCGTTGTGCACCCCTCCGCCCCGCCAGAGACCCTGCGCGCCGCGCGCCCCGGGCTGCGGCTGCGGCCGCCAACGCGGCGCACTGTCAGCGCTATCAGCCGGCCGTGCACCGGGCCCTCCTCCTCCTCCTCTTGCATCTCCTGCCTCTCCTCCTCCGCCCCCTCCCCTCCCTGCCCCGCTGCACCAGACCCACAGGGAAGCTACAGCACAGCACCGCGCCCACCGCGGCCCCTCGCGGACTCTGGCCCGCGCCGTTCTGGGCCATTTGATATTAGTTCCCTCAATATAACTCCGGGGTGCGGACTGAGCAATGTGGACCAGCGCGGGGCGGCGGCGGGGAGGGGGTGGGCGCTGATACCCGATAGAGGAGGGGGAGGGGGCAAGCGCATGTGAATGCGCCGCCACCGTGGAAGTCTCGCGGGGCGGAAACCCCGAGAGTGTATGTGTGTGTGTGTGTGTGTGTGTGTGTGTGTGTGTATGCACGCACAACCCTCCCGACCCGATGTGGCCCCCTGCGAGATCCCCGGAGGTCCCCGCGTGGGGTGAGAAGGCGATCCTGATCAGGGGGCGGGCGGGAGGTGGTAGGTGGGGGCCGGTCCCTTTGCCCCCCCCCCCCCCCCCTGCGCCGCCCCCGGCACAACGACGCGGACGCGGAACCCACTTCCGGTGGGGGTCGGCGGCGGGACCGTGGAGGGACCGACGCGGGCCCCGAGAGCAAAGGACCGGCGCGCCACGGAAAGAAACCTGATTTACATCCGTAATATCAGTCCCTAAATCACATCGCGTAGCGGGGGGAGGGGGCGTCCGGCCGCCGGGCCACTCGGGCCACTCGCCTCGCCAAAGTTAATAAAAAACTGTATTTGGTGCGAGTTTCGACGTCCCCGCCTTCCCCCTTCACACACACACATGCGTCACACACACACACACAGACACTACGTTCCTGTGCCAGCGACTTGACCCTTGTCGCAGGCGGCATGGCTGACGCAGTACAGCACGATGCGACCCCGAAAGAAGCTACATGCACTTTACCCACCCGCGCGGCCAGTGCCGGCCAGAGCCCTGCTGAGCTGGGAGGGGAGCGGGGCGGAGCTGGCGGGGCTCGCAGAGGACGAAATACTGTCAGCAGGGCAAGAAGCGACAGCGAGCGCAGGGGTTACCACTAAGCCGTCTCCCAGCGCTCTCTCTCTCTCTCTCTCTCTCTCTCTCTCTCTCTCTCTTTCTCACACACACACAAACAAACACTAGCGCGCTCATTGGAGACCAGATCAGACCAGACCGCTATGCGCTTTGGAATGTGGAGCAGGCACTGTCTCTCCCATGCCGGTGGCCACATGTGGCCTTACACGCCGACTGCGTGCGAGTGTGTGTGTGTGTGTGTGTCCTGATTTGCAATCCCCTTCCCCTCACAGCCTCCACCTCTCCCTCCTCCCCCTTCTCCTTTCCCTTTTAGGGACATCAGTTTGCAATCAGCCTTGTGGTAGGAGGCCGGGGGGTGGCCGCGGGGGCCATGCGGGCTCTCTCCCCCCCCCCTCTTCCCCCCCCCCCCCTCCTTCCCGGCCGGTGGACCGGACAACGCGTAATAGCGGCGGAAACCCTTTTTAATCCTCAATAACGCGGGTCGGCGCTGCCGTGTGGGTCCGTGTGTGTGTGTGACTGTGTGTGTGTGACTGTGTGTGTGTGACTGTGTGTGACCGTGCGCGGCCCCCTGCCGTTCATCAGTTCTAGTTTGGGGACAGCGGGACCGGTGCGCAAACCTTTGCACTGCATCAAGTTGGTAATCTTGCCCGCGCCCGGCCGCCCGGCCCCCCGGCGCCGCGTGCGCGCAACGCGTCTCTCGTCTGCCCTACCTGTTGTCGCCGCTGTTGGTGGCGTTCACAGAGCCGTGTGCCGCGCTGCGCCGGAAGTCATACGAGGGCCGCGTGAAGCCGGGGGAATCCTGACAAGAACTGTACGGTGCGCCGGGCGGGCGGCAGCGACCCCCAAGGAGGCCGCCGGCCCACCGCCTCCCCGCCTCCCCGATACGTCACCAGCCAGCTGCACCAAAGACGGAAAGACTTGGAGGGTTTTATCTGGGTGTTTTATTGGCTGGCCGCGCGGGGCCGCGCCGCGCCTGCTGCTCCGGCCGGGGGGCGCGGGGGGCGCGGGGCCCCGCCGAGCCCCGCCGAGCCCCGCCGAGCCCCGCAGGCCCACACAAAACTACAATGGGGGGAGCGGGAGGCGAGATTGGGGGAATAGCAATGATTTCAGACCGGTAAATGGGACTCTGCCGAACGAAAAGTCGCGGGGAAACGCACAGCAGAGTCGGGGCAGGGGGGAGGGCGGAGTGGAGGCAAGAGGGAGGGAACCCAGGGAGGGTGGTGGGGAGGAAGGTAGAAAGGAAGGTAAGGTAGGTAGGAAGGAAGGAAGTAACACGAGGCATGATAGTGAATCCAGTAGGAAGTCAGAGCCGGGGCACCGAGGAACCGCACCGCAGAATAGGCCTAAGTAAGTGTATCCTCGTGAGATGAATTTATGGTCGACCGCAGGGACGGCCTGCCGCTCGCCCACCCTTCTCTACCATTCCTGCCCCCCCCCCCCTCCCCTCCCCGTCAACTTTATGGCGGAAGGGGAGCCGCGCCTCCTCGTGTGCGGGGGACGCTTCCGCTATGACGCTCCAGCGGCGCGTCCGGTCCGAGAAGCTAACCTAACCTCCGCCGCCGTATTGACGGACGGCGCGCTGGTCCGAACACTGTTTTCTCGGACCGCTCCCTCCCTCCCTCTCTCTCTCTCTCTCTCTCTCTCTCTCTCTCTCTCTCTCTCTCTCTCTCTCTCTCTCTCTCTCCCTCCCTCCAGTGCGACAGAGACCGGGCTCAGAAGGTAAATGTTTGGCGCACTGGCATCGCGCTCTGACACCTTTGGTGCCCTGCTCCTGCTGGCCGCCCGGGCCTACCGGGTGCTGCTGCCGGGCGCTGGTGGCGCCCCGGGGCCCCGGCGGTGTGGCGCCCCCCGCGAGGCCCCCCGCGAGGCCGGCGCGGCGGGCGGGCCCGGCCGGTGGTGATTGCGGGGAAACGGCTGATTTATAATTGTCGAGGTGTTCCCGTTGATTTCGGCCCCTGCTCACCCCCGCGGCCGGAGGGGGGGGGGCGGGTGGGAGATTGATAGTGGTGCGAGGTGACCCGGAGCCCGGCAGCCCGGCGGCCCCCCGGGGGGTCGGGCGCCAGCCGAAACAGGCAGCCCGCGGCGGCCCGCGGCGGCCCCAGCGGCGCGGCAGGGATCGGAAATGGCTTCCGGAATGCATCGCCAGCAGCAGCAGAGCGGCGGCGGCGGCGGCGGCCTGTAGGGAGTGTGCGGCCCAGGGATCGAATCCCGGCATGTAAATTCGCAGTAATAGCATTAGAAGTGGAAGGAGGGTGGGAGGGAGGCGGGGAGGGAGGGAGGCAGAGAGGCAGAGAGGGAGGGAGGCAGGGCGGTTTCCCGGCCTGCACTAAATTACACGACGCACGCGGGGAGGGGGGAGGGAGGGCAGCGTGCGGGTGTGAAGCACACGGTGCAGTAATGCAAGGGGTTGGGGGACGGTGAGGGGGGGGGGCGTCGAGTGGCCCCGCCGGCTGAATATTAACCGAGTACCGGCACGCAGTCGTTAGGGGCCCGAGCCGAGACGGGCCGAGACAGAGGACCGGAGCCGAGCCGAGCCGGCCACGAAACAGAAGCAGTGAGTGCACAGCACATGCACGGCGCGCCCCGCTGAGCCCCCCCCCCCCCCCCCGTGTCTCTGCGGGCTGATAGTCAACCACTTTTATTAAGAGTGTGCGAAAAATATATGAACAAGGGGATTCTTTTTATCCCCCCCCCCCCTCTTCTCGCATACGTCGGCCTAATCCAGGGGTGCGCGGCGGCGCAGGATTTTTGTGGCGAGGATCGGTGGGCGGCGGGGCAGAGAGAAATGGGGGTAAAGAGGGGGCGGCAGAATAAGAAGGATTGAGTGGACAGCGAATGCGCTCATGGAAAAGGGGGAGGGAGGGGGAGGGGAAGCAGGCCGGACAGTGAATAAATGCGAGCATGTGTGTTCCGCCCGCGTCCGCGCCGGACGCCGCGGGGTCGCAGCCTGTGACGCACAACACGGCTGCGCCGCAGAACGGGCGCGGCAGCGGCGGGCCGGGCGGCCAGGCCGCAGTTTTTTGCCCGCATTAAGGAGCTTAAGCCTTGCCGAGTTATACCGGCGGTGAAAGGACACGCCCCGCTGGGAGGCGGGGTCAGCGGCGGGGTCACTGACGCCACTATCGCGTGGGGACACCACGCCCGCGGGCCGAGGCCGCCGCCGAAGCCTGGCGCCCCGCCTCCCGGAGGAGGAGAAGAAGGGTAAGTAGCGGGACAATGCCGGGGCGGCCCACTGCCCCCGTGCCGGCGAGCCGTGCCGCGCCGCGCCGCGGGGTAATGCCGGGGATCACACACTCTGCATAATCCAGTGCGCCGCCCCGAGAGGGCCGCAGGGCCGCGGGCCCTCTCCTTCCTTGTCGCACCCGCGCGGCCGCCCGCCCCCGCCGCGAGACAGACGGAGAGGGGAGACCGAGGCCGTCTTCCGTCCGGCAGCGGCAGGGGGGGGGGGCGGGGACGCGCCACCTACCTATCTTTTATCCTCTTTGCGCTCACCGCACCTTCACCACATTACCTTTATCTCTCTCTCTCTCTCTCTCTCTCTCTCTCTCTCTCTCGCTCTCCCCCTCCCCAGCTTAGGCGGTGCCGCTTCTGCTGTGATCTAGCGGCACGGAGCGTTCCGCCATCGCTTCGGCTTCGGCTCCCCGCCTCGTGTCGTCGGCGGTGAAAGGTTACCGATGCGGAGTGAGTGGCGGCCGCGGCGCTGGGGGGCGCTGGGGGGTGCTAGCGTACCCCGGCCTGCCTGGCCTGCCGCCGCTGCACAGCGAAGCTCCCCTGCAGACTCCATTCAAACTCGGGGTCGGCCGCCCGCGCCAGCCAGGCGGGTGGTCAGGGCCCACAAAAGGGGTGAAAGGTGAAAGGTCTCTTCTTGGTTCGACGGGCGCACGGCGGGGCGGCAGCGCGCGGGCGGGTAACCAGAGAGCCCGGTGAGAGAGTGAGAGAGAGAGAGAAAGAGAGAGAGAGAGAGAGAGAGAGAGAGAGAGAGAGGGGGGGAGAGAGAGAGAGAGAGGGAGAGAGAGAGAACTGGGAGGAGGGAAGGAGAACCGACCGCTGCCGCCGCTGCTGCTGCCGGGCCCGGCTTCATGCTAATTTCATGTTTTGTTGCTGCGGCCGGGGCCTTTGTCTCGTTCGGAGCGCCCACAGCAGCGGTGGCAGCGGTGGTAGCGGAGGCGGCAGCGGCCCACTGCCACCGCACCACGCCCCTGTCCGTCCGGCCGAGGGCTCCCGGCCCACCGGTGGACGCACAAAAGGGCAAATACACGGGATATACACAGCGCCGAGGAAAAATGGACCCGTCTTCCTTCCTCTCCGCCCTTCGGGCCTTCGGGTACGGCCTGTGCCGCTGCCGCCGCTGCCGCCTCCCCTAATGACGCCCTCCCCGGCGTGGCGGCGCCGCTGTGCGTCGGCGGCCACCTCGTGGGAATAATTTAGTCCGAGGGACACCCGTGGGACATTCGCTGCCGCTTGGTGCTGTCAGAGGCTTCAAAAGTGGAAGTGTCAGTGTCAACGCTCGGCGCCGGGGGACCAGTGTGACCCCCGGGGGGGGGGGGGGGGGGGGGGGGGGCTTCGGAGCGACGAGGCCCCCGGCGGACCCTGCTCCACGGACACCCCGCCGAAGCCCGGGCACTCTCGGGAAAATGGAATAAGGCCGACTGAAATTCTTAGTGGTGTAGTCGTTCGAAGCAACGTAAAGTTTGTGAATAAAAAATGACGATAAGGAAGTTGCTTCGACTTTAAATAAACTCAGAAAATCGACGAAATTTTCGTCGTTAGGTTTACTTTTTGGACAGCAAGATCTATGAATGTGACTGCACGCTCCCATACAATCACCGCATCGGTCCCCGGGAAGTCATCTCTGCGGCGCTGGTGTTCTGGAGCAGGCCACACCCACCACAGTCTCAGCTCCCGCGGCGCTCCGCGACAGGAGACGGGGCGCGAGGCTGGAGGCGGGGCGGAGGTGTCCCTATTTACCCGCGGTGCCTTTTACCACAAAAGCCAGTTTTATAAATCGCTCGCCGCGGCGACAATAAAGAAGACAAAACGGCAAATAGAGGCCGCGGCGGCGGCGGCGGCGGCGGCGGCGGCGGCCTGTGGTGCTGCCGCCGAGTTCCGCCACTGCTGCGGTCCATTTGGCCACGGCTGCGTCCGAACACGGGCGGCCCCGCGGCTCGCTGCTGACGGGGGCGAGGCCGGGGCCCCCGCCGTCGACTCGGATGTGACCCGCCCCGCCCCGCCACCGCCGTGGCTACGCTTGCTACGCTGATATCTCTC